>VXAY01000244.1:229872-281871 GCA_013399855.1 Oxyruncus cristatus | reverse complement strand
CCCCAGGCCGCTCCCTCAGGGAGCCCCCGCCCAGGGACAGCCCGGTGGATACCCGGACCGGCCTCGGCGGGGCTCGGAGCTCGGGACAACTCCTCAGCTGGGCCGCGGGTACTCAGCACCTGCTGCAGGGCCCGAGGACTGAGCCTCTGCCGTTCCAACATCATTGTAGATGTGATGTCCGTGTCCATCCTGCCACACCAAGATGAGAAGACTCTAGGGAGCAGTGGGTGACTGTCCCGGTTTAAAAGTCAACCGGCAGAAATGAACCCAACTCAAGAGATTACAAGTCAGAGTTACAATTTACTGAAAAAAAAAAAAGTTGCAATAAATGCAATGATACAGGGAAAACCGGTTTTAACCGACAAAGACAGATGTGTAACCCCGCACCCTGGGACAAGAACAGAACGGTGTTCGTCCACCCCTGTGCTGAGCACCACATGGTCCCCCTGGGGACAAAGGGAAAGGAAAGGAACCTGTTGGTCTGGACGACGGTCGCAGTCCTGTTGAAGTTCTGGTCCTCCTCTGGATCTGACAAGCGGTACCAGAAGTCCCAAAACCCCAAGATATATGCTCAGGTTCAGGTGGGAATGCCCAGTACTTCCCCCAGGGCATGGAGTTTCACAATGGGTGATTTAACCCTGTGAGTCATGGGATATTTTTGGAGTCTTCGATGGTGCAGGTCGTTGCATCTGCCTATTATGCCAGTCCACTATGGCCCATTAGCCGAGATGCCCCCTCAGGCCGGGGGGGAGGAAGGTGCTGATGTCCCGTGCCCCGGAGAGGAGTTATCTCAGCTGAGTCATTAGTGTGAAGACAAAGAAACACTCCCGGCAGAGTTTTTAATACCCAGCTTATAGCCTGAGGTGTCAGGTGTGCCCTGGGCAGCTGCTGCCAATGATCCATTATTAACAGTCCCTCAGAAATGACACAGAAGGTGTAGAATACACAATTTTGGTTACACCCACGTGGTGATGAATTGGTCCCAGCCCTTGTAACTACGACAGTGATCTCCACCTAAACACCACCAGCAAAGTTCACCAGTGCTTCTACCACAGCTCTCTGTTTGCATTATGGCTTCAGCCTCCTGCAGAACAGGATTAAATAATTACTTTAAAACTTGGCTCTCACATGGTCTGTGACAGCAGGCTTAGAGCACATGGCCACTTGGGCAGCAGTTTTCCGAGCAATGACTTGCATTTTGCTCTTGACAGAGAATCACAGAACCTCAGAATGGTTTGGGTTGGAACTGACCTTAAAGACTGTCTTTGTCCAACCCCCTGCCATGGGCAGGGACACCTTCCACTAGACCAAGCCCTGTCCAACCTTACCTTGGACACTTCCAGGGATGGGGCAGCCACAGCTTCTTTGGGCAACGTGTGTCAGGGCCTCCCCACCCTCACAGCCAAGGATTTCTTCACAATATCCCATCTAAACCTACTCTCAGTTTAAAACCATTGCAGATCATTGCAGTTTAAAGACATCTGCAGATCCTGAACCAAGCTAAGCCTGTGGGATGCTGCAGGACACAGCAGAATGCAGTGCTGGCCTTGCTCTTCCCAGTTTTTTGTGATTTTTCAGACCTGCAGCATGGTATCATTCCTCTTGGCGCTTCAGAGCAGAAAATGTCCCAAAATCTCATTCCTGGCCACAGCTGACCACAGACATCACCTGGTCAAGGAGAAATGTTAACTTTCCCAACTTTCTGTCCCTTTGAGGTTACCCAACCACTCTTTCAGTGGAGAATTTTTTTCCAATATCCAATCTAAACTTTCCCTGTTACAGCTTGAGGCCATTTCCTCTGGTCCTGGATATGTGTTGCTGCACCAACCGGTTAACACCAGTGGGAGCAGGGCTGTGCCCAGCATAAGGCTCCTGCACAGGGCGATGCTCCCTCAGCACTCCCCAGCCATGGCTGATGTGCCAGCCAGTGTCACCAGCAAGGCTGGTGCAGCATAAGACGTCCCTGTGGGCCATGGAGTTGCAGGAGCTGAGATGATTGTGGGCTTGCCAGAGCCACAGATTTCAGAAATGACCCACTCTCCCCAGAAGCGTTGCCTGTGATTTCAGGGAATTTTGTCCTGAAACCTTGCCTTGCTGCCATGCCTGTGCCCACCAGCTGGAACCTCCTGCTGCTCTTCAGTGGCTCCGTCTGCCTGTGCCCTCTGCACCACACACTGGCATCTTCTGCAGGCATCTTGCCTGTGAGCTCTGACCTACAGAGCAGAGTCCAAAGTGGCACACCCCTGTTTTGGCATCCCAAATGGCCTTCAAGTCAGGTGCTGAACATATCCCTGTCTGCTGGCCCTGCCATCCAGGTGCATGGCTCTTGCAATATAGAATTCCCATCCCACACCCACCACACTGGAGCCACATCTTGGATCTAGGATGCCTGTTTATCCAGATCTACTTTCAGAGTCCTTGAACTCACCTGAGGATGTGGTGGATGCACTGCCAGACACATCACCTCCTCCACCATTCTGTGCCACCAACCCCACAGAAGCTGCAGCCCTGAAATGCCCTGGCAGCAGATCCAAGCTTGGTAGTTTCTCCCTGCTGTTGCCATATGATTCTCGGTGGAGCAGCTGCCAAGCCAAGGGAACCTGCCTCTGAAGCCACGCCGAAAAGAGAAGGAGGGAGGATTTAACCCGTTCCTTGCAGAGTGGCAAGCTGGCTGTGCCATGGAAGGACAATGGCATCCTCACTGGGGCAGTGCCTGCCTGCTGGAGGGCAACTGGGGAGCATAGCTGTCTAATCAAAGATTTAACTGCTTTGCAGATGGTCTGTAACGTGAATTTCTAAGGCCAGTACACGATTCAAGGCAGTTTAGCAATGCTCCTGTCTTCTCATCCCACCTGTGGGACAGGGCTGGGTGGCTGTGGGCATGGGGCTGTGTGGTGCCACACACGGCAAAGTGCCCCCCCTTGGGTCACAGTGAGCAGGTAGGACCAGAAGCCAAAGAAGTGTGGGACTGCCTTGGGGACAGTCTCAGGAGTGCCCAACAATAGGTCGTGAACCAGCCTGCTCGGTGACCAACACAAGGCCAACTTTTAAATCGTGAGCATCTAAGGAAGTTCTGGTCGTGGCAGATGAAATGCAGTGTAGGCTTGGCTGTTACTGCTCAGCTGCAAGGCCTTGGCACGGAGACAGACCGAGCTGACCTTTTGTGGAGCTGTGACAAGGAGAGGTCAAAACAATAAAAAAAGCAAACTTAACATTGGGAACTAGGAGGAGGAAAAACTGGAGGCAGGATCCAGCGAGTGCTATTCAAGTACAAGGACAACACCTCTGGCTTAAAAATCCCAAGATTTTCGGGAAAAGGGAAAAATGTGTGAAAAAGGACTGCTTGAACTGGTTTGCCACTTCTGTTAGGCTGGTCACCATCAGCAGCAGCATCCAGAGCTCGCCCCAGGTGCCTGCAGCATCCCCCGCCGCTCTGACGCACCTGCACTGCACACTAAGCAATGACGAGCACCCCAAGTGTTCACTTGGAGCCCACCACCAACTGCAGGCATGGGACCCCCGAAAGCAGCACGAGCTCTGCCTTTACACAGAGGACCAAGAGGCAGCTGGAGGAACACCAACAGATTTGTAAGAGTTAAGTGTCTTCCCACAGTAACACCTCCCCGTTCCCAAAGCAAACGGGTTCCTGAGGCAGGCAGCAGTTGTTTTACCCAGTGAAGTGGAAGGTGTTTAGATTAACCATCACGTTGGTGAGCAGTGATTACACGTATCCAGGACAGCTGTAAACACATTCAGATGAAACGTATCCAAAACAGCTGTAAACACAGCCACGTCCCCTCTGCCTGGAGCACCAACACTGCTTCCAGCCTGGAGCCGCCGGCACGGCTCCGGCCCGTGGCACCATGGACACATTCATAAACCCATCAGACAGCGTCTGGGCTTGCAGCCCTCACATGCTGTGGGAGGCATTGATCCCCCTGTGGCCCTATCCCACTGCAGGACTCTGAGCAGCCCCCTCCTCCCTGCTGAGCCGCAGAGCCCACGGAGATCAGGGGACCAGGAGCAGAAGTATCCCCCAAGGAAGCCTCTCTGCGTGCCTCTCCCCTTGCATTGTTGGCTTCTGTCCCTCAATCCCTCAAACTGTGCCTGCTAAAGCCAGACAAACCACACTTTAAATACAGATGAAGTGCTCAGCTGAGAACAGTCTGTCCTCCTGGCCCCTTCTGCTGTCTGTCTGTCCATCCTCCCAGGCTGGCTGAGCATGGAATAAAGGGTTGCCTGGGCCAGGATGATTACCTCTTCCTCCATCTCCTTCCCTTGGGAGGATATCCTGGCATCATGTGCCTTCACCTGCTCAGGGCCTGACATTTGCTCCCTTTCCAGCACCTTCCTGTTTGGGACATTTCTTTGTTTTAGCTTCCTGTTCTATTTATGTCACTGAAATCAAGTCCAGAGAGCACAAAGTGAACAACGTGTCGCACGCCACTGTCAACAATCCTCCACAGCCAACTGCATCCTACACGCTCGTTGAGCAGACCTGCTACGGCACCAGAGACCCTGCCATGCCGCTGTGGTCCCCACCAGCCCGGTGGCATCTCACTCCCTGTCCCCCAGGTCACTCGGTGTCAAAGAGAACCTGCACTAGGTTAAACCACAGAAATCCTCAATTTATGAACACTAAGCATGAGGTCCAGATCCCGCTCCTCACTGCCCTGGGGTAGGACCCTCAGGGACAGCTGTGGCTCCCCGGATGTTTGGGATGATGAGCCACAATGAGCAGACACAGCCAGATCTGTATGCTAGTGGGAGCAGTTCATGTGCAAATCACACTGAGTTCACACAGGGTCACCAACACAGCCCATCTGGCACCAAACACCAATCGTTAAAGCAGAAAGAAGCCCTTAGATGATATTTTATGCACCCTACTTGGAATCAAGCAACCTGGAAAATCTCAGAGCATTCAGATGCAAAGGTCTAAGTCTTAACAATTCCGCTGGCAAGGCACTATGTTTTGCTTGCACTATTTAACAGCTTCCTCATAAGGAAACAATTGAATTGGTTAAGGGAAAAAGCCACCACAAAAATCCTCATCCCACTGTTCAGCTGATAGAGCCCTGTCAGCAACGTCACTCCTGACGCTAGTCCCAGTTTGGGTTACTGGAGCACCCAATGAGGCATCAGGACTGGGCAGAGAGAAACCACAGAGCCACACACTGCTGCCTCTCCCAGGGAAAATGTCTGAACAGGATTAAATTGCTCATCAAACTAAAAACACAAAGCCAGGTTTAATGCCTCACACTGAAGCAACCATGGCTCAGAGCAGAATCAGCAGATCCCAGATAGTTATCACATTGGGAAGAGTCAGCAGGCAGGGCATGATCTTCCCTTGCAAGGAAATGCTGGGTATGGAGATAAAGGTGATCCAATTAACTAAGCTTTATGGGGATTTCAAAATGGTATGTGGCAATGCTCTTAAGCACTTAAAGACTACCCGAAAGCTCTTAAAGAAACTGAGCTGCCACGGGATAAGAGGTAGAGCCCTCCTGGGATTAGTAACTGGTGAAAGGTCAGGAAGTGAAGAGCAGAGCAGGACTGCATCTCTCCAAGGAGGGTCCGATGCATCCTGCACCTCCCTGAGTGCTCTGAAAAGGCCAGGACACAGCAACGTGACAGCACATCCATGCAGATAAGGCCATCCACCAAGGCCAGAGAAGCCAAAAAAGGCAAAAAGGCCACGGTGAAACCCATGATTCTGGGCAGGGACAAATTGTGCTCAGAGGCGAAGGCTGGGTCAGGTGATTCACCTCGCCCCTCTCTTGTGCAACACCTGGATAAAAGGAGTTGCTGGTGCCAATCTCATCTGCTTCCAGAACCATCATGCAGCTTGAATTTGCATGCAGGTTTCCTGCACTCAGGTTCCCTGAGACTGCTCCTGCAGGAACCCTCCTTGGGTTGGTTTCAGAGGTACCTGTGCTGTAAATAAAGGGCAAAAGAAACAGGTACAAGTGTGCAAGTGGCTTCATAAAGGATGGGAAATGTAAGGATCAGCCAGCAAAGAGGGCATCTGGGGGGGGAAGAAATAACCCCACACAGGGAAAGGGCTCACTGCACATATGGGAACATGCAAGAGTGGCAGAACATCAGAAGTACCAGCTCTCTGCTCTGCCAGCCACATTCGGGGCCAGAAGGAGCAGGAGACACTGGAGTTTGAACTCCCTGGAGCTCCCTAAGCGCTGGACCAGCCACACTGCCTGTGCTGGGACTGCTGAGGACCGTCATCATGGTGCCTGCTGGCACTTGCAGCCACCTCCCTGGCAAGCTGCCCTGGGCAGAGCATGCAGGGGCAGAGATGGAGGAGGGAAGTTCAGCACCACTATTCAAAGGAGAAAATATGGCTTCTTCGTGGCCTGGGGCCTCTGCCCCCACATGTCACCGTGCTCCCCAAGAAGCTGCCCCGTACACGGTACAGCCAGACAGGCGCTCCAGGTCACACGGAGGTGACCGGGACCTGGGCTGCTGCAAGAACAGCCGTGGCCAGGCTGAGTCATGACCAGCTGGGTCCCCGGCAGGTGCTCCTGTGGGCTGGGGTGTGACTGGTGATGTGGGAAGTTAGAGAAGGGCAAGGACTGCAAGTCCTTTTTTGTTGAGCTGGGAGACACCTCCTCCCCCTCAGACAGCAAACTTACAGATGCAACCCCAAGTGACTCACAGAGGTTCAAAGCTCAGACTGATCAGTGGCTGTGGTGAAGACATGCATGGGAAGGGAGTCAATCCCAGTGTGCCCTGGCCGGGGAGCTGAGGAGAGCAACCATACTGCAGCAGAGGCCCAGTGCTCACAACAATCCCACTGCTCCTCACCAGCTGCCACTGTCACATTAAGTACAGGGTAAGAAGTGTAGCTGAGGGCTGGAGTTGCACCAGACCATGGCATGACTCAGGGCCTGCTGCCAGCTGATGGAGAGGAGAACCCGGGAGTCATCTCAAGGAAGCCATGGTAGCCCCCCAGCCCCGCTGCTCCCTCCCAGCCAGCAGCTGGCAGGAGCTATCCAGGCTCTCCTGCCTGACCCCAGCCTCCACAAACTTTCCCTGGCAGCCTTGGAGGCAGCCGGCTCCACTCCGCCAGTACCCACAGCACCAGCATGCGCCTCAGTGCCAGAGTTGACAGGGGTTATGCTGGAAAAAGGCATCATGGATGCTTAGCTCTAGGCAAAAAAGCAAGCCACGGGCACAACACACTCTGGCTCGCACCCAGAGCGCGAGCACAAGTGCTCTCTACCCGGCAGAAGTCAGTATCCACAGGCCAAGAGGATGGAGGTGCTCGCTTGTACAAGGTCTGTAAGGAAAACTTTCTAGGGCAGACAAGCCAGCCAGCGGAAGGAAGCAGGAGGGAGGCTCCGTGCTAGCACTGAGGACTTCCTTGGGATAGATGAAGGGCTGGGACCGGGTCTGTGTGACTCACTGCGCTTTTCTGAGCTGTGCTGCCGCCCTGATGCAACCCCTGCTCCAGCAGGAACCAACCGCGAGGGGCCATCGCTGGTACGAGGGAGAAACGTGGGAGGAGTAAGAGCTGCTATTAAAAATTATCGCTTTGCAACCTGCCCACCACAGACGCTACCCACTGGCTGCTGGAAAGGGAGAATCCCCTTCCACCCACCACTTTGTGTGCAGCTGAAAATATCTGCTGGTACCACCAGATGGACAGGATACCCAGGCTCCTTCTTTCAGACACAGTTCTCTGAACAGCCTTCGAAGGCGAAATCACCAACAAGGAAGCAAGCAGCTCAGAAAAGTAGTCCCAAATTTCTCCAGTCCCGAGTTGTTGCGCATTTGCTGCTTACTCACTTCTTGCCAAGCCTAGAGCTGCCGGGTTGGGCCCCCGCCCTCCCCTCTGGCACAACTACTCCTTACAGCTTGGAAGCTATTTTTTTCCCACTCCGCTATCTTAAAAAAGAAAGAAAGAAAGAAAGAAAAAAAAAAAAAAGGCGTGAAAGCTTTTATCATCCTGAAAACATGCCAACTGCGAAGGCGACTCTGTGTCTCAGACGCCTGTTTCCTGGCAGATTTTAAGTCCTCTGCTCAACTGCTCGGATGGCGGGGGCAGGAGATGCCTGCAGCAGCAGGCTGTGAACTGGAGTTCTAAACACTCACATGTTTAACTGCCGCTGAATTCCCAGGGGACCAACATTTTCAAACAGCAGGCTGAGAGCTACACACACAGCCAAGTGGCCCATCCGAGGCGAAGGGAAGGTGAAGGGAAGTGAAGCTGTGCAAGCAGATGAAAGGCCACTAGCACAGGTACAGGAGGTACCAGGGCAGGTCACATGGCTCAACACCTTCACCTGGGTTCAGCTGCCAGGCAGTACAAAGCAGGGGGGTCACCCTGCTCAACACCACCTGGTCAGTCACCCCCTCACTTCCCAGAGAGTGGGGCTTCAGCTCTGTCAGCTCCCAGTGGTTTGAAGAAAAAGGATGGGACCAAGCGAGCAGGCTGAGCTGTCAAAAAGTGCTGGATGACTGCACTGTTGGTGTCCAAATTTCCAGTGACCAGCTCCGGCTGTAACCACCTAAAGGTGCTGGGAAGCCCATGTGCAGCCTGAGGGGTGGGGACAGCCCAGAGCTTTCTCTTCTCCAGGCTGAACAATCTCAATTCTTGGATGTCTTCACCTTCTTCATCTCCCACCTTCTCCCTATCTAAGCACAAGAATGGCTGCAGCTGGGGCCAGCCAGCCCGAAAGCAACAGGCTGGAGGATGGGACATACAGTCAGCATCTGTCCGTGGCCTCTGCCAGCAGGAAGCTCCTGCCAGGCCCTGGGGGAGCAGGGCTGTCACAGTGACCTTTCTCTAACAAGCAGCATCAGCGACAGTGTCTGCACTGCCACAACCAAGAGCCATCAGGCAAACTGCCTTTGTCCAACAGTGCCAGCCTAGAAGGAGAAAAGCAGCAGCATTACCAATGAGGCAGGAGATGGGTATGATCAAGGTGCCAGCCACTCCCACTGCAGGTGGTTTTAAGCGTTAACTTGGGTCAGAGTCAGCTGCAGCAGGTTGCTTTCCCAAGGTTAAGAGGAAGCATCAGTAAACTTTTTTATGTTCAAGAGAAAGCACTGATATTTTTGTGCACCAAATTGGGACCATCTCCAATAGGGGATGGCCCTGCCTTCAGTTGTGCCCCACGAAAATTCCCTAGGGTTTTGCGAACACTGGTGTTTGGTGGAAGGAAAGGCCTTCCCCTGCTGCAGAGGTTCCCGGCCCCAAACACGCAAGTGACCGGCTGAAGTTCACAGCCTGCAGGCAAGACATGTTTTGGGACACCTCCTATAGGGCAGGCCAAACAGGCAAAACAAAGGCCAAAAGGGGTGAGCATCACCCATGGGAACCACATGCTTTTAAGGCCAAGAGAAGGCAAGTTTCTCATTGCTTGTGTTGCAGGAGGCAGTGACAGTCTCTTGATTCACTGCGCACGTGGAAAAAACAATTATTTTAAGTAATTTTCCCAGCAATGGAAATAAGCTCGTATTTTAATTCCTATTTACCAAAACAGGAGCCAAACTCAGTGCTGTATGAAAGTGTGTTTATTCCAAAGCTAAATTTCTCACATAAAACAATGTCTATGAACAGCAGCATTCATCCTGACAGATCTTCAACAGCCTCCTGGGCTTGGAGTCCTGACCCATTCCAACACAGCAATCAGGAATCTCTTTTCAGAGTTGTCAGGAACGGGAGGGAAACGACAGAAAACAGACACATGGCCACTGGCACAATTTCAGAAACTGTGCCTGCTCGCAAGAAGAGCAAATGTATCAAGACACTAAGGAGTGATTTATCAGAGAGATTAATGCCTGCACAAAGATCCCACAGAACCCCCTGCCCCGTGCAGACTGCCTGCAAAGGGGCAGCTGCCCCTGCCAGGAGAGAGCTGTGTTATTCTTGCAGACAGAAACCAGGGCTGTTGGATTTAATCATCTGCTGAACTGCTTCCCAGGACCGAAGTGGCTGAGAGGCTGTGTCAGAGATGTGCTCCCTTGCACCCCGGTGCGCTGCTCTGGTCCCAGCTGACACTCTAGAGGGGACCCCCTTCTTCCCCCAGCCTCAGCCTCTTGGAGAGGTGGTTGCTGATGGCCATGAGGGGGTTGGCTCTGTACTTGGGATCGGTGATAACCTCACGAAACCGAGCCACTTCCTCCTCTCTGAGGAAAGAAAAATAACACACAAATTCTCCAAGTGCCTCATGCAAAAGAAACGGAGCAGATATAAGGACCAAACCCATAAAGCAGCGGATTTCTGTCGAGATAGAGTGATCGTGGGTGTAAATCCCAGGAAGAGACAGTGCAAGAAATAAACCTAATTTAGCCAAGGGCAAAGCTCAGATTGCTGCCAGCTTCATGGGAGCCAGAGACTTGATCTCATGCCACAGAGACAGAAACAATCACGTTAGTGCCCAGCATCACTTGGAAATGGTTATTTTAGAACTTTTCCCTAGTAGATCAAGGGACTGTGGGTATCTGATAAATCACCAGGAATGAAAATGACTTCAGACTGCAACAGCACAAAATCAGATTCTCTTCTGAGAGCTCATCTACTGACTTTTATTGCTGAACACTGAGGCTTGGTAATCCTACATTCAACACTAGTTAGGTGCCATGGGAAGAGCAGGACAGAATCCCCTCTGCATACCTAGTCACAGCTGCTTGCTGTGGAAATGGTCTTGTCTTAAAAAGCAAGCACGCAGGGAAGAACAAGAACAGAGCAGGAGTGTAAAAGAAAACCTGTGAGTTTTCACACAGCCACATCCATTGCAGCATCCCCATCTCCCTCAGGCTGCCAGGCTCTCCACAGGCTTGCCAGACACACAGTTGTTGGCATTCAGCTACTCCCCTCCCAAGTACGGGCCTTCACTTCAATGCCAGCCCTGCCCCTGGCAGAGGAAGGGAGGAGCCAAACCTGAAGCTTGGGTTGTGGCAGTTGGGGCAACATGGTGAGCCTTAGGAAACCTCCTATCCTAACTAATACCCTGGGAAACAAACCTCAAGACCTTCCTCCAAACTATTTCCCTCCCAAGAAGCACAGACTTCCCAGACCACCAAAAAGTAAAGAAAGGCAGAACTGAGCAAGGACGGCATCCCAGCACCAACAGTGGCCAATTTCTGACAGAAAAGGGTATTCATGGACTGTGCTGGAGATCTGTAGCCTCACTGTTCAGCCTGAGTTTGAAGCTGAATGGCTCAGAACTGACAGAAATCCTGGAAACATGAAAGCAAACACTGCCAGATCCCAGTGCCTAGCCCCAGGAGAGGTGTGCTGAGGGAAAATGAAATTCTTGATGCCTAGTGGCAGTATGAACTATCCAACAGATTATACAGAGGAATAAGGAGTTGCCAGACCCAGGAATTATTCAAAAGCATTTAAACTCTCCATCCCTGTTGATATTCAAAAGCCATGTGGACATGGTGCTGAGCAACCAGTTCTGGGTGACCCTGCTGGTTGGACCAGGTGACCCCCAGGGCTCCCTTTCAGTCTCAACCATTCCATAAGGCTCAGCAAGGGCTGGACACTGATAAGTGGGTACTTACAGGAGCCGATGTTTCTGAGCTTGTTTCATCAGACCGAAGTCTGACGGTTCTGCCTTTGCTATATGGCTGTGGAGAGAAGAAACAAAGCAAGTGAGCGAGTGTTAGAGAAGAGCAGTAATTCAGCAATGGCTGTGGAGATGGAAGGAGTCCAGGAATTCTGCATCTGCCTTCCCAGAAAGGACAGGTAATAGTCCTGCATGGAAACCATCCTGAAAGGCAATTATTTCACAGCCAGGCACTGCATGGAAATGCAAAGCCCTTCTGGCACAGACTGACAGAGCAGGAGGCATTGCAGAAAAACCGGATTGCTCAGTTCCAGAACTGGTCATTAGCTGTCCATGCCCAGATCACTTTCTGCTTATCACCGACCTCCAGGTCAAACCGATCCTGTTGCTTAGAGAAAAGATCCCATTGAACTTCCCCTCACTGCCACAGGTGTCACCTCTGCATGGCTCACGTTCCCTTCCCTACTGATGCTGCAGAGCTCCAGCCTCAGCAGCCATCCCTTCCAGACAGTGGACACTCAGCAAGCAGAGGGAACTGCCAGCCCTGCTCTGGATCCTGCAGCAGGACCGCTGGGATATAACGTGTTGGAATGCAGGATGGGGCACTATGTGCAGCGGAGGCACAGCAGCAGGTATAGATCTGCACTCTCTGTAACTCACTCCTGATTCCTGGGCAAAGTCCAAGGAGACCAGAGGCGTAATCCCATCCCACATGGTGCCCGATGCCAAGCAGCAGCAGAGATTTACCACAAAGCCAGCGCTGAGCCCCAGCAAGGGACACACAGGAAGGACACAGCGATTGCTTTTGGGACTTGAAGTGCACAAGGGGAGTTGCTGGGAGAACTGGACATTAAGGAAAGGAAAAGAAATTTCCATTCTTCAGCACTGCACAGATACAGAAGTTAATGGAAGAAACAGGATGGGAAGAGGGTTTGCCTCCATGGGGTAGCTCCTCTCCTATTTGCCCTGAGGCTGAGCCCCAGCAACAGCCCAAGGGGAAGGAAGAGGGTCTGCCCCTTACACCTCTGTTGGGGCAGATTCCTCAAGGAGGAATCTTCCCATACTGGTGGGTGCTGGGGGCTAGAACCTTCCCCACCAGATCTGCCCCAAAGGTTAGGAAACACAACAGTTCCTTGCCTTCTCTTCAAGACAGCAGGATCTGGTCTCTTGTTGGCAGTGCTGCAGTGCCTCCTCTTCCTATTTCCTTCTCTGACATGACACCCTCCATTCTGTTATTTTGCCTTTTTTTTTCCCCATTCTTCCTTCCCTCCTTACTCCCTTTCCTCATATTCCTTCACCTTGCTCACTTCCATCACCCCTCTCTACTCAATCAGCTCCTGCTCATTTTCCTCTCCTCTCCCTCCCCCCATTTTTAACAGCTCAGCACAGGAACAATTTCTTGTCCCAGTTTGCCTGGAATGCTCACAGAAGCTCAGGGAAATCCCTTCTCAAGCTGGATGGCAACCCACAGTCACCAGAGCAGGGCTTGCCAAACCCGTGTGTGCCACCAAGTCGCCATGGCAGCCCCTTCAGAAATGAGCAGCTCTGCAGAAGGTGACAAAAGCCTAAAGGAAAGCTATTCTAGAGTACATCCCAGGCTGGATTTCCCTCCAAAACCACCAGCACACTGCCTGTTCTCTTGGACCATGTTAGCAGCCCAGTTTCATTACACTTCGTTGCCTTCATTCAATATAAAACAGACTAAAAACCTCCCTGTAATGCGCCTTTACCCTGCAGGAGATCAAATTCCTGGAGAATCTAATCTTTTATTAATAATGATGACAAATCACCAGAGTATTACCCTTCCTTTATGCAATGATTCAAATCCTATAAAAGCCTCCTCTGGTTACTTCAAACACTTCTGCACACACGTCCAGGAAGCCAGAAGCCAGCAAGGGGAAGAAGAGCCCTGTAGCTCCTCCATGCCAGTGCTGAGGGGGGCTGCTTTTGGGTTGGCATGTCACAGGCAAATCTGGCTGACATCACCCAGTGTCAAACTCCCACCTCCACTGTGCCGACTCAGGCTTCCAGAAGGACAGACTAGGGATTCCACACCCCCACGGGAGCTCTGGGGGAGGGAGGGAGCTGACAGAGCATCTCCAAGGCTGCAGATTCGTGCAGCATCATCAAACACTTCCAGGTGTGCCACACCCCCTCTGCTGTGAAGTGCACTGCAGAAGAGAAGGTCATGGCAGTTGCTGGGAGGAGTATTTTGGCCAGTGTTTTGCCTTAAAGCAGCCTGCAGCAGATGGCCAGAAAAGGATAAGACTGGAGGAATTCTGACTGGAGAATAGAAGGCTCCGGGGAGACCTTAGAGCTCCTACCAGTTCCTAAAAAGTCTCCAAGAGAGCTGGAGAAGGACTCTGGAGAAGGGTCTGGAGTGACAGGACATGGGGGAATGGCTTCCCACTGACAGAGAGTAGTTTTAGACTGGATATTGTTGGGGTGTCCTGGGCAGGGCCAGGAGTTGGACTTGATGATCCTGATGGGTTCCTTCCAACTCAGCATGTTCTGTGATTCGGAGCAGAAATTCTTCCCTGTGAGGGTGGCGAGGCCCTGGCACAGGTTTCCCAGAGAAGCTGTGGCTGCCTCATCCTGGAAGTGTCCCAGGCCAGGTTGGACGGGGCATAGAACAACCTGGTCTAGTGGAAGGTGTCCCTGACAATGGCAGGGGGCTGAAATGAGATGGAGGGACAATGGCAGGGTGCTGAAATGAGATGGGCTTTAAGGTCCCTTCCAACCCAAACCAGTCTGTGATTTTAAGACCGAGGCAAGTGTATGGCCACATCCCCTCTACTATTTGCTGCTCAGAGACCTAGTGCCAGCTGCACTTCATAGACTTGCAGCAAGCCCTCCACGGAGCTCTTCTCATTGGATTTGTCAGGTCCCACCTGAACACACAGGCTTCCTTCAGCCCTGACAACCTTGCAAGGAGCTGTGCACAGCAGCAAGCCTCCTGCTAGTAGTGAACCTGTTACTCACTACTTATAGTGATGTCCTTTAGTTCTCATACTGGAAAAGATCACACCATGACAGAAAGGGGACAAAGAAGCCACCCACTCAGGCTCAGGTAAGCCCTGGCCCCAAATTCCAGCCACCCAACTGTCTGTGCTCTGCAAGACTTGAAGTTTTGCCTGTACTTTTGCTGTTTATTCCCACTGAAAGAGAGGGCAGGATGACTAAATGGTTGCATGTAGGAAAAAAAAAAAATTAAATAAAATGCTCTTCAAAGAATTAGAAGCCTGTAGCTACGAGCTGAGCTGAAGGACACTTCATCCCGCAGAAAGAAGGGAAACACACAGCCCATCCCTAAAATAGCACATACCTCTTGACTGGCTTCCTGCCCCTGCCACCTGTGGTCAGGTCAGAGAGCTCAGGCAGGGCTTCCATCAGTGGCTGCATGTCTCCCACCACAGGCGTCGCCTTTCGCTTCGCTTCGGCTTTTTGCTTCTGCTTCATTATCTTCACACTTTCTATTTCTGAATCAGAAACAAGGCATTACTGGAGGAAGGAGAAGTGTCTGCAGGAGACAGCCCTTGAGATAAGAAATTAACAGACTGCTTTAGCATCTAGAGGAACAACAGGCCAGAAGTGACCTAAACCAGGGAAAGACCGAAAACAATGCAGCTGGGTCATTCCCTCCCCTACAGGTTGTGTTTGCTCATACCTATATACATCCCTTCTGACAGTGCAATGGGAAGTGAAATTCCTAGACTGATTTTGTCTGAACTGCTCATCCCTCACGGCAACACAGCACAGGAGTCCTGGTGTGGCAAAAAACCCCACACTGACCTCGCATGGAATTGGGAAAGAGAAACAAGAGGGAAAGGGACAAACCAAATACAGTCAGCTCCACATCTGGCCTTAAACAGGCACAGCCCCATCTCTGCTTTGCTGTTGGGACCAAACAGTGGTCTCCTAGCACAGGCAGAAAAGATGGACTTAATTTCAGTTGTTTACTTAGTCTGGAGCGAGCCAAGGTCTCACCTTCATGACTCGTGGTGGAATGCAAGCAGTCAGATGCTAGATAAACTGGACCCTTGGAAAAGCACTGCATCAAGTGGCAGAGACAGATGGCTCTTCCTCAGAACCACATTTCCCAGTCTCCCTGCAGCAGCTCTGACACGGTTGTGGGCACAGAAAGCTCCACAAATGTTACATCAGTCTCCTTTTCAGCCATGGGAGGTGGGCTTTGAAAGCCTACAGGCTTCTGCCTCAGTCTTGACGCTCCCTGGTCTAGCAGTAAGTCCCACAGCTGCCCAAGCTTCACAGAGCCAGCAGCTGCCAGGGCAAGCTCCAGCAGAACATGCCCTTTAGGACAGCCCACAAAAGCCCAGGACTCATACAAGCTTCCAGCAGAACTCCAAGATGCCCCAACCTGACCCAGAAGTCCCTTGGATGAGCAACTGCAAGGATGAGCCTCAGTGCTGAGCTAAAAACTCCACGTGTGGACATAACAGAGTGCCAGAACCGTGGGGCCAAGCTGGTGGCACAGGCAGGCCAACAGCTTCCAAGGCAGCATGGCCACAGAAGCCCAAGTACTTTTGGTGGGAGCACAAAAGCAGCCAGTGCCACTTACAGACCACAATCCCGGGTCTAATCCTGCTCCCACAATCTCAAGGAAGCAGAACTCAAATTCACTGGCTGGCTGCTGGCTCCTTTAAAACCCCTGCCTTGTTCGCTCTCCAACTCAGCTGAGTTGAAGAGCAACAGTTTTTCACGAACTGCAATTCCGCTGTACGTGGATGTTTGTGACAAATCTGGATTGGAAATGCTTCTCCTCACAGTAATCCCTGCCAAGAACACAGCTTTCTGTTCTGCATCACTTCTTTTTTTGGTCTGGCTTCATGCAGCTGACTACTTCAGTGCTTTCATAAACAGTGTGTGCTTAAAATTTTCAGACACCTGATTCTGCGCAAACATCCCAAATTCTTCTCCTATGAAGTCTTGTTCGTCTGCAGAGCCATGCAACATATGTATTTTTAAATGCACATACTTCTAATGTCTGAAGCATTACATAAGTTTTTTCCCTCTCTAGTCTCTCCTAAGATTACTTATTGGAATGGAAGAAAGCTCCAAGTTTTGCATTTGCTCTACTGGGCTGAACTTTGGTTCCCAGGGTCTTGGCATCCAGTGTCACAAGAGCAGCCCCGGGACAAGAAGAAACAACAAACTCAGATTTAGGAAAACAGAGATATAGTGATAACAACCTCAGCAGTCCAAATTGGGTTCTCTTTCAGGGGGCAAAGAGTTCTTTCTCCACAAAAAAAAAAAAAAAATTAGGTACTTCTGTGCCTGTAAAGCACTTCTAACACGTAGTATCTTCTAAGGCAGATTAATTTGGCCTGGAGTTTACTGTCTTGATGTTCTACTCGAAGCAAAGCCTCTGTATTTCATTTGTTTTCCCTCAACTTAGTGATTTCAGAGACAAGAGAGGGGGGAAGAGGCCATAGCAGGGCCAAAATAACACACATGATCTTGAGAAAGATGGATGCTACAAAGGCATCAGGAGGGCAAGAGCGTATGGATCCTGCTTCTGGGCTTTTCCAAAGCAGCTGACCTTCACTAGCACAGCCTTCTATACTATGTGTTAAAGGGCTGCAGATGTCAAAGGCACTGGGAAGCCGTTGGGAGAAGGTTTCCTTCACACACAGTGTTAAATTCTCAGCTTTTTATCTAAGAGGAGCCAGACACACCTTCACTGCAAGAGGTGAAATCACAGGTTAATGGTGAGCTCAGAGCTCGGGTGCACAGAACACATGGTGTAGAAGAAAGCCACATCCCTCTGCCCCAAACCTAGTCTGCCCTCAACTCTGTTGGGCAAGAAGGTGTTAGGGGAAAAGCTTGTCCCAAGAACATCTCCAGGTGACACAAGGAATCCCTCTGCTACAGTGGGTAGGACAGCAGAGGCTCTCACTGTGCTGAGACACTCGAAGCAAAAATACAGACACTTCCCACAGGAAACAGAAGCATTTCTGCCATGGGCTGGTTTTGTTTAGCTCGTATTTCATAGCCTCAAGAAAGGCCAGACTGTCTGGTAAGTGGGTTCACTGACCTGTAGCATGTGGGAAAGAGCAGTAACACAACCAGCAGTGTCCAGAGTTCTCCCTCACTGCATCCCTTACACAGAGGTTTGGGGTGAGATGGTGGCAGCGTGAGTCTCAGCTCCAGGCAGTCCTACCACCCCCATGGCTCCACTACACAGCTAGTCCCATCTGTACCGGGGCTTTAAAAGACAGAAAAATACACTAAACTTACGTGGGCACAGTGTCCTATCTGGATAAAGAAGGAGTTTATGTAGTCACATATATTACACGTGGAGAAAGATCAAAACCAGATCTAGGGCAATGACTCAGTCTTGGTGCTAAACACTGAGCAACAATACCTGGGACTTGGACCCCACCTGCTGGGGAGCAGGTGTGAAGGTTTCTGAGAAGCTTTCAGCCTCTCCCAGCACTTCACCCACGCCCAGTGAACAGAGAGATCCATCACGGCCACGCTCCGTGATGTGTGACGTGCTCCACAGGAGTACTCACTCTGCAGCCATCTTTCTTTCCTCAGCTTCATCTTTTCTTTTTTGGAAAGAACTGTTTTTTCTTCTAAACCTAGAAGAGAAGAGACATGAGATGGAGCCTGGCTCCTGCACAGCAGATTTCGTTACACGCTCGATGCTTCTGAACTTGCTGCCAGGTCAGGCAGGCTGCAGGCATCGCAGGGGCTACACTGCACCCCGACTCGTAGCCAAACAGATCAAGCCTGACCTGCTGTCACTTGAAAAATAAGAAACAAGCGAGTAGATCAGATCATCAGCAGAGAATCCTAGAATGGTTTGGGTTGGAAGGGACCTTAAAGCCCATCTTGTTCTAACACCCTACCATGGGCAGGGTCACCTTCCACTAGAACAGGTTGCTTCAAGCTCTGTCCAGCCTGGCCTTGGACACTTCCAGGGATCCAGGGACAGCCACAGCTCCTCTGGGCAGCCTGTGCCAGGGCCTCCCCACCCTCACAGGGAAGGATTTCTGAAGTATACCTGGGGCAGCCCCTACAAGGAGCAGCCTGTAAATAAGGCTAGTACCTACTATTTACCAAATTCAGTATTTTGAAAGCAGCTGTTGAGCACTGATATCCAACACCAAGTAAAACAACATCACAAGTATTTTCACCAGTGATCTGTCGCATATGCTATAAAATTATGTCTTATCTCCGGTGTTTAAAATAAAATTGACTGTAGTCAACTTTTCTCCTGAAATGTACTGGGAATACCAGAATACCAATGGAGGAACAAGCTCCCCAAAGATCACTCCTCTCACTTGAGCTTATGCTTAAGCCTGGAAAAGAAAAAATAGCCTTTTTTTCCCCAAAAGAAACACAAGAAAGGAATTCAATGCAGTTCTGAAAACAACTCACCAAGGACAGCTTCTCTGAAGCTACAAATCTTTTAGAATTATTTAAACAAAAGCAGGACCATCTTTTAGTAATTCCTTAAGATCAGAACAAGTCTGCTAAGACTGGGGGGACCTTTCCATAAAGCCAGAAATCACCACCATGTTTTGAGCTTCTAGAGGACACAGAGAACGGAGCTGGAGCTTCCACTGCTTCACATGCCAGAAAAATACATTCCTGCAGCCAATGGACCCAAAAAGCAAGAAATAAAACCATGTTTGTTGTGGCATCAAATCAGATGCTGAAACAACAAACTGCCTGTACCAATAACCAACTCTGAGCTACACCCACCCCCATCACCACCCCACATTTCTGTGGCTTCAGGGAAAAAAAAGGATGAATTATGGCCAAGTGGCACATGGCACCCCGATGATCTCCAGAGGGCTGCCTGCACAGGACACCCTGGCTGCCCCAGCCTGCCCAGATCTCAGCCGTGGCAGTGCTGGGAAGATCTGCCCCTCATCTGGAAACATGCTCATGACTTCACTGGAAAAACAGCGCCCGGCGGGATTTGTTAATGAAAATTAAAAAAAAAAAACCCTGCAATTCAGCCAGCTGGCCAATTCTAGTAATAACAGCAATTCAGGTTTGGGGTTTTTTTTCACTCCCCCTCCAAATGGTAGTGGAATATTTAAGGAAACACAAAAGCTGTTTTCTTGGCAGGAGCCCAACCTTGCTGCGGGCTGGGGATGGTGGGCGGCACCCAGGCCAGCAGCCGGAGATCACCAGAGGGGTGCCTGGGGAAAAGGAGTTGGATCCCTCCCATGTCAGCAGCCAGTTCCTGGCTTTTTCCATCACCTGCTTCCCCAGACACCCCATTTTCCACATCCCAACTTGCCCCTCAGAAGGCTGTTTTGCTGCTGGAAGGTGCCAAGTTGTGTTTGGCAACCTCCAGTCGCGATGCCGAGTGCCAAAACCGCTGGAAACCCACTGGAGAGCAGTGGAGGCAGAATCGGCCTGGTTAATTAACAGCACAGACTGTCCCCATGGCAGTCTTTTATTCTTACTTAGCTTGCAAGCACCTTTGAGATCAAAGCCAGACCGCAACTTCAACTATTTTCCTGTGAGATCAGAAGGGTTTGGGTCCCCTTTTCCAGCCCATTCCACGGGTAATTTGAGAAGACTTGCCCTTGAAACCTTGTGCATGCCAGAGAGGCGAGCAAGCCCCACGCACATTAGCTGAGGGTGATTTCCAAGCTGTAAACTTGACAATTATTCTTTTTAGCGAAAATGTGTTTTTTCTTTCTTCCCTCTGATCTGCGCAGTACAAGACATCTCAAATGCAAACAGATTACAAAAAAACCCACAACAGCTTTTTCCCCCTCAGATCAAGCATTTGATACTACTCCTGGCAATCCTCAGGATCCTGCTTTCGTGGCAGAGAAGTGGATTTTTTTCGAGGATGGCTTCCTTAATTCAAAAATCTTGGAGTTTTTTTTGGTAAAGGACTCAGAGTCAAATAAAAATAAATATATATATATATGCACTCATATATATATCTGTGCACACATATATACACACACCCACACACATATATATATATATATATGACTGCTTTTCATAAGGGAGTGCTTACACTAAGTATATAAATAAATCCTCCCTTAGAAATCCCCGTTTTATACATTGCAGGCACGCAGAAGGAAGCTGGACTGGCTTAAAGCTGTAACACTACAGGTTTCCCTGCCCTAAGATTTGACTGTTTGACTCCACGACTGAGAGGGTGAAAACACAGGTTTCACAATTCCAGAAAACTACATTACTTGGAGGACTTGGCCATGAGCAGAAATATCCAATAAACCTGTGCAGTGCCACACGGACGAACAGTCCTTCAGCACCAGGCATCTGCTCCCCCGGGCAAAGCTGCAGTGCAGCACCAAGCTCCACCTTGGGCACGAGGTATTAAGGAAACAACATGTAATATTAATTATTATTCCCAGAACCCTGATGATATGCATAACAGTAAAGCTGTTGCTGCTCGAAACATAATGTTTTGGCAAATTGAAGTTAAATAACAACAGATGTGTTAATTTTAGCCTCGGTTGTATAACGGCAGCAAAAACAAGCATATGCCTACAGCTGCAGGCTGAGTTCACAGAAGAACTCACAAAAGCAGAGGACTGGGTGTGGTTTTGGGTTGTTTTGCTAAGTGACACAGTGTCACTTGTAAATTGTCCTCTACCCCTTGTCCAACGGAAGGGCCTGGGAAATGGTAACCGCAGTCTCCCGGGGCCCAGGGAGCGCAGTGGTGCGACCCGACAGCCGTCAGTGCACAACAGCTGAAGGTGTTCCCCAGCAAGAGAGCTGAGGGACAACACGGGCCAGGCAAAACGTCAGCCATGATGTCCTCTGACAGAGACGATGCTCCGTGGGAGCCAGCCTGGCAGCTCCCTGCCCTCATCCCACCCCACAGCTCCCACTGCTCCAGAAAGCATTGACTGCAGAAGCGTCTGAGGAGCCCGGGCCAGGAGTGAGACCAAGGCTTGCAGGTGGCAAGGACAGAGACAGGGAGTGGGTACCCAATCTCTCTGCCCTCTTGCCCCAAGAGAAAGCTTGGTAGGCTGTATGTGGGCACAGAGACCACGTCTGGGTTTTACCCAGCCCAAGCCCTGCCACACCCTGAGCAGGCTCGGGAACCAGTGTTGGAGGAAAAGATGCCAGCTCCTGCTGGGGCAGGGCAGGTTTCACCATGGATACAGCATTTGCTTTTTAAGTTCCAAAACAAGCTACATTATTTTTGTTCACAATTGTTACACCAGCACACAAGCTTCCCTCCTGCCCTGAGGAAGGCATCCTACATAAAGCGAGAGCGGCATTCTCCAACCCTCCAGATCCCCTGGTTATTTAAAGCAAAGCCAACTTCCAAGCCTGGCTTCCCATTGGAAACCCAGGGGAGCAGTGTAACTCGTGTCCTCACACCAAGGTCATGCCTCTGCCAGGCCTGGTAAACATCCCCAGGCTCCGACCAGCTCCAGCACGGGCACGAGGCCTCCGTGTGCAGCAGAGCCGAGACTCAGCTCTTGTCAGCTGCAGAAGGGCACACGTGACATGCGGGAGCACTTCCCCTCAGGAGCTCACTGGGAAGTCACAATCTGCACAGCAGTCAGCAAAAGGCAGCTCCACGGACAAAGTCTGTCCTTCCAAGCGCTGCCTTGAGAACACTCAGCCCCTGCCACAAGGCAAAAGTGCCTCCTTCTCCTCCTCTTCTGCCCAAGGGCTTTTCCACTCTATGGAAGTCCGCATCTTTCCCACTGTATGCTCTCAGCAGCCCTCCCCAGCACAAAGCCTGACCTTTGAAGGGTCAGTCACAGGCAGGCACACAGAGGATGCTCAAAGTGGCCCAGTGTGTGCCACTTCTGCAGCTGGAAGGTTATTTTTATAACCAAGGCTGAGAGAGGCAACACGCTGCAGTGACCCTAGATGTCTGAATCAAGTGTGCCACGAGGTTACTGCAGAATGCCTCGTCTGAGCCAGGTGCTTGGCACTGCCACTTCATGGCACAGAGAATCACAGAATGGTTTGGGTTAGAAGGGCCCCTAAAGACCACCTAGTTCCAACCTCCCTGCCATGGGCAACTACATCTGACACTAGACCAGGTTGCTCCAAGCCCCATCCAGCCCGGTCTTAGGGGAGAAACACCCACAAGAAGTAGTGCTGGAGGACAGCAGACAACCATGTAGCCTCTGCTTTATTTTGCTCATGAATTTCCACTAGTACCTCTCTTCTATCACCTCCATTCTGCTCCAAACACCCTGGGGGGCAGCAAATCAGGTCAGACCCATTACTAGTCCGGGACACTGAAATGCTGCTTTCACACACATTTTGTTGGCTGTGGAAAATTTCTCATTAAAAAAAAAAAAAAAAATTGTAAATAACCCCATGTATTTCCTATCAGCATGTCCTGCAGAAGGCATCCTTTTTTGATTTCTTTTTTCCCCTTTAAAGTAACTTGTTCTTATTACATTGCAGATACACAGTTTTGCTTGAATACAGGGGGTACCACTCACCATCCTTTCTTCTGGCTGCTTGCATGTTTGTCCTTTCTCTGCGAGTCTTGCACAATTACAGTGAGCAAAAGGCCAATCAACCTCTATGTTCAGTAAATTTAGAGGTACCCTCATATTTTTCTTCCACCGAGCACGGAAGCGGGACATGAAAGGACAAGCAGGAAGGGTTTTGAACTAAAAGAGGAGACATTTAGATTAGATGTTACAAAGAAAGTCTTGAGTGTGAGGGTGGCGAGGCACTGGCACAGGTTGCCCAGAGAAGCTGTAGCTGCCCCATCGCTGGAAATGCTGGATTGCATTTTACTTACTTCCCTTCATGTTTCTTCTGCACCCAGAAGAAAATAAAAACCAAAAAAAGGCAGGTCTCGGTACTCCCTCAGTTGGAATCCTTCAAAACCCACAAAACAAACGCAACAAGGCTCACCCACAGAAGGGAAACACATGCCGTTGTCAGGGACTTTCCAAAAACAGGTGTGATTTCCTTCAAGAAACACGTTTTTCCAGCTTTGGGAGAATGAGTCTGCTTCCAAGAAAAGACATTTCAGTCCCCTCTGCCCCTTTTCACGTACATGCGACAAGTGTGTGTACGTTTCTTCCAACAAAAAAGTTCTCCCAAAGTATCCTGAACTTCCACAGCACAAACATTCTTATTTGTCAAAGAATGGCACGGCCAAAAAAGTTGACTTTTTCTTTGCTTTCCTTGGTATGTATTTGCTCCCTGTGAAGCCCCATAAGCTGTTTAAATACCTCTGATCACAGTGAATTTAATTTTATGCCCAGAAGCTCTCGGCAAGTTCTGCTGCAGCTTCCAGCCTTACTAAAGGTCACCCAGTCCAAAGAGAAGAGCAGCAGGGGCTGGGGCATCGGTGTACCATCCCTGGAGGTGTTCAAGAGGCACTGTGGATGTGGCACTTGGGGACCTGCTCTGGTCGTGGCAGCGCTGGGAGAATGGTTGGACTCGATCACAAAGGGCTTTTCCAACCTTAGTGACCCCACGCTTCTACGAATGGCAAAGCTGCCTTGCAATCAAGCTGATCCAAGGAGCTGTAGGTCTGCAGCAGAGCCTCGGATTTTCCCCACTCAGCCAAGAAACCTGACCATCCCAATACCCTGCCTCGCAACGGCGAGCAGAGGAACCCCACCAGTGGTTTCTGAGGGTGACTTCATGGCCCCAGCCCCCTCAGAGAGGAGAACCAACCACGCTTTCTTTGCTTTTACCACCCAGGTACGAGCCTGAGAGTCACATCTCTGAGAAGTGCAGACAGTGGGGCTCAGGCCAAATGCTGCTTCAGGCAGCACCAGGGAAGGCTGGACCGTCCCTCACCTGGGGGAAACAACACTTGGCTCAAGATACTCCTTAAGAACCATGAACCTCTCAGGTTCGAAAGCTGGTGAATTTGTACAGTGGCATTAAGCATTGCCAACCATTGCCATCTTCCTCTGCTGCAATTCAGATATAGGGGAAAGATGCAGGCATATATATATATATATATAAAATATGTATTCAGATATAGGGCTATGCAAAGGCATCAAGACCAGACTCTTGGGGGAAGGCTCCCCCGGGAGTGTGGGCAGCCCTCACTTCCCAAAGAGACCAGCCTTCCCAAAGTTGCAGCACCCAGTCCTAAGAAAAGTTTTGCAGGTAAGCAGCGTGTAACCCTCCTTGGGAGTACACCCACTATACCTGCTCCAGCCAGTCCAATAGGATTTGCAGTGCCTCTGTTCCACTGCCAACTCCTTACTTCGTGGAGAACTAGCAAGCCACTTGTCCTCCTTCTTCCACCCAGCACTCGCACTATTCCTGGGAAGTAGCTCATAAACTTGGGATGTGAAGCACTCCTCCACCTGCCTCCTCTCCTGCGTGTCATACACTTCCAGACAAGTGACAGAAAGCAGCTGACCAGCTGGAGCGTTGCACAAAAGGCCCTGGGGGTCCTGGGGCAACCCAGCTGAAGACGAGCCAGCCACGTGCCCCTGCAGCTTTGTCCTGGGATGCTTTAGGAGGAGTGCTGCCAGCAGGTCAAGGTCCTTCCTCTCTGCTCAGCACCGGTGAGGCCACATCTGGAGTGGTGGGTCCAGCCACTCCTGGGCCCCCCCAGTATAAGGAGGATACACCCTTGGGGGAGTTAATCCAACTAAGGGCCACTACAATGATTAAAGGACTGGAGTAAGTTTTACTTGAGGAGAGGCTGAGACAGCTGGAAAAGAGGTCTCGGGGAAATCCCATCGATGTGCGTAACACCTGATGGAAGAAGGAGAAGAGGGAGCCAGACTATTCCCAGTGGTGCTCAGTGACAAGAGACAATGGGCACGCACCGAATCACTTATTTTTTGGGATAATTTTTATGACTTTTTTTTTAGTTGTCAGGAGATTATGGAGTCTCCAGATCTCCATCCATGGAGATATTCAAAACCTGACTAGACACAGATCCGGACAACAGGCTGTATCTGATCCTGCTTAAACAGAGGCTGAACTAGATAATCCTAAGAGGTTCCTTCCAACCTTAACGATTTTGTGATTATTTGCAACATCCAGAACCAAAAAAATTCAGATTTTTTCACAGGTGCACCTACTTTCAATGCTCCTGTAGAGGGTGATCCTTGGAAAGAAACTTGCTGTGAAAACAGAACACTTGCCTGGCACAGCACGGGAAAGCACTGGCAGAAGATTTTTCATTCCTACCTTTGCCTGCTACTGATTTCAAAAAGGGGCCACCACCAGAGCACATGAGGTTAGCAGAGATCAGCTCCTGACTCCAGCAGGATTTTGCCATCCAGTTCATATTCCATATGGCAAAAGCACTAGAGATACGGAGAGGGAGCTTCCCAGCCGTCCCAACAGGACATGACCCACTTCCCTGGCTGGCCAGCACGCTGGGGACAGACCCATTCCCTTCGGAGCACGTCCTCAACTCACGTGCAGCGAGGAAAGCACACAGGTCTGTGACTCCCTCGGCAGAAAAAGATGTGCCCTTGGGAACTGTCCTGGTTCTGGCCAGGACAGGGCTAATTTTTGCAGTAGTCAGGAGGAGCCATGGCAAGGACCTGGAGGTTATTCCGTACCAGTGGGAGCACTAAACTGGAGAGTAGCATTCCTAAGCCACGACAGGGTGGCCATCACAACCTAAGAACAAGGTCCTGGGGACACAAGGAGGTGTCATTCTGAGCATTTCTGCAGCAAATACTTTTAAGGTTCTTACAAAACCATGGACACCACCAAGATGGACCAGCAAAGTAGACTCCATGGAGTCCACAGCACAATCTGGACAGTCGGCCTTGCCTTTCACACAGGATAAAAATTTACAGTCTAACAACAAAAATACATGCACAAGAATTATTTGTGTGGATATTGCAGTTCCAATAAAAGGCAATGAGAAGAACAGAATATGATTTCTATAAGAGCTTAAACAGCAACAAATCTCTGGAATGAGATTTATTCTGAGACCAAGAGTAATTCATATTTACCAATGGGTAAATTCTCCCCTGAGGGCTTACGAAGGGAGACAGAATACTGAAACATTCCTACACTCTTTGACAGTGCCTAGTAGGCCTGTATTTGAAAGAGATTTTCGCCAAAATATCCTTTCCTTTCCGGCTAATAGGATTACCTTTGACTACACTGGCCTTTGAGAAATCTCAAAAATCAGTAGTTCAGTATCTCTGCAGTATTGCACAGTGAAAGATCTAGATCTGAAAGAGTTACACTACTGGATTTTACCTGGTGCTTGTAATTCAGGCAAAAAACATGAAAACATTAATCTACCTTAATTTCCTTGCCTTTTAACTGTATATTAGCTAGCAGACAATTAACCTGGCATTCCCTAGGGAAATTTTCCATCCCCAGCCACTGGTTCCCATAACCCCTCTTGTGCTGTTCTTGGTACCTGGCATTTCTTTTACGAGAACATTCTCACCTATCCCTTCCTATCTGCTCTTTCAGCTCCTTAGAGGAGCCAGCTCTGCTCAGCTGTACTTGTTATTACATTCCAAATGGATGCATTCAGTGTCGACCCTGCATTTTATGGCAGAACCAGAGGATGGCTTGGGTTGGAAGGGCCCTTAGAGATCACCTAGTTCCAACCACACCTGTCACGGGCAGCTTTTTATTCTGCATTTCCTCTCAAAGCCAAAGCGGCTTGATGGGGGGCTGGGGAAAGGAGAGAAGACAGAGAACAATAGGGAAGAGAGGGGAAAAAAATAAAAAAGGATTTAAAGATGTCTCTCAGAGGAGAGAGGGACAAAAGCACAGAGGGACAGGCTTCCACAGCAGACAGGCAAATATGCCACTGTGAGGTGCCACTGCACCCCGGGCAGCAGACCATCTGCACACAGGAGGAGGTGTGAGACAGTACCTAGAACGAGTTGTGGAGTTGTTTGCTGTTTCTCAGGGATTACAGCAAACACTGTGATCTGTAACACGCAGAGCCCCCCTCCACCTCCCCTCCAGGTAATGCACCTCATGGATTTATTGGTTTGTTGGTAGAAGTACTGAGTTTTCCTTATTCCTCTGACTCAGGTTTAGCATTCTAAGCCATTTTCCTGGTAAAAATAGGACATGGAGAGATTGAGACAGACTGTATCATCTGGAATCGTTTCTTTCAACTGAAATGGGGAAGGACAGGCAACCAGAGCGTGTTCACTGTGTTGGGGAAAGAGACACTAATAAAACAAATAAATAAAACAGCATCACCAGCCGCTCAGAGGAGGTGATTGTCCCGCTCTACTCTGCACTGGGGTGGCCTCACCTCGAGTTCTGGGGGCAGTCTGGGCACCTCAATATAAAAAAGACATTAGGCTTTTAGAGAGTGTCCAAAGGAGGGCCATGGGGATGGTGAAGGGTCTGGAGGGGAAGCCACATGAGGAGCAGCTGAGGGCACTTGGGTTATTCAGCCTGGAGGAGACTGAGGGGAGACACATCAAGGTCTGCAGCTTCCTCACGAGGGGCAGCGAAGGGGCAGCACCAATCTCTGCTCTCTGTGACCAGTGACAGGACCAGAGGGAATGGCCTGAAATTGTGTCAGGGGAGCTTTAGGTTGGATATTAAGAAAAGGTTCTTTTCCCAGAGGGTGGTTGAGCACTAGAACAGGCTCCCCAGGGAACTGGTCCCAGCACCAAGCCTGTCTGAGTTCAAGAAGCATTTGGATAAAGCTCTCAGGCACGTGGTGGGATTACTGGGGTGTCCTGTGCAGGGCCAGGATTTGGACTCGACGGTCCTGATGGGTTCCCTTCCAACTCAGCACATTCTATGATTCTGTGAAAACACTTACAGAACAATTTATTACATAAAACTCCAGAGAAGGTTGCACCTTCAACCCTCCCATTGGATCTGTTTCTATGCAAATAGGTAAGAAGGCGCAGCAAAATATGTTGTTTCTCAGATAACATGTAGCTTCTTTTCTTTGTTCTTCCTTCACCAACAATCCAGGGGCACAAATGGACTTTTAGGCAATTTGTCATTAGAAAATGCAAACTAGGAACCACTCTACAAAATAAAAACAGCCCTAAGTATGTTCCACGGTGAGCAGATGTCCTGCGAGACCATTCCATCAGATGCCTTAAAACATGGAGAGAGGTTGCTACAGCTACACTAGTAAGGCACCCTGTGCTTGGCCTTGTTGAACTTGCCGACAGGATGGAGGAGTGGGCTCACGTGAACCTCATGAAGTTCAACAAGGCCAAGTGCAAGACTCTGCTACACTGCCAACTGTGCTAATGTGAACAGCCACACACAGCTGGCTAGGCTGGTACTTAAATCCCCAAACCCCTTAAAACCTTTCATTAAATGGGGTTTAGCTCATCACAGACATTGCAGTCACTAAGCAGGAGGGACACAAAGGAGACAGCTCCGTATCTCATGGAATCATTAAGGTTGAAAATGACCCCTATGTAAGATCCTGAAGTCCAACTTTTAGGTTCCAGCACTAAACCCTGTCCCTAAGCACCACATCCACATGCCTTTTGAACACTTCCAGGGATATGACTCCACCACCACCCTGAGCAGCCCCTTCCAATGCCTGGTTACCCTTTCAGTAAAGAAATTTTTTCCAATATCTAATCTAAACCTCCCCTGGCACAACTTGAGGCCATTTCCTCTTGTCCTGTCCCTTGTTACTCGGGAGAAGAGACCAACCCCCCATCTGGCTACACCCTCCTTTCAGGCAGTTGTAGAGAGCAAGAAGGTGCCCCTGAGCCCCTCTTTCTCCAGGGGAAAAATTCCCTCAGCTGCTCCTCATCAGGCTTGTGCTCCCAGACCCTTCTGCAGCTCTGTTACCCTTCTGTGGACATGTGAACAATCTCCCACCACACACACTGAGGTGACGTTTTATGCCAATTCTAGCATGGGGAAAGCCAGCAGGGACATAGTTTCAGGTTAATCACACAGCTCGTACTAAAAGCTGCCCCTGGCCAGAGGTTTTCAAAGATTTTTGATGGACAGAATCCAGTGTGAACTGGTAGCAAGACTTGGCAGCAGAGAAACATTTTCTTCCTTATTAAGCCATGTATCCACAATGGATGCACTCTTTAGATCTAAGGGAGGGCTGGGAGTCGGAGCAAGGAAGGTCACCAGGGAGCAAAGAGGACAAGCTGAATATATTTGCACTCTCTGTGATGTGGAGGCCTGGCAGAGGAAGGCACCTACCAGCAAGTAGCTACTCAGCTCCCGAATCAGGTCGGGACAGACCGATGCTCTGTCTGAGGAAGGGAGGTGCTGCCATTTCCCAGGAAGCCCCCAGAAGCAAGATGGTAAGTGGGAGTACTCCAAGCTTCCAACAGCTTCCTGAGTAACCAACTGAGGTAGTGCAAGGCTTCTAGAAATTTACGATCAGCAGAGAATAATGAGCAGGAACAGGCAAGAAACAAGAGCACCAGCAAAACAGCAATGCCCAGACCACCACTGGTGAAGGGACTCAAAACTGCAAGCAAACACAGCAGGCTGCTCCCAGGTCCCTCTAACGCCCTTCCTCACGCTAAGTAAGCCAGGAGGTAACAAACATTACTGGAGTGACACCCTGTTACACGTAATTAATATATTAACTCATTTGACAGCTGAATGCCCTGCGATCGATACCCAATTATATTTCCAGGCAATACAACAATGTCAGCCAAAAACTCAGCTGAGTAGACTATGCAGCTACGTAACTTCAGGGTAAAACCAAACCCATCACGAGACCAGCAGTAAGTGGGAGTTACGTACAAGAGCTTCAGCGGCGCAGAGCAGAGAGAAAAGATCACACCACAAACGTCTCCCCAGTGAAGGAGAAAGAATTGAGCCATGAAGGTTGAGAGAAGAATACCAAAACTGGCTGAAATGACAGGTTCAAATGACAGCAAGATTAAGGATGAAGCTCCCGCACAGTGAGAAAGGGGAGAATCAGGACCACCAAGGGCAGGGGCATAAACAAGGACATTAAAGGAAGCTGGACACCCACAGGACACCATTAAATGTACAGTGAGGCTTGTTTTCCAACAGACAGGTGCAGGGCTGCCATGGCAAATCCAAAGCCCACAGAAAGCCCACCTGGGCAGACTGGGAGAAGAGATGTTTCCAAGAAGGCAGGAGGATCACTTCTCTTCCCTAAAGAGCATACTCACTAAGTCCTCTCTTCTCCAGAGGCCACATGAGGCATAGGTCGGACAGGTTTCATCCTCTTCTTTCATTAGCTGAGGAGGAATAAGTATTCAGGGGCATAGCAAAAGACAGAAGAGAGCTGGGAGAGGAGAAAATTCTCCCCTATCATTACTTCCCCAGCCTCTAGTTTGCTAGAGGGTCACCAAATACTTCACTCCAGCAACTTCCCCTTTCAGAAGCAACCGTGCTTATGCCAATCAGTGCTTTGCAGAAAAATATGAACCTATTACTTTTTAAACATGACAGCTGACCCAAAAGTTACATCCAAGCCTTATCTCTGCATCCCACCATTTCCTATGGCAGCGACAATTCCAACAGCAACATGGACTTGAACTTGCCCAAACTAGGAAAAGAGCACTTAAAATGTATTCCTGAACCACTCCCGTCTTCACAAGTGTCCATAAATGCAAGGATACAATGAAAGCACACATGAAACTGTGCCAAATCCTAGAAAACCTCTTGAAGATCCACACAAGTATTCTCCCCAACTAACAGCTTCCCTTGTTTCTTCTTGGGAGATTTGCAAAATTAGCATCTAAAGGCTGTGCTGCAATCCAGACCTGAGGAAAGGCACTTGCTGGATGGTCCTGATTGAATGCACCCCTTTAACACCGGCAAGCAGAGACCTCAGGCTGCCTTTTCAGCAAGGCTGAACGCTCAGGAAGCAGAGAGGATACTCCTTCAGGGGGCAGGACCAGCCTGCCACCATTGTCCAGAGAGCTGTATAGCCTGAGATTCTAGGACAAGGAAGCTGAACCGTCACACATCCACTTTTCCCACACTTCATCAGAAAACCTTCCCTTAGGCAGAAATAGCGCTTCAGCATCTCTAATCAAGCTGGGATTTCACCAAAATACAAATCCCAGTAAAACATGGCAGGCAAGAGTCAAAAAGCCTGCAGTAAAGCCAGCCACACCTACAGTGGGCAGCCCTCAGCCTTTGCTAGGCCATGCATCAGGGAGGGAGCCCTGACTTCATTTAATAAACACTCTGTTCAGTAAATCTGCTGTCTTGGCACACCAGCAACCTCTTCCACTGCATGCCTGCACAGGCAACATCTCCAGAACACCACTCCAAGGCCTCTGTATGCCAACACCCCACCTACTGCTAAAGGGATTGCAGACACACTCTCAAACTCTGCAGAGATGCTGGCAGGATGCTCGGGGGTGTTTTGGGGAGCAGGGAAGAGGCCTGGAAAGTGCTGTCCTGCTCCAGGGAATACTGAATGCAATATTGGATTGCTTGTCTCTAATGGAACTAAAGAAAAAAAAAAAAATCAACTGTAATCAACTTCTCTGCTAATGACACAGAGCCAGGGCTGTTTCCTCTGGAAAGATCGACATGGAATGTGAAGCAGTATCAATACCAGCAGCATTATCAACACATGACATTTGGAAACTTGGCACAGAGACAACAGTGGGCAGACTCCAGCACAGAGCAGCTCAGGGGGCAGGCAAAGGAGAGCTTAGCTTTGGTTTAGCTTACCCAGGGGCTTGCTGCTGCTCCTTCCACCCTGCCTCCCCGAGCTCTGGCGTGTAACCCCCCCAGACAAACCTGCACCCAGGGCAGCTCTCTGCTCCTCTGACTGAACCAAACCAAGTCAGCATCAGGCCAGGGAGACACGTGGTCAGGAGCACAGGGAGCTCCTTGAGACTGATCTTTCAGACTTCAGCCCTGAGGTCTGAAGTGCCCATAATCTATTTCAGACAGAAGTTAAAATTTATCAGGGGCAACACATCTCTAGGTCAACTGCTGCCCTCATTCCAGCCTGACGTGAATGAACACACAAGCAATCCTAAGCCCCTGGGACAGATGCACAAGCAAGGGCAGAGGGAATATCTGCAGAACCTCTCAGGGCTGGAAGAACATGGGGACTCAATAGATTTGGCACCGGTGGTATCTACAGCCTTCTACTTCTGCAGCTCCCTAGCCTGTTTTTAGTAACAGTTATTAGGCACCTGAAGTTTTAAATGCCCAGCTAAGGCATTTTAAGGAAAGTGCTCCCATATTGCCCAGGTTTTTCCTGCTGGCTGCTGTCAAAAGATGGGAGTGCCCAACTTGGATACCCTTTTGTTCTTACAAGACACACTAATTCCTATGCCAAGCCTCATGGGAAGGTGGGGAAGATCTTGTCACAGTCGGAGATTCAGCAGTGACAGCACCCACCAAGCCATGAGAAACAACAGAAACAAGAAAATCATTGGCTGACCCACCCTGACCCTCACCTTGCAAGCACAGCTCTCCCCCACATAGGAACCACAGAGAACCCCATCAGACAAGGAGGGAAAGAAACAAATCTCCTGATCAAACATCCCAGCACCAATTCCCACCCTGATAGCAGCCTGGAAGTACAAAACAGAAGCAGCTTTAGTAACAGCTCAGGGGGTCAACATCAAATGGCATTTTTTGACCTGCTTTAACATCACCTCATCAACAGCCTGAAAAATCCTCCTTCCTCCCTGATTTCACCTTCTCCTTCAATGTTTCTAGCTACAGATTTCTTAGCTGAGTTCTGCCTCTTCCCAAGGACCTAATTAAAAGAACCATCAGTCAAAAGGCAGCAGCCACAGCTCCACTGGGAAATAAGGCAGCACGTGGCATGGGAGAAGGAAGGTGACCAGAGGCAGGACCTGGCAGGACACCACAACTTTGATTTTTTTTATTTCCCAGCCACATTTAGACATAGGTTTGAGTCCAGAAGGGCCCTGTTGTTAGAAAGAAGGTAAAGGAGAGGAGTAGCTGGTAGGACTCCCAAGAGAGCAACCTGGATGCATGCTCTGAATGAAGAGCTTTGAGTGAACCCTGACTGTATCTCCCACATCTGTTGAACAGTTATGATGAACGCTGCTATGGCATCTCTTCCTTCTCTTCTTCCCCACAGATTACTTGCTCTACAGCTGTATAACTCAGCCTGTCACGGCACAAGTGACTCTCCTCTCCTCTTATGTTCCCATAACTGTTCCATGAATGAGCTTTCCACTGTCTCTACAGTCCTCTCTTACTTTTCTACTCACTCTTCAGGGATATTGGGATGTCAACACTGCTGCCTCAGATGAATACCCAGAAGGGAGATCTTGGTAAAAGATGAGGCCACCAAGCTCAAGACTCTGTCAGGAAGCTGGTGCTAAGAGGCTGTGCAAGCCCAGCAAGGATGCAGTAGCTTTCAGATACACCATAACAAGGAAGAAAGTGCCTGACTGGCTCTTGGAGAGCTACTGACATAAAAAACAAAAAAAAAAATCAGAGATGTCTGGACACTAAACTTTCCCCTACAAGGACCTCAGGAGAGAGAAAGGCAGGAAATGAAACGGAAGGAGAAAAATACAGATTAACATTTGGAGACATACAAAGGCCCACCTCTGCGTCCTGACTGCCATGGTCTTACAAGTTAAGTGTTCTGTGTTTGCAAACAGCAGATCCCTCACTGGTCCCAGGCACAATAACAGAGATTGGATACACATAAACCCACTGCTACTGCCTCAGACACTGCACTGCCCTGTCTGGCCTAGAGCCCGTACCCAGAGAGGAGCACTGCCTCTAAATTAAAGATGCAAACATGACAGAAACCTCCCTTCAGATGTGCATGTGGGAATTTTACAAGGAATAAACAGACACAGCTTGAATTTTAGAATAAGCCAATGAACAGAAGAAAACAGAACTGCAGGAGAAACACAGGAGAGCACTAAATGCTCTGGTCTGCTTCATGAATGGGCACGAGGTGAGAAGGAGGGCTTGGGCAAACAACCACATGACCAAGCTCTAGGCTGGGCCACAGTAGGAGGCACAAACACATCTTTTGCTGGCACAAAGGGACAGGGAGAAAGCTGAAGCCTCTCCTAAGGAACTCCCAGCACCTCATCCCCCAGGCAAGACTAAACAACAAAAAGGAGTTAAAAAAAGCCTTGCCACATCTTATTTTCTTTTCCATGAGTTTTGCCTTTCCACGCTGCCCTAGTTAATCCAATCAATCCCTGCCCTTTCTAAGAGATCCCAGTCTCTGCTTTCCAAACAGTGGCTCTTTACCAGCCTCCAAACAGTGGCTTCCCAACCACGTGGGACCAGCTTACCCCTTCTGCAGGACAGCAGAGTCAGCATTTCTATTGTCTACTGTTTACTGTATTCTTCCCCTGCTTGCCTGCTTAACCTTAATCTCTCCTCTCCTCCCTAGTGCTAAGTAACCAATGTTTCCAGTCTTGGCCATAGGCCTTATTTTCCAGACAAAACCTGTACATCCTATCCTGAAGCAAAAAGCATGGAGCAGATGCTTATTATCTTACAGAAAGGTGTATTACAATTCTGTGCTTGACCTGAGATAGCACTGCCAGCAAACTCCCGCCACGTGCAGGGGACAAATCTCTTTCCCTGATCTTTTCTCCTCACCCGTTAATTCCACGATGGATCCGAAGGGCAGCGGAAAGCACAGGAGGTAAGAAAGTAAGTACATACTAACGACTGCAAAAACAAACTGGGAAAATGTATCAATTTCCAGCCAGTTACAAGAACGCTACAGGCAAAATGGAAAACAAAGCCCAAAGCTTAACTTGTATCTCCGAAGTATACTAATCAGCTGCTCTCCATTCCAGCAGGTCTGCCACAGAATGGTGTTAAAAGCAACTGTACGAGGTCAGACTCTCAACACTTCCATTTCAGTTTTCAAATTGCACCAGAAACGCAATGACAACCTCACGCTAAAACTGCCAAGCGGCAGAGTGACTTCGTGAATGTATTTGGGACTAGGGATCAGGGCAGAAACAAAAAGAATTCCACCTTGGCATTGCTTAGCTGTACCACCGGCATTCCCTCTGCCCCATCTCCAGCTGTAAACGTCTGTAGCTTCGGGAGACAGAGAAAGGTCACTGAAACCGGGTTCAGAACACACCAGGCCTGACGGCAGCTTCGTGCAGACAATGCCCAAGTGTCTGCATTTAGTACCTCCAGTGTATTTTTGTTTTGGGGGATCTGACCAGTTGTTTGGAATCCTATGAGGGCACCAGAAATCCAGAACAAATATGTGCAAGGAGTCCTGCAACTTAACTGCCATTTTACTTAAGGATTTTTGCCTACCCTGAACCCAGCATCTTCTAGTTAGTTTTTTTTCCACTTAACTCACTGGGAACAAGTTTAGTCTCTCCTCACCTCTGTGGCAACCCTATTTTACTAAACTTCATCAGCTCCTCTTTTCTCACAGCCATCTTCTCCAGGAAGAAGATCTCTGATGATCCATTGAATCATTGCTCATATTCCACACCTTTGCCATCGATGCTGAAAAACTGATCTGCAGATAAACAGGAATGCTCAGGAAGGACAGCGTTTGGCTGCAGACACAGCTATGAGCTCCTACACCCAGGCTGGCTTTTTTCCCTTGAGGTGAGGCGAGTCACGGGTGCTTTTCCTGCCCCTGTGCTAAAGAAGCTCAGTGAACCCACCATCACGTCCTACACCGTCACAGCCACGAGTACTCAGGCAGTGCCTACACACCAGCAGAAAGAAAAGCAGAGGCAGATCTAGAGACACTTCCTGAATGCCCCAATCGGGTTTTTTTCCATGAAGTAATTACTCTGAAACTTACTCAGAGCTTTAGGACCACGGCAAAATTTCCACTGGGTTATTTTAACCGTTGATTAATTCTCCTCTCCTGGCACTTCTCTCTGGATTCTTTAACGTGTCTGGTCTCAGGCTCCCCACAGCGTGGGTTCGTTTCCCCACTCACAACACTCCATGCATTGACAGGGAAATGAAAAAAATAATCACATGTCAGAGCTTGCCCTTGATTTTAAAGTCTGTGTGGCAGGTTAACAGAGTGTGCTCTCCCTCCCCATGCTGCCCTATCTGTTGCACAGCAATACGTCAAGGAGTTAATCCCACCATCTGCAGCTGTCAGAGCTCCTACACACCAGGAATCCCAAACACCTACAGTTTGGGAGCACCGAGGGAACACAAAGTCCAACCACATCTTCTACAACCAAACAGCCACGTATTCAACGTAATAATTGTAATTTCTTTTACCTGACAGCCTGCTTAGGCAATATATACAAGATAGTTTCAGATTTAGACACGGAAAAGAGCTCCACAACTCAGCCTGTGTAACACCAGCAGGCTTTCATTATTTACATAATTTAGGAGTTATTAGCTCGATCCCAGTCACATTCTGATTGGTCAGTTCCAACAACACTTGCATGATAAGTGGTTTTATAAACTGCTGTGCACACAGAGGACTAAAACACTAACATAAATACAAAGTAGAAAGGGGGGTGAGAATACCCTGCAAAGCTTCCCAAATTGCTTGTGACAGGCATATGCTCCATCTCCAGCCTCCAGCTCAGTTGGGCAACAACCGACACGCAGGATCAGCAATGCATAACACTCCCCATCCTTCCCCTCTCCTTTTTTAGGAGCACGTATAGCAGATTTCAAAACTGGGAAGCATTTGAAGAATCGAGCTGGAAAAATAATCACCTGGAGAAGTACAAGGCATGAAATCCATGCTGCTCTGGTCTGCAATTGCGGTGAAGAGATAACTCAAGCCCAATCTCAAGCATCCACTGCAGGTTAACACCTGCTGCACTCAGGGACTCACTCCTGCCCCACTCAGCCCTCCCAGCTCAAAGGGCAAGTTAGGTCCAGACCAGACACAAGGTGCCTTTTTTTCTTGCAGCACTATACTGCCATTGACAAATAAATGTTTCACCACAAGGTCGAGACTGGAGCTGCCAAGCAGAAGCCCCTAAAGGACAGATCGAGGTGATCTTGTGTGTGCAGGAAGCCTTTGTGACCCTAACAGGCCTCTAACCTTGAACGGGTCTTACGAGTTCTACCACTGCAACATTATACAGAGAACTACTGGTTTGGGGGTTTTTTTTTGTGTGGTGGTGTTGATTACTCAGTTCAACAAGCCTAGCCCACAGAAACACTCATTCCAGGTGGTGCCCAAGCACATCAAGTCTCCTTCCCTCCTCCTGTGAGCCCAGACTGTCCCATAAGTGGAACTGGTCCAAGCGCCGCTTCATCATCTCTTCCAGTAGCCACTGCCACTTCTGGCAGCCGTCATTTTTATGCTGTCTCAACTGCTCTTCCACTTCAGCTCACAATTCAGAGCTCCCAAAAGCCCTGAGGCACCAGCAGGATCACCAGCTCTGCCATCTTACACAACACAGATATCCTCCTCCCTGGACAGGCCTACATCCACCCCACTACTCTGCCCGGCTCCAGGGAAGAGAGGCAGCCCCCCACTGCCAAGCCCCTCTACACGTACCTGTGATCATCACCTCCCTGCAGACCTCCCACAGCATCTCCTGACAAAGCTAGGCTTGACTACCCTGTCGGGGACTCTCTGTCTTACCCCACAATGATTCTCACACAAGACTTGCATCTAGTGTCACCTGAGACTTGTTTTTCAAAAAAATCCTTAAAGCAAGCCTCTCTACTCCAAAATGCATGCCCATTTGGCTCACTTAAATGCAGATGAGATCTTTAAAAGAGAAAAATCTAGATCTGGGCCCCTCTAGGAAAGGGAGCAGCTTTTTAAAATTTTTTTTCCAGCCCATCACCTCTTCCCCTTTTCTTTATTTGAAACTTGCAGGTCAGCATCAGTCACCAATCTCCGGACGACATTCTCCTGTTAGAATCTATTTTAAAGCAGGCAAAATATTTAAAAAATGACAGGGCTCTGACACTTTGTACTTGATGCTCTCTGCCCCCCCTGCCAGCAGCACAGGCAGACAGTAAGAAGTCTCATTTACACTGTGTCTGCACTAGAGCAAGTGGCTCCCAAGCAGTATCTTGAAACATTTAGGCTCACCATGCCCAAAAAGATACACCCAGTGAGAACACCTGTATCCCCAACAAAATACCACACTAGTTCCCAGAAGAGAGAGGCTTTCACTGTAAAAGAGAGGCCAGCAGATCTTTCCATATTGCACAGAAGATGCTGGCAGGAAGAGTATTTCTCTGTGCGAGAAGGACTGTGGCATGAGCACTGTGCCTGCTAATTTCCTAATATGGATCACAGTCCGATGGATTTAGATCCACATGCCTACAGACTCATCACTGGTTCTCACTTGGTCTCAGACTGAGTTTAATCTTTTTACCCCGCTGACAGGATATTAATTTTACCTAATGGACCAAGAGCTGCCAAGAGCTATGAGCTATTTTTCACATTCTTCTGGCTTTGTTCAGCTTTCCTTTCCTGATGAGGAGCTCCCCATTAGTCCTGCCTTTGCTGAGGTGTCGCAGCACGACGTGAAGAAATGCCAGCTTCATGGCAGATCCCAAACCAAGAGTGCAAAGCACAATCTGGCCTTCTCCAGGAGGCAGGACTGATCCAAGCCACCGTGCCAGGAACAGTGTTCGATGATATTGAGAAGGCTGTTCCATTTCAGCGGTTTGCAGGTTTGGATATTACCACCCTAAAAATAACTCAGGACAGAAAGAACCCAAGTACATGGTGATGTGGCAGAGCCCCCACCCACGTGAGGAACACATGGCACCCACCAAGTCGTGAGGAACCTGCCCCTTTGGGTGGACACCTTTGGGCAGGGAACAGGGAGATAAGGAAATCTGTAGGATGTAATGTCAAAACACCCAACACATTGTGGGTAAGAGAGAAAAGTGTCGTGTCTCCCCCGCCAATCCTCACACGTGCTCTACCACGCCAGGCCAAGAAGCAAAGATTAGTTAACGAAGCTTTGCTTCCCCTGAGGACCTTCCAAAAATCAGAGCCAGCTGTTGGAAACCAATGGCTGATGCTGCTAAAACTGGAAAAAAAACCCAAAACAACATTTTTCCTGCTATTCCAGTTGCCTTTGCTGGAACCAGTTCACCTCCCCCAAAGGTCAACAGCGTGCAAAATATTGCCAGTAAGACATGTACAGGAGATACTCATACAGGAGATGTTCACTCCTAGCCAGAATTTGTACACAGCTCCTTCTGAAGCCTGAAACACACCAGCTGCAAAGTCAGTGCTACAGCCTTCTTCCATGGATGTTACATAATAAATAATGCATTTAAGTGTCGTGATGCTGGACTCCAAATCCCAGCCTCACTTAGCCTTTAAAGACTGCACCAAAATTATTTATAGCATTTACATTACAGAGGATGGGGGGGGCAGTACCATCAGATCTCATTTAAAGATTACTTTCAGATGAAGCAAGACTGGTTCTTTAACATTTTCTTCAAGCAGAAAAAGGTGGCAGCCACAGCTGGAGTACAGCACACAAATCCATAAATGCATATGGACATATAGGTCAAGTAAGAATTAGGCTGAGCAAAAAACAAGTTACTGTGAAACATTCCTTTGGCTGCTTTTCCACATATTGTGCTGACCATTTGTGGTTTAATCTTAGAGAAGCTCTCTCTCTCATTTGAGCCTGCAACCCTTCCAAGCCTCCAAGAAGCAGGTTTTACTATAATTACTCTCTGGTTTTTTTATACTGGCTAAGGTTTTCATATAAGCATAGTTGTTTTTTACACTTACTGCACCAGGAAAAACTGAAGGAGGAACTGGAAAATTTTGTTCTGTGCCCTGCAGAGATGAAAAATATCATTCAAAAATATAGGCCTGACCTAGAAAAAGGAAGAGTTATTCTGCTGCCCTCTAATGAGCACTTCTAACATCTGAAAAAGAACACTGTTCTGGCAGATTTGTTCTGCTCTCTTGCTACAGAGCTGTCAGAAATGCAGGCACAGCTGGAGCAAGGCAGCACCTCCCACACAGCGAAGACATGCAGAAGAAACATTTGGACGGACCCAAGATCTGTTCTGTACTTCCCTGAACTTAAGAGTATATGGCTGTGCCCTGTTCTGTTCCCTTTCCTTCCCTGAAGAGAGGGAGGGGAGAGGTTCCCAATTCTGACCCCCAGGACACAGGGGCCACACAATGTTATTACAGGCATACACGTACCACAGCCACGTGAAATAATGACTTGCTTAAACATCTGTGAGCATTAATGAAAAGCAAAGGAATTCAGTTTTCGTGCAAGGGTGTCTCTGGATCTGCACAGTGCTCAGGAGACATTCAGCTGAAAAAAGGCAGTAAGGAAGGCAGAGGAATAGCCACAGAGCAACAGTTCTACCTGGTACTGAGCTTACTTAGTTTTTACTGAGCTACAGTGATGCAATGGGTTGACCTTGGCCAGCTGCCAGACACCCACCCAGCTGCTCCCTCCCTCCCCCTCCTCAACAGAGCAGGGAAAGAAAATAAGAGGAAAAGCTGAGAAAAACAGCAGGGAGATCACTCACCAATTTACCATCCCAGGCAAAAAAGACCAGTCTTGGGGAAAATTAATGCAATGTATTGCCAATGAAAATAGAATCAGGCGGTGAAAAACAATGACAGACACTAAAACACCTTCTCCCACCCTTCTTGGCTCCACTCCCTTATTCTGACTCTTTCATTCCTGACTCTTAAGCAGTGCAAAGGGCCAGGGAATGGCATTACAGTCACTCTCTGCTGCTCCTTCCTCCTCACACTTACCCACTGGGGTCCTTCCCATGGGAGAGTACCTTCTCTCCTCCTTTTCTGTCCCTGGTCTTCACAGGGCTCTCAGTTTTTTCTACTCCTCTTTTTTCACTCCTTCTTAATTACATGTTTTTCCAGACCCAGCACCATTGTGGCCGACAGGCTCAGCTGTGGCTGCCCTGAACACACTTCAGCTCCTGGACCTGGGTGTGGCCAGAACAAACGAGCTCTGGCCTCTCCCCCGCTGCCAAAACCTTGCCACTTCCACCCAATGCAGGTAAACAGGCCAATACCCTCTACCTCGGAGGAAGAAAATATATGAAGAAGTCATAATAACCCCACATTAGCAGCATCTACACATTTTTATGCTATTTCCATAAATAAAACGCACTCAGGTACAGGCACTAAAGCAACAGGCACCGCTGCATCTGCAGAGGAGGACACCTAAGCCCAGCACACACCTAAGCCCAGCACACACCTAAGCCCAGCCCCGCTGTCACAAATCACTGGCATGAATCCAAAGCAATAGCCAGAGACTTCACTGAGCAAAACACAAAGTGTCACCGAACAAAGCAATCTAAAACTGGCATTTCTGGCAGCAGAATTCCCGCAGTCTGGAAGAGCCTTTCCATGCCTCCCTATCGATAGGATCACCAGGTTATTTCAACTCAAAGCACATTGCAAAATAACTCCTGCATGCACAGACACAGCCTTTACCCGTGGCAGCTGGGAATGTCCTCTCCATGCTAAAGAGGCACATTCCCATTACGTAAGAACACTCAGTGACCTGAATTTACAAACAATCTTGGAGAGGAAAACAGACATAAGGAAAAACAAAGTTAAAAAGCAGTGTAGCTAGGAAATGCAACAGAAGGAAAATGAGCCCGGAGTCTGCACATGCACAGCCACAGTAGATGTGAATGTACAGGATACCCACAGAAGTCCAGATTCTTAAAGTAAATCTACTGATCAGTTGTGTGTTCTCCACAGGAGACAAGTCTGTGCGCCCCATTGTCCCTCAGATTTCCTGCCAGGGGCTCTCTGGAACACCATGTTTCACTGGAGTTGGTTATCAACGTCACTAAATGCAATGTTTTCAACAGGACCTTCCAGCTCACAGCCCCCTTTGCTTGAACAGCTATTCACCTCCAGCAGAATTTTCTCCAGGACTTTCTGTGGTTAGCCTCATGGAATATTTGCAACACTGCTAGTTCAATCTAAACCTTTCCAAACCACCATTTCAAACAACCCAGAATACTTCAGTACCTACTGCATTTAATCCTTGCGGAGTTGTGTTTCCTACATTTAGCTTAGACAATGTACATTGACATTTACAGTGTTAAAAATAAAAAAACAAAAAACAACAAAACACCCTCTTATTTCCTTTTTATAAGCCACATGACTAAAAAGCTAAACCCAAATTAAGTGTTCTTACCAGTTATGCATTGACAGTGCCACTGTGAAATGCTAAAGGGGGTAAACAGACCTTCAGCTGACACGTGCATTTTCACCCAAGCATAAAGAAAGCCTTGGCCCATAAATTGCTCACAAAGACTGGAATAAAAGATAACTTGCGTGGAATAGAATAATACTGTAGATTCCTCTTAGTCTGAATGACAGGCACGAACACTTGAGATCTCCCTTTAAATACACAGCCTCAGTAAGACCCATACGAGCAGGGGAAAGATTTATCTCTCAGTAAATCAGAAATCTGATTTATGTAGCGTGGAAGTTTGTGGAAAAAATACCCAAGCAAAGTAACCTTCCTCACTCAGGCATTTGCCAGGGCTGTCAGCAGAAAAAAGAGGAGATTGACTTATTCCTGCACCCCAAAAGCATGTCAAGGAAAGTCAGAAGGGGCAACCCGGAAGAGGGAAACCTCTCATCCCATCCATCCTTTACCAGCCTCTACCAATTTTCTAAAAAGAGTATCTATTAAACTCCCAGGACATGTATTTCAGAGAGGTTTGATAGCTTGACATTACCCCATACTGCTGCTGGGGAGAAGGAAAGGGCTCTGACTCCCAGAGCTATCCAACTGCCCTCTCCACAAGCCCTTCTTCACCCCTCTTGGGATTCTGTTTCTCGGTTTCCACAGGGTGAATCTCCCCCTCTCATGCCCCACAAGAGGTTTGCAATACTGGGACTTGTGCTGGGAGGTCCCTTTGCCACAGGTGCAGAGCCATTCCACCCCTCTCACTGTAGCATTTATAATTTTATAACTCAGTTGAGCCAAAGCTTTAGCATTAGTACAGCAAAGACAAAGACTTCAGTGCACAACCCTCTTCTGTAATGCTGCAGCTCCAGTACTCTCCTAAGCAGGGCTGATCTATTTTTGTGTAAGGAAGGATGTCTGACCATTTTACACTCATTTATTCAGCAGGAGAATACCAGGCTAGATTAGCATCCTTTTGAAGCTCGTGATCACACAGAGCAAGACATGGCATGACATGCAACTGCCCTGCCCCAGCACACCTGGCCAGGGAGGCAAAGAGGCACACCGGCCCCAAATTCGGTCCCTTCAGTGGCACAAGGGACCGACACCTTTGACCTAAAAAGCACATGTTTGAGCGCTCAATTTTTACAAAGGTTGGAAAAAGGTTTTGCAAAAGCACAGAGCAGCAGCTCAGGAGCCTCACCAAAGGAGTCCCCAGTCTCTCACTGAGCTGGGCCCTCCTCTCCAGCCCCCCAGCAGCACGGAAAGGCTGCACCAGGGCAGGCACTGAATGTCCACCAGTGCTACTGGTGAGCATTACACAGCAGGCACAGCCAAGGAGCCAACCATAATAAGGAAGTACAGGGATCTGACACATCCTTCAAACTCCTAAGACTCATTTCAGGTTCTTCCCACCACCAACAGCCTCCTCCCTTAGCAGACTGCAAACATTTTGGAAGCTTGGGGCTCTCTGGAAAGTGTTCCTGTGTTTGTGTAATGTTCAGTATCCATGACCGCTGGTTAATTAGAGCTTTTTGGCATTTTAATGTTAATTTTAAGAACAGGGACTTAGCACAGCTAGAGGGAGGGGAAGAAAACAAAACAGTTAATTAGTTCCATAAATATCAACACAACTGATTCCCATGATCTGGCAGAAGGCGCTCACAACATGGAAATGGTCTGTTTCCAGAAGGGAACTCAAAGCACTGGAAACAGTGCAAGTTTCAGACACTCATTTACTGCTCTTAAATTAATTGCATTGGCTTTAATTAAAGTGGAGCTTCCTAGAGCTATTCTCACGGCGGGTCACTGTTCTCTGTTTCAAGCAGTCCCCACAGCCGTTCACCACTGCTACAGAACTTGGTCAATCTGACTCCTGAATCAAGATCCCCCTGACTTTAATCCCCTGGACCAGGAAGGAACAGAAAAACCCTCTGGCTTCAAGGTGAGTTGTTGAAAACTACAGAATCTGTTTGAGGTGTCCTGTAGACTGAGGTCGTGTGACCTCACTGGAGAGGCTTCCCCTACCACAAGCCACTATCACAGCTCCTTTCCAACACAGTGCAGTTTTATAACAGCCTGTTAGAAAACTCTCAGACACCAAATCTGCCCTTAAAAGGCGGTCTGGCATTGTCAAGGTAAGAGCAGCTCCTAATGATGCAGTCAAAAAAACCAAACGGATTTCAGTTAAAAAGCAAGGGAAAATGAATATAAACTGCTACCTAAAGCCATTTACCCAGACATGGTAAATTGCCATCTGTCACTTTACCAAGCTACCAGGATGGCCAACCTTGGGCCTGAGGGAGAGGGTAAAGAGTATCACTTTGCCTCTTTCATCTCTGCCTAGCAGTTTCCCTTCCCTGGGAATTTTTCCCTTCTTGCAAATTCTGTTACTGGAGGTTTCAAGCACTTTCACACGCAATGTCAGAAGCAACACCAGCTCATGCAGGGAAATTTGCTGTTTGAGCCGAGACCTGCATGCCAAGTCCTGGGACCTGGAGCTGCCCCATCTTTGACCTGTGTAGGTGACACAAAGGCAGACAGACATCTTGCAGAAGGTACAGTGTGGAGGGAGGAAGCTAAAGCAAGAATTCCCAGCTCAAATGCAAAGCTGCTCCTCCCAGATTCAACCAGGTATTTTCACAGACGTGAAAATGATTTCAATGCAACCGCACCAAGGGCATCACCAACAGGCTACCTCCGACACCAGCTTCAGGGAGAGCATCTCACCACTCCCAAAATTCACACAGACCAAAGCTTGGGCAGCTAATAACAAAGACAGACGGAGCAGGAACACCTTGTCATTCTGGACTAGCGCCGCACGTCACGATCCCCGCGCACGTCGGAGGTGCTGCAGCAGCTCCTCACAGGCTGCTCGCTGCCATCCTCAGCGTGTGCAGCAACCTGTTTACACCCCTTTCCATCTGAGGGGTGTTACGGTGGGGAACAGCTTGGGGAAGGCGTTCTGCACAAAACAAACATAAGACAGGCGTGACAGCTGCCAGCTCGGAGCGGAAAGCTGAAGAAAAGCAACAGCAGCAGAACTGTGAGGATCCAGCAGCTTTCCACACCAGGGATGTGGCGAATGACCAGCACAAGCAGATTTAAAAACTCCCAAACATGCATTAAGAGAAAGCAGCAAATGCTTAGAACCAATATTCAGAAAGGGTGCATTCATTAAAACAAACAGGTCAATTGTTAAACACCCCATTATGCCATCAGAGTGAAAAAAAACCCAAAATGCAAATAAAGAGGAAGGTAATCAGGGACGAGGACTAAAGAGGAGGAACCATAATATTTAAAGCACTAAACAAGCAGAAATCCGATGAACACACGGGAATAAATTACAGGACACAAAGATCTGCATCCTGTCAAGAGCTCCTGAAGAGTAAAGGGGGCCTGGCCACGTCAGCAATTCTGCCAGCAACACGAAAGTGGATCCACTGCAGGGGTAATGACAAGTCCAGACACTGCAGGAACAGCAATACTGTCAGAGGGGTCTCACAGGGATTCTGGTACATCGTCCATAAAAAAAAGGAAAACAAACCCAAAACAGGACAGCAAATCATATTGCATCAAGTTAATGCAGGACCACGATGCCAGCCAACCACAGCTTCTCTGCTTCTCTTTGAGGTTACAAAAAGAGGAAAAGAATTGGACAAGCTCAAGCAGAAGGAACCAGATAATGTGACAGACTCAGCAAATGTGGAACTTCTGAGCAGAAGCTGAGGTGCAAACCAGAAGGGCACAGTCAGTGACGCTGCAGAGGGAGGCTTGGTAACAAAAGGAACTCACAGACAACCTCAGAAAGGGGGAAAGCAAGGCTGTACACAGCCTGCAGACTCTAGAAATTCATTGCTGTCAGATTCCTGCCCAGTCTGATTTTATTCTCTCCTATCTCCACATCTCTTCAGGAGGATAAGGGAATTCCTTGTCAGATGCTCAGTAATTTCACTGCTCTGCTCCCTCTGTGCCACTGACAGAGGCTCCCATTGTGCAAGACAGTCCTGGACTTCAGAGCACAACCTCCCTCCAGGCTAATGTCCTACATGACTCCATGCCCCACACCTTGGTACAGAACCACAGACTCAGAGGGTGATTTGGGATGGAAGAAACCTTCGGAGAGCATCTAGTCCAACCTGCCTTTCATTTCTCACTAGCCCAGGTTGCTCCAAGCCCCATCCCCGTCCAACCTGGCCTTGAACACTTCCAGGGATGGGGAAGCCACAGCTTCCCTGGGCAACCTGTGCCAGGGCCTCACCACCCTCACTCTTTAAGTCCAATCCAAACCTACTCTCTGGTAGACCTTACGGTCTCTTTAAAGACCATTAACAGGTCCAGGACCAGGTAGAACAAATGGTTTTAATCCACCTTTCACATTTTCCTGGCTCTCCAGTGGCATAGGAGGAGTTAGAGAATCTGCAGGAAAAGCTACTCTGGTCACCAACTCAGAAATCAGGATGAAAAGCTAAGGTTTCACAAGCAATTATGAACTTGCTGCTGTTGCACTTCTGCTTTCTCAACAACACAGCTTGTCACAGTTCCCTTCTGGAGTAGCTGAAAATAAAGCAGGAAGCTACCAGTCCAGTTGTTCGTATCATTCCACAGCTGGTTCACCATCCACTCCAAAAAAAGAGACTTTCACAGGCAACTGGTTTGCCAGAGCCATGCTTGAACAGGTCCTTGCTTCAATGAGCAAACGCTGAGGAAGGAAAGCTAAAGAAAACAAACAAAAAAAAGGCAGCAGCAACTCTCCATATGACAGGCCATTATTTCTGACTTGCTAGGAAACATTTAATTCCCACGCTACAGAGGCTCACCCAGATGAGATTTATTCACTCCCACGAGTCACAGAGGTCCCTGCACGGATTAGATTGTGGCAAAGCCTTTGATTTATATTACGTCAGTGGCTAAGTAAACTACACTGACAGGAAACAATCACTGAGCAAGCAAGTAACTCATGGACTGAACTCCAGCGTTCACAGGGATGGCACTGGCTTTTGTTACCTATGCGCGTGTGGAAATCATCTGGAATTTGGCATTAAGATGAGCTAATGATTAAAGACAAAAAGCAGAGCAGGGGAAAGTAGTGGCAGCAGGTCTGTTTCACAGCACGACACAGCTCAGAGCTCCTGTATGAAAATACTTTCCGTTTTAGACCACTGGCTTTTTATGTAACACAATGCAAGATTCACCTACAATGAATTCCACTTGGGTGACATTTTTTGTCACAGTTCCACCCTCTCCTTCTCATGCCACAAGGATTACTGATGCCAGAACAGCCTGAGCTGGTACCTCACACTAATAAGCACACTGGATCAGCCTCGTGTCCAAGGGAAACAACAGACCATCACCATGAGTAGCAGATACTTCCACAGGGCACCCTGAATTCACCAGCAATCCCCAGAAAAACAAGGCCTTCAGCTGACAAGAACCAACACCCCCAGTTTATCCTCCCAGAACAAGGGGCCTCTTTCCATCTCCTTTCAGCACCAGCACACACAACCACTCGTGCTAAGTGAGATGCTAACCCTGCCAGAGACTCTGAACTTTCCAACTTACACACTGTGTTTCCCCCTGTTCCCTCAGAATAACCACAGCCAAAAGCTGGTCACTTACAATCTGGGGAAAACTAAGGGGAAATAATGTAGAGAGAGAGGTGGCCTCTCTTGTTGGCAACCACAGATGACAGCCCCAAGACCTGCCACGACGACGGCTTGGTTTCCTGCAGGATTGCATCCCTTTGGCTCCAGGACATCAAAGCAGATCTTCCAGATGAAGCCTTTCATCCCATGGAAGTAACCATGCTCTGCTGTTGTTTAGTTAGCCTCTGTGATGCTACACACAGCATTCCATAGTTGCATGTACCACGGATTTATTTTCAGGGCACAACAATGCTCTTCACATCATTTTCTCTTCCTCCCTCTCCCCAGCAGCCAATTTGCTTTTCTGGCCACTGTTGAGCTCCAAACTGACAACTTCTAAAATTTAATCCAATTCCAAGCTCTTCCTCAGCCTAAATTTTATTTGGAAGAGAGTCACAGCACAAGGCCAGATCGAAACACAAAACACACAGGTATCAGCAGTCCTGGATAATGTGAATAAATCTTGGATAACCTCACGTTATCACACACAGAGGGAGGACAAACACCTGCTTTCTCACTGCCACACAGCATCCTTGGTAGAAAACAAAAAAAATCTTCTCTAGCTATGAAAAGCACATGAGATAGAGTGAGCCCACCTACAGTCTGCCAACTTGACCTTCTCAGAGCTTGAAGAGCAAGTGGGAGAGAAGCACGCTTTTGTCTTGCTATTAAATCTTAAAATAGCAATGTGTAGGAGAATCCTACCCTCCTGCCCTGTGCACTAAGCTGAGGGGGAAGGGAAGAACGGGGTGGAGGAAGGGTTGGAGTCAAGCTGAATTTCCTGCTGAACAGGGTCTGAGCTGACCAGAGATGCCAGGAGACAAAGGATGTCTGCCTAGAATCTCTTTTCCAACTCCAGGCTGTCTGCCATTGTATGCACAGCCTAGTTACAGTTCACTGAATTAACACAAAAAACCCGAATTGATTTCCATAATGAAAAAGCCTTTACATGGCTCCAGAGTGAGACAAGAAGAAAGGGCATAACAGCTCGGGAGGATGTAAAAAAAAAAAAAAAAAAAAATCACTTTTTGCCTGTTGAACTGCAGTTTTGAGCCCCCAAACGAACAGCTATTTTTAGCTGATCATCTGGAAATTGAGAGGGAATACAAAGCATCAGGGTCAGCATCACTGTCTGCAGGAAGCCAGCAACATAGCCTAGAGAGAGGCAGTCAGGCACCACACATCTGCATCATCAGCACTGCACAGGGACCAGCAGCACGGCTCTATTTATAACCCAGACATGTGCAGCTGTAGCCTGCAATGAAGGGCTGGGATTGCAGGCTGCCATCCCTCAACAACGTGCTGTCTGATTTAATTAAAGAGATGGCAATGTGCACATGCACACACAGACGCATACGTGTCCTTTTCCCAGGAGAGTTACCCACACTGAGCTCGCTGTTTTGAAAACAAGGCATTTCAGCAAGGTTACTGTGCAGGCAGCAGGCAAACGTGTCCCCACACAACCCCTCCACTTCCTCACTCTGCTCTGTGACCAAATGTGACCGACAGGCAGCTCACCACTGGTGAGGTAACCACTAGCCCTTGGGTGGTTACTGGGTTTGCCTCTAGCCCCGAACAGGAAAACAAAGTCACTGTAGTATTTTTATGCACGGAGAGAAGAAATTCATTTAAGTCTGCAAACAAGGTATTTGGGACTCACACACACCTTCTGCATCAGGACAGCTTGCTGTGCCATCAGGTTCCATTTAGAGGTGAAACCTGCTTTCAGATACAAAGCTCTGCCTGTCAGCGAGCAGTCAAAGGGAGCATTTCCTTGTTGTGGGACTGGAAATCAAAAGGTTCTATCATCTCCTCCCTGTTCCCGCTCTCACTTCCCATACTCCCTGTGAGCTGGACTCTCCTGCTGAATGTCCTTGAGCCAGGGAGCAACAGCAAAGGACAGGAGGAAAAGACTTGCTGCAGTGGGTAAAGCACTGTTGGTACACAACAAGCAACCTGCTGACAAAATACTGGGTTAAGAATGGCAGCTGCTGGTGAGGCAAAAGCAGCCACGAAGGAAGCCCTGAGATCAGGTCACAGCCTGGGCCCTGCTGTCCTCTCAACCCCTCGGAGTCTTTGGCTGCATGAGGACATCCCACAGATAGCGTGAAGGTAGTTCCCCCTCTAGGGATCACCAAGCACATCCATACTGTTCTGCCTCCACCCCAAATAAAGCCAAACCTCTTTTAAAGACCCTCGCAGGAACATGGGAAGGGATGTTTGGGTTGTATTCCCCCGGGGCTTGTTCTGGTAGCCACGGCAAATACAGTCCCCAGCCTCTTTGCTCACAACCTTATGTGGCACTCGTTCAAAATACAACAAACCTGTCCTGGAGGAAATGATGCTTCTGGAGTCCAAGTCGAGCTTCTTGACCAGGGTATCAGGGTCAATCTTCAGCCCAGAAAAGACACCAGAAGACGAGAAGTCCCAGTCCTTATCCAAAAGAAACATTAAGCAGGAATCAGTATAAACACCAGCAGGCAACATTAAGTTAAAAAATCCCCCCCAAAAAATCAAACCCAGCACCATCCGTTAGGGGACAATGGTAGGGAGCAGGTGCCTCTCCTGAGCAGGCTGGGGCAGGTAAGTCACCCCACTGGCCTGCCCTCCAACCCCCCGGGGCTCTTCCACACAGAAGGAAGTTTCACAAAGTCTCATTTTGGACTGTTCTATTCCTAAGAGATTTTTGCTTCAACCCAACCTCTCCTCACTCAAGTGCATTCAGGAAAGCTCTCCCAGGAGAGCTGTGAACAGCATGGTTAGGAAATGGCAGATTTATTACAGGTACAGAACAATACAGATAAGCAACAAATGAGCAGATTAGGGGATTAAAGCCTAAAGCAATGGACATTAAGCAGTTTCAGTGACTACTAGCAACTCACCAGACCTTTGGCATCATGTTTTAAGCATGCAAGGCCTCTAAGTCCTAAGATCTGCAGTAGCTACTCTGGCTGGATTAGAAGAATTTATTACTTTAGCCAGCAGTATCTACCAGCACTGACACATAACTTCATACTGGTATAAACCCAGCTGTATTTGGCCCAGGCAATTCCTCCCCCCTCACAAGGAAATCTTAGGCACGTAAAAAACATTTACTGCTGTTGTGTTCTTGCTGTGAGTGGGCTGGGGAAGGCACCCAGCTTTAATCTGAAGTGTGTACTCATAACACAGCTGGGGAAACCAGACACTGTCTGCATCTCCTACATGACTGTGTGTGCAAACTGACAGCTCCTCTCCACCTGCCCTAACCTAAAATCAAAGAGAACCACGGCAAAATGAGCCAGGCAGCCTCTTCTCTCACTGTTGGGAGTGTTTCTCTCCCAACACTTGTTGGCAACGATCCTCACTGCTCCATCCAAGTCACCCCCACTGCAACGCAGCACGGGCACGCTGTCCCCAGCAGCAGGAGCAGCGCTGCCACCCCCCTACATCTGTCACCACCCTGCGTGGGCTCTCTGCAAGCCTGCGGATCGCAGCCGCTGCGGCGGGGCGGTGATACCCGCCCCGGGGCAGCACGCTGGGCCTCCCACGGCACTCAGGCAGGGCCCGGTGCCGGAGCGCCCCCCGGGTGATCTCCCTCGTTCGTGCTCCAGGCCCGCCCCGCCCGTGACACACGCTCCCGCGGGGGAGTAGCTGCCCGGCAGCACCGAGCCCGCAGGAGCAGCCCCAAGGGTCCGGCAGGGCTTTCCCAAGGAGGAGCAGCCCCAAGGGTCCGGCAGGGCTTTCCCAAGGAGGAGCAGCCCCAAGGGTCCGGCAGGGCTTCCCTAAGCAGGAGCAGCCCGGCCTGCCGGGACCCGGCCTGCGCGCCCCTGCCGCCCACCACCGGCGCCTCCCCGCGGCCGGGCCCGC
>VXAY01000244.1:188436-229346 GCA_013399855.1 Oxyruncus cristatus | reverse complement strand
CTGCCCCGCACGGGCAGGGACGGCGAAGCGCCGCTCCGGCTGAAGTGTCCGCGCTGTGCCGCCAGTCGCCCGCGGGTGTTCGCCGTGTGGCGAGCGGTGGGGCAGGCGGCCTGCCCGGGGTGGCTCCTGGAGACAGCCAGAGGGTGTGCGGGTGCTCGCTCGGCGCGTTTAGGTTGGACCCAGACGCCCCGCGACGCAGAGCTCTCGGTAGCACCAGCCACAGACAGCAGGCTGCCACGGTAGGGCAGAGAACAACTCGTAAAACTTCATGCCAGGAATTCTGCTGTTGTTGAAACCTGAACACCTGCCAGTCGTGGATCCAGGTGGACACCCCAACAAAGCAACTCCCGCTCCAGCCGCACCTTTACACACACAGGAGGGGGTGAAATGCTAATCTGCTTCTCTGCCCTCCGAGGTGAATAAAAAGCTCTAGTTCTGAAGCCATGGTTGTTTGGATCTTAACAAGCCCTGACAGGTGCTCTCTGGTTAATGCATCTTCATTTTCCGTGTTCACTGCCATCTCCATGCCCCTCTTGAGCTGTATTTCCCAGGACCTGGCGCTGGGCCACAGAAGTGCACAGCTGGTGACCCTCCCTGTGGTACCAAGAAGATGTGGGGAGAGGCCCTTGGAACTGTGCTGGCAAAGAGCATAGAATCATAGAGTATCCTGAGTTGGAGGGGACCCATCAGGATCATTGAGTCCAGCCTCTCATTTCCCAGTCTATACATACAGACAGGGTTCCCTGTCACAGGTGCAGAATCTGGTGCAGCCCTTGTTAAACTTCATACATTGTCATACCCAGGTACCTGCTCACAATCAAGTGTACCCCTGTGCAAATACTACAAGGTTGAAAATACAACATATTTCTGAGGGTGGAGATCCCACAGCAGCCTGAATCCATTCTTTTAGCTGGAGTATGTGGCTGGGACACACCTGGGAAGCGGGGAACTACATAATGGTTGAAAGGGACCTTAAAGATCATCTTGTTCCACTACCCTGCCACTAGACCAGGCTGCTCTGAGCCCTGTCCAGCCTGGCCTGGAACACTTCCAGGGATGGGGCATCCACCAGATTTATTATTTGTTAGGGATAGAAAGATTTAACATTCATCAGGAATAGAAAATAACAATAGGAAAACTTCCTTGCTGTAGGCTGGGTGAGCATCATTTAGGAGCAAAGGCCCAAAATAACATCTCTGATCACCAAAATCAGTGACTTTGGGGAACAGCCACTTGAAGAGTACCCAGCTGGATGCTCAGCTCCCCACCCCGGCTGCTTGGGTGTATCCTGCAAAAGCCACGGCAGTCCTGCAGACAGTGGTGGTGGGAAACACAATCCACTCTAGTAAAAATAAAAAGAGGAACAAATAAAAATAAAGGCAGCTGAAAGAAAATAGAAAGAGGAATGTTTGATGCTTACAGAGTGGCTGGAGAGCATACATACCAAGCACATGTCCCCAAAGGGTGCCCGCCTCCTTCAGCTGCAGCACTCAAGGCTAAAGCTGCAGGAGAGCATGAGGAACAGCTGGGAGGAACTGGGATACACCAGCAACTTCTGCTACAAGGACCAATGGTACACCTGCTCTGCTCCCACTGCTCCGACTCCAGGGGCTCCCAGCTCTCCCACCCTCTTCCCTCAACCCTTAGTCAGTTGGAACAGAGTGGTTGGACAAACCCTGTGAAACAACTGAGGGGGATAGAGCAGCTCGTTAAGGGCCTTATGCAATACAAAAGCAAAATTACAGCTCATCTCACTCAACCACACTTCCTTCCTCAGATCTGCAACTTCCACCACCGGCAGGAGGCCCCACCAGCCTTCCCAGCTTCATCTGCCCCAGCCCACCCACTCCTGACCTGGGGGCTGCTCTGCAGCATTCAGCTGCAGCCACCCAAGCTGGAGTGAGCACCCCAGCTCTCAGCTGGCTCATCCTTAGGCTCCATCCACACAGTATCCCACATCAGCTGCTCCAGTGCTCCCATCCCACTGCCAGCACTACTGTGATGATTTCCTGCTACACCTGGCTGTGAAGAAACCAAGCCAGAGCTCTGCTGTCTTCTTTAATAAAAGCACTAACCCATGCAGCATCCATCAGGGCCCGGAAATTCTTTGCTGGCACTGCAATCTCTTTGCTTGCTGCAAAAATAAACCCTGCTTTGTAATTGTAACACAGCAGCAGGTGAACAGCGTCAGGGTTTTATAATGCCACAGGTTGCCCTGCCCATGGCAGGGGGTTGGAATGACATGGTCTGTAAGGTCCCTTCCAACCCAAACCCCTCTGTGACTCTATGATAATGCAACGTGGTGAGTCTGCATCAGCTTGCTTGGAAGGGAAACTTATGAAATAATTAGCAAAGCCTCACATTAAAAAAAAAAAAAATCTACAATCCTGTATGTTTTCTAAATGACTTTAACTCATAACTTACTGTAGTGTCTTGAAGAGGTTAAGAGAAAGTTGGCAGTAGCTGGTTCCTCTCTGCTCAGGGACATGCTGTTGTGATGGCTTTGGAGGGAGTTATTGCAGCCAGCACAAGAAGATTTGATGGCTGCTTAAAAAAAAAAAATCTCCATGGAGCCCTGAGCTTTGCCACAGCGAGGACAGTGCCTGCACCCTCTGCTGTGCAAGGAGACCTCCCCACCCCAGCACAAACATTTCAGAGCCCAACGCAGAGCCTGAAGGGAGCTAGCTCCCTGTCCTCTCTACACCCAAGGGCTGTCAATAGCTCTCAAAAGAACTAGTTTCCCCCACTAACAGCTTAGTGTGCCCACTGGGATCTGGGATGGTCCCCAGCAGTACTGTGAAAGGTGTAAAGTGGGCAGAAAGGGTGGAGTTTGGGTGGGTCCCTTTCCCAGGTGCAGTGGGAGGGCTGCAAGCCCCTGGGTAGCCCAGGGAGTTGAGCCCCAGCCCCTCAAGGCAAGATGCTGTGGGTTTGACCGTATGAGTGGGACTGGCTGGGTTTTTGGGGGAACACGCCCTCCCACAGTTACCACTCTGACTTCCTCCTTCCTCCAGCAAGACAGAAATAGGAAGGAAAGATTGGGGTACATTGCAGAGCGCCGGATGCCTGGCTGCTTCTCCCAACCAATCTTGAGAGGGTGAGACCATCCTCATCCCAGCCCAAACATAGGAAAAAGGTGAAGGCTGGATGCCAGGTGAGTACAGCATCTCTATTTTCTGTGCTTCTGTTCCTCCTTTCTGGGGGGGAAGGCAGCTGGACAACAAAGGCGTTTTGTAGCTCTGTTGTTTCCAGGGAATGGTTTTTTAATTCCTGATCTAACTTTTGGCCACTCGAGTTCAGGGGGGTTGGTGCAGTATCCCTCCCGCAGGTCTGTGCAGCCTTTGCAAAGGCAGCTTGCCTAGTCTGTAATGGTTTCACTTTTGGAGGTAGCAGTGAGCCTGGAACTGCAGGTGGCAGGATGTCAGACCCCAAAAAAACCCGTTCCTCACCACTCTGCAGGCTGAGAAAGCAGAGCAGAGAGGGTGCAGTGTGCTCCTCCCACGCCCTTACACATGCCACTGGGGAGAGTGGCACGGGCTGTGTGTCTGCCTGCAGCACCAGGGCCGGGGGCTGTGCCAGTCCCCCTCCTGGGACCCCCCTCTGCCTCGTGGGGTCTCGCTCCCTGCCTGCAGGATGTGGTGGGAAAGAGGGAACTGACGTGGTGTCATGGCGTGAGCGTGGCAGGGACGGCAGCAGCCTGGGGTGGGCTCAGCACGGTGTCACTGCCCATTGCAGGGACCTTCCTGGTTGTCCCTGCACCCCTGTGGGCCTGGGGGAATAGGTGGGAAAGGGAGTGAGAGCCTTGCTCTTCTCCTCCGTATCTCCGTGTGCTGCGCACATCAAATACTCCTCAGCCGAGTGACCCCGGGGAGAGCAGGTTCTTCCCATCATCTCAGTGGCTCTTGGATGCAGATGGAATCGGGGGCACACCCCAGATGTCAGGGAAAAGCAGCCTGGCCCTTGTTCTTGATGCTTTTCTCAATGTAACAGCCACCACTCCCAGTCTTCTGCCAGGTGAGAAGCAAAGATGTGAACACGTGCGATGACATCGTGCCCCGTGGCCAGCACGGACACTGGAACTGTAAGGGGAGGCCCTATGTGGTGCTTTTTGCTATCAAAGCTGTCACAGTTGTCACATCCTGCTTCACACAGTGGTTTTGCACTTTTCTGTCCCCATTCTGGTAGGAGTGGTCTCAGTGTGCTGGAGAGCATGGTGCCCCTGGACTAGCCAGGGCAGGACAACCAGCTGGCAGCCCTTTCCCACCCAAGCAGGGCTTTGACCTAGGGAGACCCAGCGGCACAAATCCCCTCTTTCCCTCCCTCCCAGGGCAGGGCAAGGGTCCCACAGGCACCCAGGGATCTTGGTGCTCAGAGCCAAAGGACACCACAGACTAGTCGGGGACTTGGTGCACATAGGAGAGGGCTAATCCCACAAATCTGTCCACTGCAGGCACTGGAGGCTGCTGGAAGCCCATATTTCCTATAATACAATGTGGGAATGTATATATTTTTAATATATATTAAAAATACATTTATATTTTTATATTTCTGCTTTAATTTATGTGTATGTTATATATATTAAAATATATATAAATATATAAAAATACATATACACACACACTGAGTGTGACACTCTACATGGACTGGGGAAGTCCTGTGTATGGCTGCCTGCCTGCCTTGGTGGGATTTATCCACATCAGACAACCAAGTGATGGAAGGAACGGCCCCAAGTCAAGTGACATCCACTCTCCCATTCTCACTTTGCTCATTTCCCTTCTGTACTCAGGGTCTGGGAGTGCCCAGTTTGGAGGGGTGGGAAGGAGCAGCACTGCTGGGTGTGGTAGCTGGCATCTCTGTCCCAGCATGATGGTGATGCAGCACCGGTGATGCTTGGATGAAGTGCCCAGGAGCACTGACACTAGTGGCTCCTCACTGTTACAGGCGGGTGGTGCAAACACCCCAGGAGTCCTGCCAGGATCCTGGGCACGAGTGTGTGTCCTCCTGTTTTGCAGGAGAACAGATGTTTAGCAAAGCACTGATGGGGAGTTGTGGCTAACAGACTGCTGTTGAACACACATTTTATTTATAGCAACAAGATCGCTGCTGGCATCAACACCTCCCCTTCAGCCCTCTTTATAAATCCCAGCTTGCTCTTCATCCCAACAGCATCCCCCAGCACGCCCTGAGTGCTGCTGGTGTGCTCCAGCTCTGAGCCCTGCCCACATGCAGGACAGCACCCAGCTTTTAACTCATGCACCTTTCCTGAGGCCTCCTTCACATCGTCTGGCTCACAGACCCTTGGAGGGCATTTTGCCCTAAGGCAGGTGCTCCACTGGTGGAATACCCTGGTGGCTTCTGCAAAAGTCTCCTGCTGAGGCAGAGCCCTGATCCTGACCCACCCGAGATGTGTGGGAGAAGATCAGAGCTCAGGGCCAAGGAGGACCCTGGTCCTGAGGTGCAGGCTTCTTCCCCTGATGCCACCATGCAGCCCTGGCCAGGAAGCAGAGCCTGCTGGCAACGTGTCCTGTCCTTAGATGGGGTGCTCGATCTCGGCACCCCGCTCCCAGGCCCAGGATGAGGGTGCTTGTAAAGCTCTGCAGTTCTGCTCCTTCACATCAGTGCAGGAGGATGGACTGTGTGCACCCCTCTGCTTGCCTGAATTTATGGAACAGAAGGGAAAAAACCCCAACATCACAGGCAGAGCACACCCAGGAGACGAGACCCAGGACTGGCGGTGACTGCGCAAGTCTGGGATGAGCCGGAGGGATCGTTAAGGGGGTCGGAGGAAATGCTGCTGAGGCCCGTGCTGGGGCCCTGCTCGTGCAGAGTCAGATCAAAAACCTGCCTTGCACTCCTCTGAATGCTGTAAAGAGGCAGACAAAGGCAGAAAGCCCTATTTGTTCTCTTTGAAAGTAACCCTGCGCCACATATGCATTTACCCGCCCACACACCAGGGCGTAATTTCCCTCCATGGCAGAACAGAAGAAATGTTGAGCTTCCTGCTGCTGGTGCTCTCTCCTAGCATCTGGGTGTGCTTCATGATCTTGTGACAAGGGCAAGAAACATTTTCACAAGGGGATTAAAAAGGCATCCAAATCCAGCCCATGACAGGAACCCTACATTACAACAGTGGATACCAGCCAGCACTGGGGGTGTATTGAAGTTCCCACTTCATTTCATGGGGTTGGGAGCTTTTTTAATCCTGTTTTAATTGGAAAGTTGCTCTATTTTATGAGATGGGCCTGTAAGCAGGAAACTAACATCCGGCAAGAATGAGGAGCTCACAGAGCTCTGTTCCATCACTGCCCCACGCTTTGGCATGGCAGCAGGAATTAAACATTGGGAAACACTGGGCAGGTGGAATAGCAGGAGCTCATTAAATAGCAGGAGCTCTGTGGGTTTTGTCCCCACAGCCTGTGTGGGAACTTCTGGCTTGTAGCAGAACTGGAGCCTAACTAGGCACATTTGGGCTGTCGATCACCAGGTGCTACAGGAAACAAGGGTGGAAGCCACTTTTCCCTCCTACAAGCTCAAACTGTGCTGGCAGAATCTGGAGGTGGCCGAAATGTGTTGGGACAGCTGAGCACGGGGAGTGCGTGTCACACAGACAGGGACGTTGCAGCTATGACAGTAAATGATGCCCTGAAACACTTACCAAGGGGGACTGTGTTGGTGGGGAGGGACTTGCAGAGGATATCTTTGTGAAGAAGGGCTCTGTCCACCCACCACAGGCTGGTGTTGCACCAGACAAGGCAGAGTGAGCTCCCAAGCCACGTCACCATGAGGGTTTCCTGTGTGGCCGCAGAGGTGCCTCTTGTTGGCTGTGCAGCCCTGTGGGGTTGGCCAAGGAGACTGGCTCCAGGGCAGGGTGGGCTTCCAGGTGGCCCCTGCCATAATCAGCGGTGGCCTCAGAGTCCTGCCACATCTCCAAGTCCATACCACAGCTGGGCATCAAACCTCACTGTGCCAGTGTTACCACCAGCCTACCTAGACCCTCTCTCTGCACTCAAGAGGAAACCAGACATTCTGTCAAGGCTGACCAGTGTCATCCTAAGCTTGTCTCGTATCTTACAGAGGCTAATGAGCTAAGGCAGGACATCCTGACATCTCAGAAGGGGATCTGGGCAGCCCTGCATACTCACATGTCTCAGTGCTTTTTGAAGGTTTCCCTCGTTTTCTCATTTTCGTGTCACTCTGTGCTGTTTATTCGGTGAGTTCACAGGAGGGGGTGATGGCAGGAGCCGAGGAGTGGTTATTTTCTTGCTCAGGGCAACATCAGAGCTATTTTGAAACTGATGACCTGGTTTCCAGACACTGTGGCTAATGCTGCTAAAAAGGGTGACATTTGTTGTTCCTTCATTCTTTCTTTAGTCCTTTTTCTTCTTCTAACAAGTTCCTCTTTTCTCACTTCCCCATGTGCATCCCTGTTGCAAGGCCACTGCAGTGTTACAGCAATGACAGAGTGGAGGAGAGAGGGGAATGATTCACACATGAGTGCTCACCATGAGGAACCAACCTGGCAATACCCCTCTTGGCTACTGCAAAAATTAACCCTGTCCTGGACAGAAAATTCATATTAATTCGCTAAAAGAAATACTTAATTTTCTTGGTGAAACAGTCAAATGTAAAGCAAGTAGTAATAGACTTTCCTCCCCGCCCCATGGATCAAGCACACCACGCTAGTTAATTGATAGAAATGGTCCTTTTGTTAATTTTAGTTCCAGTTTCCTTCCAAATATAGCTTGACACAGAAGTGGAAAAAACTCACATCTAGTAAAAACTAGATGCAGTTCTTGAGGTTTTACACTGTTAAGTAGATATAATTATATAGGGAGAAGAGTAATCTTATTGTGGGGTAACTTTATTGGGGCCTTTCGGTACCTGAAAGGTACCTACAAGAAATCTGGAGAGGACCTTTTTACAAGGGCACGTAGTGATGGGACAAGGGGAACTGGATTTAAACTGACAGATGGTAAGTTTAGATCAGATATGACAGAGAAATTCTTAACTGTGCAGGTGGTGGGGCCCTGGCACAGGTTGCCCAGAGAAGCTGTGGCTGCCCCATTCGTGGAGCACATCCCAGGTGGTCACAGGAATGCTTTTTGTCTTGCAGAAAATGCTGCGTGACCGCTGCCTGCAGCTGCCAGCAGTGACCTGGGTGCTGCTGCTGGTGACGACAGGTGAGCCCGACCTGCCTTCCCCCAGCACCTTACATGGGCAGGGAGATGGGGGGGGAACCCCAGTGCTGCCCAACAGCAGTGGGAACATGGCACTGAGAGAGGTGTGTGCAAGGGACGGATCCTGCACTTCCAGGGATCTGTCCCCAGGCCGAGGGACAGTGAGACAGGTGAGGACCCTGCCAGGGCCCCCAGCATGGGTTTTATAGGTAGGACAGGCTCAGGACAGCACGAGTGCCTGGTGCTGGGTGTCTGAGCATCTGTGGCTGTTGCTGCTGCAGACCAGCCTCCCCCAAGTGCCCCCCGTGCCAAGTCTGTCTTCTTTCCATTTCAGCCTTTTCCATGGAGTGCCCCAAGATGAAGGTGGGGACGTGCAGGGACTGCATCCGGTCTGGTCCTGGCTGCGCCTGGTGCAAGAAACTGGTAGGTCTGTGTAGCCTGTCAAGATGTGAACCCCCAGCAGTCAGCTGATGGGCAGCAGGTCGGTCACCCTGCCTGCCTGGCTCTGCCTGGCTGCATTGTGGGAGTATTTCATGTCCTTCGCGGTGGACGGGGCCAGGAGGGACCTGACAGACATGACCTTTCTCCATCCATACCCATCAAAGCTTATCTTTTCTCCATCAATGCCCTGGAGACCCGGCTTGGGGGCTGGGTCACCTGGAAACGTGCCCGTTCACCTCCTGCTCCTCTTATTCTTTCCCCGCTGACGTTGCCACGCGCAGAACTTCACCAAAGCCGGCGAGCCGGACTCCACCCGCTGCGACACCATCGAGCAGCTGGAGCAGAGGGGGTGCCCACGCGGTGAGATTGAGTTCCCGGTCAACGGCATCTCAAGAACGCAGGACCGTCCCTTAAGCAGCGACGTGCAGCTGACTCCCCAGGAGGTGCGCCTGAAACTGAGGATAGGTATGCTCTGCCTGGCGCTCCAGACACCCCTGCACTCGCCCCCAGCCTCAGCTGGGACACAGCCACACGTGTCAGCCCGCATTTCCGCCCCTTTTCTTCCCAAAGAGAGGAGGGGTGGGTGATGGCACAAGATGGCACAACACAGCAGCTGATCCCTGTCCCGCAGGCCAGCCTGCTGTGTTCGAGGCGAAGTTTCGCCGTGCCATGGGGTATCCCATTGATCTCTACTACCTCATGGACCTCTCCTACTCCATGCTGGATGATCTGCAGAAGGTGAAGAAGCTGGGAGGGGAGCTGCTCAGAGCGCTGGAGAGCACCACCCCTTCTCGACGCATTGGTGAGCCTGTCTCTGGCCTGGCGCAGCTCTTTGCTGCCGGGAGGAGCTGCAGGGCTGGAGGGGGATGAGGGCAGTGGGCAGTGGATGTCCTCTGCCATGCTGAAGAGTGTGCCAGGGCAAGGGACGTGGACACGTACACTGTGGCCAGCAGATTGTCCGTGCCCTCTGTCCTCTCCCTGAAACTACAGTCTGGCTGCCGTAGGGTTTGGCTCCTTTGTGGACAAGACGGTGCTGCCCTTTGTCAACACGCACCCTGAGAAGCTGAAGAACCCCTGCCCCAACAAGGACAAGCAGTGCCAGCCTCCCTTCGCCTTCAAGCACATCCTCTCGCTGACCGACAATGCCGAGCAGTTTGAGAGCGAAGTGGGGAAGCAGTTCATCTCGGGGAACCTGGACGCCCCAGAGGGGGGGCTGGATGCCATGATGCAGGCAGCAGTGTGCGGGGTGAGTCCCTGCGGCCACCCTGCTCAGCCATGGGGGCTGCGACCCACACACATGGGCAGGGAGATGCAGGAGGTGGCTCTGCCCCTCCCCAGCTGGGCCCATCGTGTGTGAGTTCTGGTTTGGCAGCAGGGCAGGTTGCTCTGGGGAGTACAAGAGAGCATCTTACCGCAGAGCTTCCTGGCCCTGATCTCCTGCTACCCACCTTTCCTGTGCCCCCTGCCCTGTGCCGGGGCTGGCACGAGACCTTGGCAAGGGCCACACCATGCCCACTGGCACTGTCCTCCCAGCCCCCTCAGGGACAGCAGGGGCCGTTCTCTGTGCCACTTGCAGGACCTGATAGGCTGGCGCAACGTGACCCGCTTGCTGGTGTATGCCACTGATGACGGCTTCCACTTCGCCGGCGATGGCAAGCTTGCGGGCATCCTGACCCCCAACGATGGCCAGTGCCACTTGGAGGACAACATGTACAAAAGGAGCAACGAGTTCGTGAGTACCTGGGGGCTGCTCAGCGTCTCCACACCCTCAGCCTCGTTGTCCCAAGCAGAAGAATAATTGTCACGTAAAAAAACCCTGTTGCAGAGGCCAAAACGTCACCACAATCACCATAATTTGGGCTGCCGTACCCAAACTGTCCACTGTTCTGCTGGTGGAGAAATTGTGCTGAGTCTGGTATCTGTCTCCCCACCCAGGACTACCCGTCTGTTGGCCAGCTGGTCCAGAAACTTGCCGAAAACAACATTCAGCCCATCTTTGCTGTCACCAGTAGGATGGTGGATGTTTACAAGGTAAGGATATTTCAGACGGTCCAAGTGCTGCTCCATTTTCTTCCCAGGAGGACAGGCACACACTGTGTGTGTCCTCCCGCCACTGTCTCCTGCTCTGGTGTCACGAGGCAGGGAGTGCCCACCTCTTTGCTCTCCACTGGCAGAAACTCAGTGAGATGATCCCAAAGTCAGCGGTGGGAGAGCTGAATGAGGACTCCAGCAACATCATTGAACTCATCCAAGTGGCCTACAATGTAAGAGCTGGAGTTCCCACCTCTCCAGTGCTGTCACCTGCATTTCCAGAACCACTCCAGGCAGCTGACATCCCGGCCTGGGGTGCTCCCTGCCCCTTTTCTCTGGGCTGGAGGGAACCCTGACCTGCAACCCCACACCCCCTTGCTCTGGTCTCCTCTTGGACTGCTGGCATTTTCTCCACCATTTTCCTGCAGAATCTGTCCTCGCAGATCATCCTGGACCATTCCACCCTGCCAGATCTCCTGGATGTCAAATATGACTCCATATGCAGTAATAACCAGGACACCATGGATGGAGCAAGAGGCCAGTGCAACGATGTCAAGATCAACGATGAGGTATGTGCTCTTGTACTGGGAATACCCCACAGCTTGCACAGTTCCTGATGCCCATCCTGTTTAATAACAGGAACCCTGGCTACTCTTCCAGGCTTTCTGTCTACATTAATTTAATGCCAAGAGTGTCCAAAATGCTGTGGGTTGGGGGGGATCCTCCACTGTGCTGGATGTGCGTGTCCTCAGCCCAGGGCTGATACCACCCTCCGATAGCTGGGCTTCTGGCCCTTCTCTGTCTCACTCTGCACTTTCTAGGTCACCTTCAGAGTGAAGGTCACAGCCAAGGAGTGCATCCAAAGCCAGTCCTTCACCATCCGGCCCCTGGGCTTCACAGACACCCTCACTGTCCACGTGGACAGCAACTGTGACTGCCACTGTGACGAGCAGCTCGCCCCGGCTGCCTGCAGCGGGCAGGGCAGCATCGTCTGTGGGATCTGCAGGTATGTGCACCACCCAAAACACTATTTCAGATCTGGGGAGCTGCCGGGAGAGGGATGTTGGGCCAAACCAGGGCCTGGGCTCTGCAGCTTCGCACAAATTTTTTGTTTGGAGAAGTGGATTCACGCATTCCCCTTGGAACTGTCCCCTGCATTCACAGAGGCAGGGGACACAGCGAGCTGCCCCTCTGTTGGTGGAGCCTATGCTGCTTTCCCAAGGACCTCCATCCATCTAACTGTGCAACCATCCATCCCAATATCAAAGCATCCACCGACCTACCCACTGAGCAGACACGGACACATTTTCTGTAGAAATCTCTCAAAATCACACTTCTGGGCTGCAGTTCACTTAAGGCTTTAAGTATAATTATTGCTTAACGGCCCCTCGGTGACAGGGAGAGGAAGAGACTGGGTTTCCTCAGGAAATACTCAGATCTCCTTGGTAAGGTTTGGAAATTATAACAATAATTTCTGGGCAGCCATTTGGTGTTGTGAATACGACGGGGGGGGAAAGCAGCATTTCTGAGGTTTCCTCTCAGTCAGCCACCTGCTGCAGCATGGAGTTAGCACCAACATGCTAACCAACACTGGTTTTCGGTGGGGTTGTCCCAGATTTGCTCTGCTGTGGCTGAGGTCTGGGCCCCGTGCATGCCCCACGGCATTTCGTGTGGCCGGTGACCCGAGCTCACCCCTCCCCTTTGGCGGCAGCTGCAACCCGGGCTACACGGGGAAGAACTGCGAGTGTGACACCAAAGGCAAAAGCAGCAAGGAGCTGGAGGGCAGCTGCCGGAAGGACAACAGCTCGGTGATCTGCTCGGGGCTGGGGGACTGTGTGTGTGGGCAGTGTGTCTGCCACACCAGCGACGTGCCCGGCAAGCAGATCTACGGCACCTACTGCGAGTGCGAAAACATGAACTGCGAGTTCCACAACGGCCTCCCCTGCGGCGGCCCAGGTGATGCGCTGCTGACAGGAGTTAAATGCCTAGGGAGCTGCTGCCTTTTCATGTCATGACCCGAGGGGGTGGGTTTGGGGGCTGCTGGGTCCCACCACGCCAGCCCGGGGACCTCCTTGAGCACCCCACGGAGGGCGGCGTGGCGAGCGCAGGGTGGGGGATGCCCTCCAGGCGCAGGCAGAGGGCGGGTCACCTGGATGGCTGCAGGATCTGAAGGGTCTTCCCCACCTCCCCCAGAGCGCGGGGAATGCTTCTGCGGGGAGTGCAAGTGCATGCCTGGGTACGAGGGCAGCGCCTGCCAGTGCCGGCAGTCGACAGAGGACTGCCTGAACGCCCGCAAGAACGTGTGCAGCCTCCGCGGGACCTGCCTCTGCAACCGCTGCCTGTGCCGCGGCGGGTACCAGCCCCCCTTCTGCCAGGAATGCCCCGGCTGCCCTTCCCCCTGCGGCAAACACGTGTGAGTGGCGCGCACGGAGGGGGCACGGGGGCGGCAGGGATCCACAGCATCCCAGGCGGGGGCACGCAAGCCCTGCCTGTCCCCGGGCAGAGCCCAGCTGCGGCCACGGCCGGGTGAGTGTGTCTCTGCCCCTGCAGACGTGAGCTGTGGCTGCTTGCTTTGCAGCTCCTGTGTGGAGTGCAAGGCCCTGGGGAGCGGCCCCTTTGAGAAGAACTGCTCCCAGGCCTGCCCCACCATCCGGAAGTCCGAGAAGCTGCTCGAGGGCAGCAGGAAATGCAGGGAGAAGGACTCGCAGAACTGCTGGATCTCCTTCCATATGTTCCAGGAGGATGGTGAGGACACATACACCGTCTACGTCGAACCTGAGAAAGGTACCCCAGCCCCGCTTCCCCTGGCCTGCCACGGGCAGGCTGCCAGCCCTGCCACGGCGGCCCCGCTGCTTCGCCCGACGCGGTCTGCCTGCCCCACAGAGTGCCCGGAGCCTCCCAACATCGCGCTGATTGTGGGTGGCACCATCGCTGGCGTGGTCCTCATCGGCCTGGTGGTCCTGCTCATCTGGCGGTGCCTGACAGAGCTGTTTGACCGCCGGGAATACCGCCGGTTTGAGAAGGAGAAGTCCAAAGCCAAGTGGAATGAGGTAAGAGAGCCCGTCCGTGGCAGTGGGCTGTGCTGGGATGGTCGCGTACACTGGGGTGGGGACACCGTGGAGGGGACGTCCTTCCCAGAGGTAGCCGGGTAGACCTGAGGCCTTCCCCACTGGCCTGTTGTTCAGCTGGAGTTTGGAGGGGACTAAACAGCCTGTGGGCTCCTCTGCCAGCACTGTCTGTGCCGTTGGCGTTGGGAGGGGTTGGGCAGGTAACACAGCACAACACAAGCCTCTCACTTCTCTCCCTCCAGGCTGATAACCCCCTCTTCAAGAGTGCCACCACCACTGTTGTCAACCCCAGGTTTAACGAATGAGGCAATGCCTGGCAACACTGGGACCCACCGTTAAATAAGGAAATGCCAAGTTAAAGAAACCTCAAACTAAGGAAATCTTAAACTAAGGCTCCCACCCCCTCTTCTTTATCCTCATGGTTTGTTCCCTTCTTCCATGTCAGGTGCTGGCTGAGGGACTGCACCACGCCAGCATCCTGGCCTAGTGCTCAACAGTTGGGTCAGTGGGGATGGGAGAAGGGAACAGACACAGCTTTGCCATGGATGGGACTGCAGAGCAGGCCTCACCATGGGAACATGCAGCAGCTCCTGGACTGATCACTGACTGTCTCATCTCCTGATGCTAACTTTGCCTTCTGCCAGGAGTCGAAGATACCAAGCCCCAAAGCCAGCCGAGCACACAGAGCACTTCCAGCTTTGAGTTTGAGCTGGGATTTCAAAACTGCCGTGTCTTTTCTGCTCCAGCAGGATCTGCTCCTAGGCTGCTCCGTGCCCTCCCCTGCTGAACTGGTCTCCACCACTATGCACTGGTTTCCAAAGAACTCACTGCTGAGGAGGATGTGGAGGGTCCTCCAGGCTGGTGGTCTGCTCTAGAGGTTGCAGTGATGCAATGTGCCCTAAGGGCTAGTGAGCACCTGCACCTAGGGATGAAGAGCAGCTGGGGAACATGCACTGAATCTTTTTCCCAAATCATCAACTGTTTCCTGACGTCGCTCCTCTCGGACCTACCTCAGGCTGGGTTCTGCTTGGGCTCCTGCATGCTTGGCTTACCTCCATCAACACCTTGAAGTCCTCTGCACAGCAAGGAGACAAAACAGCCACCATTTGATCTATGAAACTTTGGCACTGAGCAGCTGAAAAATTCCCTGCAGATTTGAGCTCAGACACAGCTTCTTCCACCACCCCTCAGGGCATGATCTTCTCCCCACTCTTCAAGCCCGTCAGACGTGCCAAGAGCCAGCTGTGCAAAACACCTGGCATCTCCAGGTCAGCACTCATCCCAACCACACACAGCAGCCAATTGCTCTTACATTGTGGGATTGTTCCTGTGAAATAGCGGTACAGTTCCTTATTTGCTTTCAGTTTGGGATTAATTTGCATACAGTTGTCTTGTGTCGCATTTTCTTTTGCCCTCTGAAGGGGTTCAACATGAATAAAGATTTAATATATAAAGTAAATACATCTGTTCTACTAAGAGTTAGGTGCAAGGGCAGCAGCTGAAGTGTTCATTGGAGAAACTACAGCCACACCCTGTCATTGCTGCCGCCATCTCCTGTAGGTCCAGTGCCTGGGAAAGATGCTGGCCAGAGAAACAAGCTGTCTTTGACACTAATTTGCCATTTATGCCCTGAAAGGTGCTCCCTTGCAAGCCAAAACCAACTCACTGAATGACGCAGAGCAGTTCTTGTCCCTGCCCACTGCTGGCAGCTGTATGTAAACCACCTTAAACAAGAGTGGCTGTGCTGCCTCAGATCAGGGGTTAATTTTGGCCATTTTGTTGTTTTTTGACAGTGACTGTGAGGGTCTAGGGCAAGGTAAGAAGAAGGAAAGTGTGTCTGGTACTCCTCCCAGCAGTATCCCAGACTGCTGCTATTTTTGGCTTGGGGATCCCCAAGATGTTGGCTTGGTTTTGGTAAGAGCAGCAGTCGGCAGTACGGGCTGGCACACACCAATCAGGTCATGGAATCATGGAATCACTGAGGCTGTGAAAAATGGTTGTCGAGCCTGACTGTTAACCCAGCACTGCCAGGTTCACGAGTAAACCATATCCCCAAGCACCACACCTGCACACCACGGCACTTGAGAGCAGGCTGCCACGATGAGGCAGATACGCAGCTGAGCCCCTGGACAGGCTCCCTGGGCACTCTGTGCCCTCACGGGCTCCTCTCACCTCGGTAGAGGGAGAGAGATCAAATGGCTTCTGAGGGGCTGGAGCAGCTGCCAAGACACATCCCGAGAGAAACAACATCACCCAGCTGAGCTGACAGCCCGTGCCTTCGCTTTTATTACAAGGAGCTCCCCTTACATTTAAGCCACCTGAGTGCCAAAGGGAAGATTTCCAATATTCTTCAGATAGTGGGACCAGCCCCACACGTTTTCCACGCAGAAGTCCAAGTTCCGTGCCAGACGCTTTATCAGCAGGTAGGTGCCACCCAGTCCTGCCGCCCCCACGACAAAGATCCCTCGATTAATTACCTGCGAGTGCAAAGGGAAACCTCAACACCATCAGAAGTTTGCTCCTACCCTGCAGCACCACGTGAAGTCGTCACACCAGCTCCCACCCGGCGATATCCCACCACCAGGGCTGCCCCTGGCAGCTGAGCAGTGCTGGCGTGCAGGATGCTCCCAAGGGCGCCCTTGACCAACCTTTTTCTGCCATTTCCAGCGCTGAAGTGCCTCATGGTAGCGAATTCTGGTGAAGGTCACCTGGGAGGGTGGCAGGAGCGTGTCACCGCCGCAAAAGGCAGCCAGGAGGAGCTCGTGGCGGCCCAGGCAGCGGGGACACACTGGCCTTACCATGGTGTACAGCGGGACAATAGTGGAAGGCATGAGGGCGTGGAGAAAGTTGTCCACGTGCTTCCGGAAGATGAACCAGGTTGAATTCACGTGCTCACGCATCTGCAACAGAGCAGCAGTCATGCCTTTGCCCGTAATTTTGGCAGAGCTCCCCCCTGCTTTGCTGTCTCTCCCACTGCCTATCCTGGAGGTCACACAGGGAGCAGAGCCTCCCTAGCCCCGGTGGCATTCCCAAGGAGCTCTGAGGCTAAAGTCTGCTCGAGTGAGAGCCCAAACAGAGTCTTGCCAGGGACCTTGCCTGCTCTGTGCATTCTGAGAGTGCTGCTGGGTGCATGGCCCGTGGGATCACAGATCTGGGTGCCTACCTCCACGTAGTTGTACATGGCTAAATCTGAAATCGCGTGGTCATCTGGTACCCTCAGCCTGGAGAACTCAGGGAGGCAGGCACCTGGCAGAAGAAAGCAGCAGTTCACAGGCAGCTCCCTGCAGGGTATCCAGCTGTCCTCGGCCTCAGAGGGGTTTTCCTCTGCTCTCGCTCCTCCCCAGCCACCTCACTCACCAAGGTCGTTATGGAACTGGTCCATTAATTCATCGAAGACCAGACAATCTTCAAAACCCTGGGAGGAAAATTAGGGGGTTGATAGGCATAGGGAGCCACGTGTTCATGAGAAGTGCTCTCATGAATGCTTAGCTAGTGTACCTTTTGGTCCCACTAGCTACAGCCTCAGAGTGGGAGTCTTACTCCAGGCCACTCTGCCAGGAGTTTTGAGAGAAATCCAGGGGATTGCCTTTCCCAGTAGCCTGGACCCCTCCCACACGGTCCTCTGCCCCCTGGGAAGGTGGCATCCCTGCCCTGTCCCCTCTCCTCCCCTGGAGGACACCCTGTCTGGAGCTCAACACCTGCCAGCGCAGAGGTCATCAGGCTGTGGGACAGGCCATCCCATGAACTCTGTGGAGCTACACACTAAAACCAAGCGTTTGTGGGTGAGGAGAGTGGTGACCCCACTGACGCAGACCATGAACCTACCGCATTCATGCCCTGTCCGTAGAAGGGCACGACAGCGTGCGCGGCATCTCCCATCAGCACGCACCGGGAAGCGAGGTGGTAGGAAGAGCACTTCACAGATACCATGGCCTGGGCTGGCAGCACAAAGTAGTCATGCTTCAGCTCTTGCCTTCGGGCAAAACAACGGATACTTCACTCGTGGGACCACAGGAGAGAAGAAGTGCAAATCGTGCCGCCTCCCGGCTCAGGAAGCCAGGGCCACAGGCACCGTCAGCTTTGGGATGCGAAACCCAAACCCATGTCCTAGGCTATTTGTGCTGGGGAAAATGTGGGAGCAAGGTAATCTATTTCATTAACTTTCCCCCCATGGACCAAAGGTTTTGTCTGCAGGTTTCAAGCTCTGCACACAACTCGAGTGTTGACACCTTGGTCCTCTTACTGTGAGCAGTGGTGGACGTCAGTCATTGCAGGAAGGATATACCAGAGAATATCCGAGTTTCTAAGTTAATACGAAGTCCTGCAATAAGTCTTAATAGGAAAGGAAACTGCCAAACACAGCTGAGACCATTAATACAATCCAAAAAAAGCCCATCCCATAACAGATAGCTGTGTTGCAAAGCAGAAGCATTAATAGCGTGAGCTGGAGCTCCCACTATCTGGGGAGGCTTCCCTCTTGGCAGGAAGATGAGGACATACTGAACAGAGCCACAACCATCAGAAAATGTACTGGAAAGGCTGGTCCTGGTCCCCACTGCCACCAGGACCCCCAGGAGGGGTGGGATGCTCCAGCTCTGTCCTGTTGCCCTTGTGCCATTTGTCCAGCACAGAGTGACCCACCACAACCCCATCACCAGGGCCCAAGGCTGAGTGATTTGTTCCCTGGCTTCACAGCACTGCGTTGATGAGAGAGAAGGGGGGATGAGGACACTTACTCTCCGATGAGGGGGATGGCGTCTGGGAAGTAGGTCTGGAAAAAACCCAGCACTTGCTCCCCCGTCGTGAGCTTCTCAAATTCCTCAAAGGGCATGAAGAGCGTGCAGGTGAAGGACTTGTCCTGCCAGCCAGGGAGGAAGGTCAGTAAGAAGTCCAGAGATCAGAGAGAGCATGTGGCCCGTGGAGCAGCAGCTCAGTGCCCAGGAGTCACCTGGCAATTTCAGTGACCCACTGGAGAGGCAAAGGACGAGTGTCCGGCCACCCCCTTTCCCATGGCGGGCTTGCCCACGCTCAGGGCAGGCAGGGGGGAGGCAGAAACAGGCAGCGTGTGACTGGCCAGCGTGGGCTTGGCACACTGTCCTGGTGCTCCTGGTATCCAGCTGCAGAGAGCTGGTTTGGGGGGTCTGGGTGGGCTCAGACACGTGGGCAGGGAGAGGTGCCACAGGTACCTGCTCAGCGCTGTGAGGCAGGACTGGCTCCACCTCAGGCTGTGGAATGGGCGGGTGTCCCTCCTGGCACCCTCTCTGAACAGGAGCCAGAGTGTGCCCAGGTGGCCAAGAGGGCCAATGGATCCTGGCCTGGCTCAGGAACAGTGTGGCAGCAGGAGCAGGGAGGTGATTCTGCCCCTGCACTCGGCGCTGGTGAGGCCACCCCTGGAGTGCTGTGTCCAGTTCTGGGCCCCTCAGCTCAGGAAGGACATGGAGGGGCTGGAGCAGGGGCAGAGAAGAGCAACCAGGCTGGGGAAGGGACTGGAGCACAAGTCCTATGAGGAGAGGCTGAGGGAGCTGGAGTTGTTGAGCCTGGAGAAGAGAAGGCTCAGGGGAGACCTCATCGCTCTCTACAACTCCCTGAGGGGAGGGTGTAGCCAGGTGGGGGTTGGTCTCTTCTGCCAGGCAATCAGCAACAGGAGGAGAGGACATAGTCTTAAGCTGTGCCAGGAGAGGTTTAGATTGGACATTAGGAAGAATTTCTTCACAGGAAGGGTGATTAGGTATTGGAATGGGCTGCCCAGGGAGGTGGTGGAGTCTGCATCCCTGGAGGTGTTTAAGGAAAACCTGGAAGTGGCACTTAGTGCCAAGGTCTAGTTGACATGGTGGTGTTTGGTCATAGGTTGGACTCAACAATGTCAGAGGTCTTTTCCAACCTAATTGATCCTGTGAATCTGTTGTTCTGTGATTTTTGGCCCTCCCAATCCCCGCCACCACAGCCAGTTCATCCCCACCAGCTCCATCCTGTGCCCCAAGAGAGCATGGCCGTGGGTTATCACCATGTTGGGCAGTGCAATCATCATGAAGGTGTTTCTCGGCCAGATATGGAGGTAGTTTGGTTCCATGGCGAACTGAAAGAGAAGGAAAATCACCTTGTGTCCTTGACACCAGTTCCCATTCTTTGTACCATGGGGAAGACACAACAACTACAGGGTCCCTGTTTGGTACCTGACACTTTGGGGAGACACAGGGAAAGAGGAAAGAAATATGGGAAAAATGGGAAAAAATCTGCTGCTTTGCAGTTGCTGATGCCCTCTCACACATGTTCCCATACCCTCAGGACCTCTCGGAGCTAGAGTTAACCCCACTGCTCCAGGACAGGCTCTCTAGGATTTTTGCAGCCAGGTACCAACCTTCGGAAGAGGAAGAGATCCCTGCCTTCTCCCAGGAAGGGTTTAATCCCTTCCCTGAACCCCAGGTAAGAAATTAGTTTCTCTAAAGCTGTTCTAGCAGGGCCACCACGAGAAGGGAGCAGGGTGTCCAACCTGAAAAGGTCACAGCAGCCTCTGGGACGGGCACACTTACATCTCCATCTTTGGGAGGGATGGTCAGCTCCATGTAGCCATGAGGGATGTACTGCTGACTGTAGTTGAAGCGCGTTTGCCTCATGAACTGTTTTCTGACTGTTGAGAAGGCTCCATCACATCCCACAATGAGGTCATAGGTGACTTCCAAGGTCTGCTGGTCAGATCTGAAAGCGAAGAGAGTCCCTTGGATCGATCTGATCCTTAAGGTCCCTTCCAGCTCTAACAATTCCATGATTAATCTTGCTGTAACTCCGTGCCAGCTCAGCACCTTTTGCAAAATGGCTGCGTCACCTCCAGCGTTATTAATCTTCTAGGGTGAGGGAAGATTGGCTTTCACCGCTTGGGAAGCTCAGTGTTAGGACAAATAATTATCCTGTAGGTTATCAAAAGCAAAACTGTGCTCAGCAGAGCAGCAGACAGCCTTGGGGTAACACTGCTGAGCCTGCGTGCCCAGATGGAGGGGGTCATGACCAAGAACTTCACCTAACTATGAAAAAAGGTCACAGAATTACAGAATGGTTTGGGTTGGAAGGGACCTAAAAGCCCTTCTCATTCCCACCCCCTGCCATGGGCTGGGACATCCTACACACACACACACACACACTGGTTTCAACACTAAGGTTGCTCAATTGTTTGAGGTTTTATGAATGATTAAGCAGAAACTAACTGACCACAGCACTCGATCCCACGCTTGCCCAGGGATTACCTTTTTATGGATAACGTCCCCAGCTCTGCATTGCACTCCAGGAGCTTGTGTCCAAAGTACAGCTTAGTGTTGGAGTACTTCTCAGCAGCTGTGAAAAGACAACTAAATGTAGAGGGGTTTACTGTGACTCCAGAAATATTTCCAATATTTCCCCAATTATAGGGGGGTTTGCCATTACACACTGAGTGAGGGGGAGCAGGCAGGGCACACTGGGACTGGTCAACTATGGTTTAGAAAACTATTTAAAAAGTGCTGGGAATCCTGCAAAGATGTCTTCCTCCCTCCAAAATGACATGAGTCATTGACTACTTTCCACCATCACTCCACTGAATTTCAGGGTGGGATGAGGTGCCTGCAGTCAATGGGACGTACTGGAAATTTGGCCTGTTCCAGTTATATACTTGGCCATAGTGGTCCAATTTCTGTTTGTCCCTGTGCAATCAGGAGTTATGGAAAATGCCACAAACCATGACAAGGACGAGGAGGCATCTCCTGCTTTAGCTGGGAAACAACGCAGGTTTTCTTCTTAAAAACACAGCTAGTTCAGGTTTTCACTTTCTGAGAGCCAGGTAAGGGAGCTTGGGGCCCAAAATCTGCTGGTTATGGGGCAAACCCTAAATCCTCTGGTTATGGGGCAAACCCTAAATCCTCAGGAAAAAGAGTGTAGAAATATTTGCAAACAGAAGCGACGACCTACCTGTCAGCAGCTCTTTGTTCAAGTTTGCTCTATCCACAGACAGAATGTACTGCAAGGCAAACAAACAGGGGGTTCAGGAGGTTTTGCTGAAGGATTGCTCTGCATGGCCAGACAGGAAACCCTCCCCCCTTCAGACAGCCCCACTGAACTCGGGGGGTCATGCAATCCCCTCCCTGCATCCTCTCCAGGAGCGTGAGCCCCAGGCTGTCCGTGACACAGAGGTGCAAATGCCGGACACAGGCCCCTCGGGCCCTGCAAAGCATCTTCCCTACCTGGTCCTTCTTCCCGTAAGGGATGGAGTACTTTTTCCCCGAAGGTGTGTGTATCCTCCTCGCCCGCATGGGAATGCCCTTGGACACAATCTGAAAGAGAAGGGAACACAACCCAGCCTTCTGGCTAAAAGTGTGGGATTTTCATACAAGTTACCAAGCATCACCCCCCCACCAGCCCCAAGCACTGCACTTGAGGAAGAAGGGGGTGCTCTCTGCTCATATCTTTCCATGTGGTTATTTTGTCCAAATCAGCAGGGAAAATTTTACAGGGCTGTCATGCCAAGTCACTACAGTTTACTGAGATTGCTAACAAGCTCATTCTCATAAAAATTAGGGGGAAACTATTTTTGGATAGAAGGGACATGAAAAATCCCAGGGTGCTGGACAGGGCAGGGGGTGACAGCCAGATTACATGCTGGGACTGGGATATGTGTTGTCAAAGCTTGGGCTCCTCTGCAGGGATCCAGGGGTGAGGACATCCCATCACTGCCAACAGCTGGGTGTTAAATGGTAGCCAGCACCCTGCAGAATCAAGGTTTTATGGGATAATACAAATCTGGACATGTCAGTGCAGAAACCAGACCCCTTTATTGCATCCTGCTTTAGTGCATCAGCTCTTTTGGGAGTCCATCTACCCCTGCCCTGTTTGCCCTCAGCTCCAGGAGGGAGGAGAGCATGGAAGGGAGGTGGACACTGATAGGTGTTGTCTGAGTGTTTGGTGTCCCGGGGAAGCACCCACTGCCAGGAGCAGAGCCCAGCTGCCTGGGGCTGGGTGCTGCCTCCAGGCTGGGGGAGATCCTGCTGGCAGCTGTGCCCTGGAGAGCCAGGCTGCAGGCATGCAGTGGGAGAGGTCTGCCTGGGCAATGTCTACTTCCACCCTCACGAAAGCAGAGCTACCTCTGCCTGCTTGAGGAGCAGAAGAGAGCCTGTCCATCGCCAGCTGAAGTCAAGAGTGTTTTAACCACAGAGACACCACCAGCACCAGAATCTGCCAGGGTACCTGCTCCTCCATCCCCACGGCTCGGAGGGCTTGGCGTCCTCTGTGAGACAGGGCCAAGTTAATGCTTCTGCCACGGGCAAAGCTGGCAAATCGAAGGTCTGCGTGGGAAGAACAGCTGGTTATGGAGGCCCTGACACCACAGCCCGGTCTGGGCAGCGCCTCCCAACACCCCTGCAGCAACAGCAGGAGGGGCAGTGGGGAGTCCCTGTCCTCCCACTCTGGCTGCAGAGAGGGCAAGCGTCAAAAGGCACATTTAGCTGTTGGGCTGAGCAGCTTCTGGGCCAGCTCTAGCCTGGGAGAAGCAGCTGCAGCCAAGTGCTGCAGAGGGAATGCTGGATCCTGACAGATCCCCACAGTGCCGAAGGGCCGGTTGTCACTGAGAGCCATTTTCCCTCTAAATGGAGAGGGCTGAGCAATGAATGCCTGGCAGGTTCTGCTGAGACCCCACAGACTGACACTTTCTGGGACATTGGCAGGTCACCTTCTTCACTGCTGTTCAGATGGAAATGTCTGGGTGCCAGCCTGTTCCTCCTCAGAATTGCCTCACTCAGCCTTCCCAGATTGCCTGGCCAGTGCATGGGGCAGAGCCTCCCCATGCATCTCAGCATAAGCACTGGGCCAAAAACTGGAGTACAGCAGTAAAATCCATCCAACTCAGAAGGCAATCAGAGGCTTTTTGAACCTGTGGTACTTCTAGCAGCTGTGAGCCATGCAGCAGAACTGCCCGTCCTGATGTCTGTCTGAGCAGGGAGAGTTTCCACAGAGATCACGTGTCAGGTGTGGCTTCTCCTTCCCTTCACTGCACGCATGAGTTTCACCTTCCATGGTGTCATTCTCACCTGCTGCTTGGCTTGCCACCTCTGCCCAGGTTCTCTTTGTCTGCCAGCTGACAGATACTGAAGGTGAACAATTTCTCTGCCTTTCACCCAGCACCTTGGCTCTAAGTCATGATTTCTCTGTTGTGGCATCCTGTGGACTTGGAGGCTTCCTGAGAGCCCTCCATCTCTCCTTCTGGTACAGCTCTGGACTATAATGCTTCGTGCAGAGACCAAGTTTGAAAGGTGTGGGTTTGAATCAATATTTAAGCCAAGAGCATAAAAAGGGCATTGTTTTAGTAGCTGAAGGGTGGGTTCTCCCCACACGAGACAACATGCTTCAAATAAATGCTCCCCCTCACCACAGGAGCTAAAAAAGGGAGGAGTGAAAAGAATATGCCCAAACTTCCACACTTTAAGATTTCTTTTTTTTTTTTCCTGTGGTTTCAGTGAGCTCACACAGTAATGATCAGGCTGAGCTTACCTTCTCTGGCTTCATAAACGTCAACATGGAAACCTCGTCTAGCAAAGAAACAGGCATTTAAGGCGCCCACCTACAAGAGAAGGACCGGGAGCGGTGGATGAAGTATTCCACAGGTCACTACTGAGATGCATCAAGGAAAGCAGTGATCAGGGGGTGCAGCTCAGCATATACAGGTAAGTCCTTTGACCAAGAGCCTCAGAGGACATTTTACTGGAGAGCAGTCCTCTGGCAGACCTAATGTGTCTGCAGAGTCTCCAGGACCAAAGCCACCCATAGAAACTCTTCATATAAAGTCATACCAAGCTCAGGCTTGTGTACACACAGTGACTGAGTGCAGCAGGGTTAATCTCTTCAGCCAGAGATAGCAGGAGCTGGTACAGGCAAGCTCCCAGCTCCTCTCTGGGCTGTGTTTATCTTCCTCAATAGAATTCAGGGTGCTGCAGCGTTGTTCCCTTGGGAACACGGTGGGGGAGAACAGCACAAATATGTCCTGTTTGTTATTTAAATCAATTTTTTCTTGTTTGATTTCCATCACTAATTGCTGCCAGAAATACAGACTGTTTTCCAAGAAGCTAATGTCCAAAAAGGCAAGTGAGAGATGTTAGGTGCTGTACTGCTCCATGCTATCATAGGATCACAGACTCACAGAACAGTTGGGGTTGGAAGGGACCCTAAAGACCATCTCATTCCAATCCCTGCCATGGGCAGGGACACCTTCCACTAGACCAGCTTACTCAGAGCCCCATCCAGCCTGGCCTTTAGAGTCCAACCACTCTGCAAGTAGCAGGGGATGGAAACCATTCCCAAACAAAAGTGGGCAGAGGAAGGCATTTCCTCTTAGCCTGGCATTTACCGAGCCTGAGCCCTTGCAAAGCATTTCACATTGGTGACTTGGTTGCAGCTAGAAACAGCCAAGGAGCAGGGGGATCTGGCAGCCCAAGCAAGGCCTCTTATTTAATGTCCCTGGGCACCATTGCTCCACCACCCCCAAACCCCTTCCTCTGAGAAAAGGACAGGAGCCTCCCACAGCGGGAACAAAACTAGCCCCTTTCCAACACCCCATTGTCTCACAGAGGAATGATCCACCCATGCTCAGACAGTGCTTTTACAGCCCCTTCTCCCTGGCAAACACAGTCATGCAGCAGCTAAAGGGCATTTCCTACCAGACCGCCTCCGACAACAGCAACTCTCTTCCCGCGTGGGTCACAGGGCTCCATCACCAGGGCAGTCCCTGGGCTGCAGGTGCTCCCTGCTGTGTCCTGTCCCGCTCCCTGTCTTGCCACGCCGCCCTCCCCAGTGGGGAGGCTGAGTCATGCCTGGGCTCCTCTCCCCTGCTTCATATTAAAGTTTAACTCCCAGCACAGAGAGTGTCAGCGAGTCAGCCTGGCTGAGCCCCGGGGGCAGAGATGGGAACGTGGCTGTACTCAGTTAGGCTTTATCCAAAGGCCTCTTTCAGAAGTCGTAAAGCAATTCCACAGTCTTCAAGGAACACACGTAGAGCAGGAGGAGAACTTGCATCTGCCAGGCTTTTCCTAGTGCTTCACTGGGCTGCAGCTTCAGGGGCACTGGTGGGACAATGAGGAGTAGCTTCTGGAGCCACACAGGTTCTCTCCTGAGGCTGAGATGTGAGCCACCCTCGTTGCCCAGGAGCCTCATCCTGTCTTTGAGGACATCTTTCATCCAAGGAAGCTGTGTGTGACTCAAGCATCTTGGGGTGTGATGCTGGGCAAAGGGTCCATGCCTAATCTGCAGAAGCTTTCCCGGACTTGAACGAGGCTGTGAGACGTCTCTGCAGGCACCATTTCACATGCCCATCCTTGGGAGGCAATGCTCTGCTGAGCCAGTGCTGCACACAGCAAGCTTTGCAAAGGGAGGAGCTAATTACAGCCTACACATAGTAGTTAAACAGCAGACACTGAAAGCACATGCTGACTACCATTCATTGCTAAACCTGCCATGCACAGCCCAAACCAGCAGATTTGGCTCATAGAATCCTTAGGGTAGGAAAAGTCCTCTAAGATATTTGAGTCCAATTGTTAACCCAACACAGCCAAGCCCACCACTAAGCGATGACCGTGAGTGCCACGTCTACACGACTTTTAGAGCCCTACAGGGATGAGGGAGGACTTAGCTGCTTCCCTGGGCAGCCTCTTCCAGTGCTTGACAAACCTTTCAGTTAAGAATTTCTTCCTAATGTCCAATCTGAACCTTCCGTGGTGCAGCTTGAGGCCATTTCCTCTTTCAGGGAGAGAGTGAGAAGTTGTAGAGAGTTACAAGAGTCTTGCAAGAGCAAGATCAAATCCCTGCACAAGCACGGCACCATTCCTGGGTGTCCACAGCATGTCCTGGTTCCCAGCCCAGCAAGGGCCAGCAGCTCAACACACAGGGCTGACAGGAGACACAAGCAGCCCCAGGTCCCAGCTTAAATGGGAATGCTGGCCTTGGGGATAGCAGGGGTCCCAGGTGGGCTGGTTGGGGTTGCTGAAGGCTTTTGGTGCCCATGAGCCCTGGCACTGCGTCCACTAAAGGCCCTCCAGTGGGTTTCTGTGATCTGCACAGCAGTGAATTGATCCACACCATCTGACTGACGCACACACAGCCAGCACAGACAACAGAGCAGGGAGGGCAAAGAGCAAGGTGGGTTTTACATAGTAAATAAATTATTCATTCATTGTTTTTGGGGCCCAGACAGCACACCACTGGCTTCCAGCAGTGGCAGTTACTATCTTTTCTTCATTCCCAATGAAATTTAAGTCCCTGGGTTATCTTAATCAGACTCACTCGCAAACTGCACGAGGCAAACCCAATGTAAAGATGTTCTCTGCTTTAAAAACAGGAGAAGGTGGGAAGACATTGAGAAAGTGCTGCAAAGTCATTGTTCATCTTTCTGTGTTAAGGACAACCAGGCTGCTGAGAGCATGAAAAAGTGTTGCCTGTTAAAAACTTTGAGCCTTTTAAGGAGCTGTAAATGAAAACAAAAAGAACAGGATACCATGGGCATGGATCAAAGCCTGCCCTCTGAAAACTAGTGGGAAAAGTAAAGGAGGGAAAAGTGCTTGATTTGTGTTGCTGAAGAAAAACACATGCCAATATTCAAGAAAGAACATCAGGATTTTATTATTTTTATAAAGGCTATGGTCCACTTGCAGAGGATCCCATCCTGTCAGAATGTGAGCCACCTGCAACAAGAAAAATGGGTTTATTGTGTTTGGTAATAGCCAGCAGTGCTACAGCTGCAAGAGGATGTTTGGTCTCTTAAGTCATGGTGGAAGGCAGCTGAAGAAGAGGAAGAAGGCAGTTTGAAGGCCATTGCAAGACCTTTGCTGATTCTTGCAAACAGTGAATTGCACTGATTCTGAAAGGAGCCAGGAGTTCTTTACTGGTTCAGATTACAAACCCATGTAAAAGGGAAATAGGTAGAAATGTTTATCCCTTATAATCCCATTAGGTAAATAATCTGTTCAGGAATACAAATCCTCTGTTAAAGAAGGCCGTACAGATACCCCTGCAGCTGCCTCCATCCTGTTCTTCTGCTCACTTAGGCTCTGAAAGAGTCACAGCCTGGAAATAAAAGCTGTGTTCTCACCGATGCAGCAGTGTGTCCCCATGCCACCCCCCGAGCTCTAGCAAAGTGCATTTCTTTACCAGCCTTGGCACGTGAGAACTTTCTAGCACCTGGGAAAGCCAACCAGGGCAAGCTCAGAGGAGGGCAACAAAGCAAGTGAGAACCTGGAGGAGCTGGCTGCTGAGCTCTGTGCAGGGCTCAAGAGCTCTACAGACCCGGGAACATCATCCATTTCTGCACATGAAATCCACCTACCCCAGCTGCAAGCACAGGCTTAGGGCAAAGGCTCAGCTTTATTTCTGACACTCCTCTCCCTTTGTACCATTTTTTTCTCAGCTGGTGGGGTTTTTTTCTCCCCAGGAATTTCCAATTAGCAAATGTCTCAGCAGTGTTTTAAGAACGTAAATCCTGCTGGGAACCTGAGCGTGGATGCAAAATGTACAACCCCCTTGTTCAGCAGGTGACTGCTGGGTTCACAGGGAGACCCAGAACCCAGGGTAAGAGCCCCTGCAGAGCAGAGCCACACAGCCTGGCAGGGCGGGGGCTCTGTGAGGCAGGGACACAGCTTGGTATCACCTGTAGATCTTGTCTGATCCTCATGTTTATTCCACAATCTGCTTTGCTACCCTGCCCCTGCAGGAAGAATAGGCTAGAACAAGCTGCCTGCTTATGTACCTAGGCTGGGTAGAGAGCAAGCTGCCTACGTCCAGGTCCAGTGATGCGCCGTGGACGGGGATGGGAAGCCCCTGGGAGGCACTGGGAGCACCCCTGTGGGGGGGTAGTGGTGGTGGTGGTGCACCACGGGTGGCCTGGGACGATCTGCTTTCACGGCGAGGGGAGCAGCAAGCTGCAGGTCCTTGTTGGAGAGAGAAAAAAGGGTGGGTGGAGAAACCTGTGCCCCCATAGGAAGGGTCTCTGGCTGAGGGGCCGTGGTCCCACTCAACCACCGGTACAGAAGGTCCAACAAACACTTGGTGACTTCAGATTTCCCCTGATACTCGGAGGCACTCAGATCCCACTCCCTCCAATTTATTCCACCGGTCAGTGTCAGGGAAATGCAGAGTGACAGGACGGCCTGGAGAGGGAAGGGAGGATCAGGGGCAAGAAGTCAGGCTGCGCCGTCCCACAAATAGGCTTCTGGCACTGTGGGTTTGAAGGTGTGCACAGCTGTCAGATGTCCCAGACTCTCTGTGTGCTCTGCCCAGGCCCTGTACCCTCCCCAGGAGATCAGCCATTGCCTGGTGTGAGCAAGGACGCCCCTCAGGCCCGGGTGTTGTTACCTGCTGCCTGTGCTGGGGCAGGGCAGAGCTGGCTCCTGCGGGCTGTGTGAACGCTGCCGGCGGCAGAGCCTTCAGCATCATGTTCTGCATCATGATCTGGTGCATCTGAGCGTTCTGCATCAGCATCATCTCTACCATATCTGGGAAGAGGTCACCCCCCACCCCGGAAGAAAATCAGAGCTTCACCAACAACTGACAAGCAGGAGAGGCATGACAGCAGGGAGTGCCCTCCAGCATACAGACAGGTCACTGCAACCAAGGCAAAGCAGTTGGAAGGGGCACACAAAGAGTATTGGCATTATTTGCCCAGACAGTGCAAAATTAATGCCTGTGAATGAGACTGTTCACACCAGCTTTCCCCTCTCTCCTCCCTTCTACAGGAAAGCTGCTGATGAGCACCTTCTGTGTGTTCATTTCCCTGCAAGCCCACGGATCTGCTTATGCTGAGAGGCTGGACAAGGGCTGGGGCTGTAGCTCTCCCTTACTCCAGGATGGACAGGCTCCTGACTGTGCTCTCCATTGCTTCAGCCCCAGACCATTGCTTTCCATGTGAGAGGCTTCCTCAAATTTACGTGACATTGCAGTGCCACCTTGAGAGTCCACTGACTCATAGAATCATAAAGGATGGGAAAGACCTTTAGGATCTCTAGTCCAACCCTTAAACTGTCACTGCATGCACATCAAATCTCCTTACCACCACCTCTGGGATCGCAAAGGGCCTGTGCAGTGTAAATAATTCACCTGGGAGGAGGTGAAGAGGGAGAGGTGAGAAATAAAGGAGGGGGGAAAAAAATCAAGACTACCCTCCTTTTCTTTTTTACTGGTCATACAAAAAGTATTTTACATGTGGCAGCTTCAGAAGAGTCATGCATGAATTGAGAGTATTTTGTTTGTGAAAATAAACCCCTATTCAAAAATCCAGGCACTTGGATGAAGAATGAGCTGAGAAATACTGTGGTTTCATGACTGAAGGTTTCTGTGTGGGTTGAAGAAAACTTTGGCTGAAGGCTGAGCCAGGGAAGTCATCCCAGGTTTTAGTTCATGTGTTATTTCACAGTAGCATCCACCTATGTTTAGAAACAAACTCTTATTGGCATTGCACTATATTTAGAACAGCAATTTCTACTATTCTGTCTTGTTTCCAAACATGGGGCATAATAAAAGCCTGAGGAGATGGAACAGCAGGTTAAGAGGGGACAGAAGAATAAAACCAGGTTTTAGAAGCCTGGTTGTTAACTTTGGAATCACCTGTGCACATGCGTTTGACCTTGTTAATATTGCTCAATGCCGTGAGCTGAGCTGTTTTGCTTTCCCAGCTCCCCTCGAGTTTGCAGTCCTTCTTTCCTTAGTTTTAGTGACAAGAGTTTGTCTGAAAGCCTCTCGGAACTGGCACCCACCCCAGTTACGGAGTGCAGTTCCCACAGCTCCACCGGCAGCCTGCTCACCAAGCAGCTCGGACGCTGTCCCGTGCCCCCTTCCACTGGCCATGACACCTCCCTGCCCTCCCCGGGCCTGCTGATGGGAACTGGCTGCTACACAGAGACTACCTCACCTTCCTTAATGCTTCCAGAGCGGGGGGCTGCAAAGGGCTGGGCAGGGGGGATCTGCATGACCAGAGGGGGTGGCTGAGGTAGCTGCTGGATGATGGTGGCAGGCTGAGGTGGCATCTGGAAAAAAGGAAGGGAAATGGAGAAGTTTGGGTCGGTTTTTGCCGGCTCCCTCATCTTCAGGAAGGGCTGTGGTCTGCCTGGACTTAGGGAAAACTTTGGGCATTGTCTCCCATGAGATCCTCGTGGGGAAGCTGCTGAGGTTGTGGGCTGCACGAGCAGACGGTGACGTGTATTCGAAAGTGGCCGAATGGCCAGGCTGGGGCAATCCTGCCACTCCTTCTGCCATCTTGTCCCGAGGGTAAACCGTGCACATGGTTAATTTTGGGCCTTATTTGTAAGGTGCTTTCCCTTAGGTTTTGCTGAGGGCAGCAAAGGTCCCATATAGGAGCAAGAGGTGCATCTTCCCTGTTGATGGGATGAGCAATGCCATACAGCTCCCAAATGGTTGTTGCCTCAGACTGGCACAATGTTTCCCAGTGTTGGTGTTTCCTAGGAGACAGTCCTTACCGTCTGCTGGATAATCCTTGGTGGCTCCACCTGCGGAGCTGGAAAAGGGATCTGGTAGACTTGGGGGAGAGCTCTGTCATGGTGTCCTCCAGCTGGTGCAGGTGGCTGTGAAAGCTCTTCCAGAAGGTGCTGCTCCTGCAAAATCAAGTCTCTTCTTAAAGAAAACCTGATCACAGGAAGGCAGACAGTGTTGTTATGATCTCTGGACTAAATGGGATTACACCCTGGAAACCTGCAGCAGGGCACAGCCAGTGCCTGTGTAAGCATCAGGAAAGTTTTCCTTCCAACGTATCTTGAAGCACAAACAAAAAAGAATGGGAAAAAAAAAAGGGCAAAACGAGAAGACAAAAGTCTGGGGAAACGTTTCATTAATGGTTGTTACCCCCCACAAACTAGGAATAAGTAACAGTTACTAATGTCCCTACTTTGGCAGCGTTAAAAGTCCTTTCTTTGTATTTTGGCACCACCCCAGAAAGTTTATGATACAGCAGTTCAGGACAAACAGAATCAAGCCGCCAGCTACCTGAAGCAGGTGCAAGCTTCCTTAGCTGTAGCGAGGGAAGACAAAGTGCTCCCCAGGCCCCCTCCCTGATTAGCTGTCCCAGCCTCTGTATTCTGAAGCAGCAAAGCACTGATACTGCCCAGCCCAAGAACCAAAGGACAGGAAAACACTGAATCCACGTCAGCAGGGGATGTGTAGGTAAATGGGCCCTTTCTGTTGCTTCTGGCCACAGAGAGGGCTCTTACCCTGAGCTCCTGCAGCAGATCTTTCCTTCGCCTTAGGGCACTTTGGAGCATGTCCTCAGGTCTGTTCCCTGAAGGAGGAAAAGTCCATTATTGTCTCAGTTAGAGCAGCCGGGACCAGTTCATCACTGTGTGAGTGTGACCCAAACTGTGTATTCCACACCCTCTGTGTCATTTCCCAGAAACTGTTAAAAATAGACTCTTTGCAGCAGCTGCCCAGAGCAGCCCTGACCCCTCAGGCTCAGCTGGGTGTTAAGAGGCCTGTGAGACATGAGGATGTTCCTGTCCTCACACCAATGACTCAGGTGTGATAACTCCCCTCCGGGGAGTCGGTAACACCTCCCCACCCAGCCTGAGGGGTCACGTCTGCTGATGGGCCACCAAGGATTCCAAAAATATCCCATGGCTCACAAACACCCATTGTGGGACTCCCCGCCCTGGGGGAGGTCCTGGGCATTCCTGCCTGAACCTGGGGAATATAATCTTGGGGGCTTGGGATTTCTGGTACCACTCGTGGGATCCAGAGGAGGACCAGAACCTCAACCGGACTGTGACCACCACTCGCACCAACAGGTTTTTCCCCTCCTTTTACTCTTGGATCCAAGGCAGGGCAGGGACCATGTGAGGCTCAGCACGGAGGCCAACGAACACCATTCTGTTCATGGCCCAGGGTGCCAGGTTATATATCTGTTTTTTTTGTGGGTTAGAACCAACTGTTCAACTGCGTAATTGTATTTATTGTATTATTTTTATTAAAATGTAATTCTGATTTATAATCTCTTTTGCATTGGGTTCATTTCTCCTGACGGTTTACCTTTAAACTAGCACAATTATCTTCTCAAAGGACCACAAATACAGAGCTATTACAGCACCTGAATTATGAGGTTAATTTGGAAAATGTGTTATAAGAGAGCTTGACTTCTTCCACAAAAGGCCTTTGGCTACTTTTCCTGTGAAATACCTTTATGGATAACGACTCTGTGTGTGCAGTCACAGGTGTTCCACAGCTCTACAAAGGCAACACACCTTCTCTGAAATGAAACTCTAATTTAGATGGCTCTCTAAAGCCCCCTTTTAACCTCCTGCCTTAGAGACTGCTTTCAGCCTGAAAGTTTCTAGATGTTCTCTGTATATGCAGAGGGTGACTGACTGTTGTGACACATCAAAACAAACTCAGTTTTGAATGTCAACTTTTCTTTTTCTTTTTTTTTTGTTCTGAATCAACTTCCTCTTCAGTTCTCCCCACATGTGGTGGATTTTGAACTTGCTTGAAATGAAAATAGGGCAAAATGTTTTCAGATACATTGGAGACGTGCCTGGCATCCGTGCCGGAAAGCATCACTTCGGATTTTGAAACTTTAAGTTGTTATAGGGCTTCTTGATTTTTGGCCACAGCGTTGGAAGTTTTCAACTATTTGTCCATCAGCTCAATGAATGGGAGCCCAGGTTACAATCTAGAAGTCTCATTGAGCTTCTACTGGTAGGCTTTAATTCTGTAGCTAATATAATTATGAACAGTGCATGTGCACTGGGATGGGATGAGCGACTGAGGAACTCCTCCCTGAGAACATCACTAAACCCCTTCTAAATCACATCCATAATTAGAACAAAGGCTTCTCTTACTTGCAGCTGGGAGAGATGACTCCATCTTCTCCAGGTTCTCCTGTTCATTTTGTAGTCTCTGTTGGTAGAACCATAACAAGAACTGGTCGTGAGTCAGGCAGCGAAGCTCACGGGAATTTCCAGCCCTACCTTACGACATAGGTTGGGATGGAGGAAATGAAGCAGAAGTAAAGACAAATGGTGGTTCTCACTACAAATCTAGTCACCCTAACAGAAAAGTCATGCTTCCAACTGTCCAGGCCATTCCAGACCTGAAAATTGATAGCATGGTGAATCAGGAGATTTATACATAATTTATTTTGTAGGGAAGAGAGCTGGATCATATGCAGAACTTGATAATGTCAAGATTGGGGTATTTGGTACACTAATAGGCCTAAACGACCCTGATCAGCTCTACCTGGGGCTTTCATCCACACCTGCCACTCATGTGCCCCTTTAATTTCAGCTCTAGGCCTTCAGTTCATACCTGAACTATACAGGAGGATTATTAGCCTGCAGTTCAACCCCACCCATGCTGTGACCAGCCAGGGATTCTTTTAACCTGGATCCCAACCTTCAGTCGCTTCCACAGTTGGCAATGGACCTGCCTTACCACCATGAGCTTGCCTGATAGATCTGGACTCTTGGCTGAACCTGGCCACCACCTCTGGCTCTGCCCCCAGCAGGGAGCTGCCAGCTAGGCCCCCGCTCTGCTGGTGTGTTATTGTGTTCAACTCCTTGCTCCTTGGAGAGCAGCTGGCCCTTGTTGCTCCCCACTGCTCAGAAATTAGAGCTCTGTCACTCGCACACAGGCTCTCTCCTGGGTCCTGCATGGCTGCACACCGGTGAAAGCTTTGCCCTCCAACGGCTGCTGCATCTCAGGAAAAGGGCTCTGCTGTGGAGATTGGTTGGATACCACTGCCAGCATCCACACCTCCAGACAAACTGCTTTTCCTCCCAGATCAGCTCAGGTGGTTAGAGCATGGTACTAATAACACCGAGGCTGTGGGATTGATCCCTGCACAGGCCATTCACTTCAGAGCTGAACTCGATGGGCCTTGTGGGTCCTTTCCAGCTCAGAATACTCTGCTCTCAGATAACACCCTAAGTGGCTTCTGGAGCATATTGAAGCAGAAGATCCACACCAGAGGATGTCAGATGTGCTGAGGGTGAAGGAACAGAGCGGAGTGGAGAACACAGAGTGCAGAATCACAACAAAGGCCAGCTGGGATTCTGTGCAGCACCTCACATGCTTCCAGCCCATGTTGCACCAGCCAACATATCTGATATGACAGCAGACGTGAAATGGCCTTAAAACAACCCGAGGTCCTCTTTATCCAAAATTTTCTCCTAAACTTTGCCTGTCACAACTCAAACTGTTTTTGAGCTAACTGATGACATCTCCCATAAGATCACAGTCTATTTAATTTACTGTAGGTCCATGTAAACTCGTACAATGTTATTTAAGAAAGTGACAGTAGCTGTAGCACCGCTGCACATTGGTCTGCCTCTGCTTGCATGAAGAAAGAAGTTCTCAATTGGCTACAGATCCCTGTTGTACCTTAATATTTTAAAATACAATGTTAATGCTTAAACAGGCAAGAGAAAAAAGCAGAACAAAGGTGGCCACTGCAGAATTATTCCCTTACCTTTTCTAGGAGTTTGAGTTTCAGTCGTGTCAGGTGATCCACCACTGAAGGATCTGCCATCATGGTAGTCTCCTGGAAGAGCAGGCAGGCAAAACCAGGTTAAAAAGCTAAACAAAGACAGATAGGTTCTCAGTCGTCATTCCTTCCCCTCCGCGATCTTCACGGGAGAATAATTCCATTATTAAAAAACAGTAAAACAAGACTGGGAGAAATTGAGAGAAGAAGAGAAAAGCTTCAGTTTCACTCCAAGGTAAGAATGAGCACAGGTGTTCACCACAACGTCACAGGCACACCTTTCCCTGCCATTTCTCTCAAAAAACTATGTGCTGCAGGTTGTGATGCCTCCCTCACAGGAGGGAAACTAAGGCTGAACATTTATTTATCCGTTCTTAGTGGTTGCTAGCCTTCTCCTGGCCTCGTTACCAAGCCTGGCCTCTGTGTTGTTAGAGCCTTTTAAGTAGCTCAGAGTTTTGTGCCTGTAACCTGGTTGCTGAGTTTGCGGTGTCAATACATAACATAAACAATTTAATCTCCAGGTGTAGAAGCTTGTGTACCTTCAGTAAAGCAATCGCCCGGCACATCAATGGACAAGAAAAAAAAAAGAGATCAAAGCCAGTGGTTCTTTAACAGAAGCCTAATGCAAGCGGTCAGGTTATGATTTTGCTGATTGTTGCCTGTTTACCCCACTGTAGGGGGTCTGCACACTTTTGACACAACCCTTCACATGAGTTTTCATCGCCACATAGTAACTAAGAACTCAGAAAATGAGGGAGCATGGCTGGAACTCCTCCCTGCATGAATTCAACAGTAAAGAGGGTATGGTGTAACATCCTTCTGCTTATCATCCCCAAGCAACCTGTAGAGTGGCTCCCCCTACCAGCATAAAAGAGGGTAACATTTATCAGTGAGAGGCGTAAGAAGCCAAGTAACAGGTGCTTATTCTCTTATTATCTTAAGGCCAGTTCTGCTCCTAGGAGGGCAAAGTTACAACCCCCTTTCTCACCTGAAGGACACAGCAAAAACTGCAGCTGAGCCGCTGCTGGCAGCTGGAGCAGCTGAGAGATGCTCCCAAGCTGTGTGGGAGCAGTACAGGCCACCTCCTCCAGCTGTGACCCCCACAGCACGTGTGCCGTCTGGCCTTAAAAAATACATAGGCCAGGAGTCCCTGGAGAGGTCAGAGAAACTTCAGTATTAGGCAAAAAAACCCCCTTTTTGATTGCTGGCGAATATTGAGCTGGTGTTTTACCATCAGCTGGTTTAATACAGTGCCCCCTAAAAGTTAAATTTCTAGAGCCTTCGTTGCAGTGTGGATAGAGGGTTACAAGAAAGGTTGAAAAAAAGACCCAGGTATAAGTATTCCATTAAAAATACAGCACCAGTCTCAAGAAACTGAGTTGACTTAAGGGGAAAGGAAGAGAGAGAAGCAACTTCTTGATGTGACAGGTACCCCAGAGGAAATCCAACACTAGGTAAAAAAAACCCCAAAAACGCTTTCCAGCAAATCTGCTAAGGGATTTGTCTTTTCCCACTCTTATGGATGCCTTGGTCACAGCGTGATGCCTACTCTAGGGACAGCTCACAACCTGCTAATTAATGACTTGCCAGAAATGCGCCAGGCAGGCACAGGATCTTGCTGGAAGGGATCTATAGCAACATCAAATCCCAAACAAAGGATCACACTCGAGCATGAAGGTGCAGAAGAGCAAAATCACTTTAATTCTAGCAGGGAGTAACAGCAGGGCCACATGCACCTCACAGGAGATAATTATTCTGCTCTATTTAGCAGTGCTGAAGTCAGAGTTTGGACACTGTGACTAATTTCAGACCTGGTGGCTTTAGGGGGAAGGAAGTCCAGGAAAAAAAATTAAAATGGTGCATTTACAAAATATAAGTTCTGAGAAAGACTTACAAGAACTGGCTTTATTTAATTAGTAAGTAGATAGCGAGAAGAGGACAGGCCAGCAATCTTTAAATAAATGAGAGGATACAATCAAAACCAAGATGTATGGGGGTTCTGTTTGGAAAAGGTTGGGCATTTGGCTTAATAAGAAAGAGGAAAATCTGATAAAAACATGAAAAAAATCTTAATTAACCAGTAATCTTAATTAACCAGTAAGAAAAATGATGGAGCAGCTATGAAGGAAAAAACCCCACGTTCATAGAAGTTGTTTACAAACAATAGGAAACAATGAAAAACAAATGTGTTGAACGTTGTAGGACTATTAGATACTCCTCAGATACAAGAATGGACTAGATAACCTGGTGAGGTCCATACCAGTATTACATTTCTCTGATGTCTTTTATTGATTTTGATACTTTAAACCCTTAATTTTAATTACTAGGCGTTCTAAAAGACAGTATTAAAAGAACCAAAGAAACTGACACACCTGGAAATGTCCAGAGACAATAAACCTCCATGCTTTGGTTCCCTAGAGAGGAGATTCTACCATTTTGGTCTTAGAGGACTGTTTTAATCTATTGAAAGAGTTAAAAGAATGAACCCCCCCCCACAAACCACCAGCAGGACATGTAATTTCCTTCCAATCAATTGTCTCCTTCTGCCAATTGCAAATTAACACTTGAGTCAACTGAATCAGGTTAGCACTAGAAATCCTGACATTTCAGCAAGCAGACAGGGACATAAGAAAATATAAAGCATCAGTTGTTTATTTAAAAAAATAAAATTGTCAACAAACCAAAACCTATCAAGCCCAAACAAACTTGATGATGGTGGAGCACCTCTCCTACGAGGAAAGTCTAAGAAAATTGGGATTTTTCAGCCTGGAAAAGAGAAGGCTTTGGGGTGTCCTAATTGTGGCCTTCCAGTGCCTGAAGGGAGCTGACAAGAAAGAGGGAGAGAGACTATTTACAAGGGCTTGGAGTGACAGGACAAGGGGGAATGAAGTCAAACTAAAAGAGACTAGGTTTAGATCAGATATTAGGAAAAAGTTCTTCCTTGTGAGGGCGGTGAGGCCCTGGCACAGGTTCACCCAGACAAGCTGTGGCTGCCCCATCCCTGGAAGTGTCCAAGGCCAGGTTGGATGGAGCTCTGAGCAACCTGGGCTAGTGAAAGGTGGCAGGGAGTTGGAACAAGGTGATGTCTAAGGTCCCTTGCAACCCACACCATTCTGTGATTCCATGAAACATGAAGTATTCATTTTTAGCTGGAGCAGGAAGTCAAAGCAGCAATTAATTTTAAGTGACATCTGATTTAGCAAATTTGCCATTATAAACGCCATGATATTTTTTCTTTTTCTTTTAAGAAACTTCTTAGTTCTAAGCTTAAGTTTCCTTTCACTTCTCAGTGTTGTGGTTTAAAACCATCTATAAACTAAGCTCCAAGCAGCTGCCTCCCTTCCCTCCACCCTCTCCGGTGAGAAAGGGACAAAAAGGTGGATGAAGCTCAACATATACTGTCCCCCAGAAACCTCTGCAGTGGGTTAAAACTTAATCTTCACTTGGCTCTGGATACAGATGAGCTTTCTGACATCTGGAGAAAGCCTTGTCATCCCTGCCTTGCTCAGCTTTCTCTCTGGAGCACCATGCTCTAGTCTTTTGGTTGTCTGTAATGTGGGAGACCAGGAAATTGCTACAAAACGGTTTATTATGAGAACAAGAACATGTCCATGTTTCTTCCCACATATTCTTCCATTGGTGGTTGACACAGGCTGGATAGCAATAGTCCACGGGAGCAGCTAGGTCCAGTCCATGACCTGGACAATGTAATGTCTGAATTTGGGGCAAAAGTCTGCACTTCTATGACCCTTCAGAAGAACCCAACTTAAGGGCCAAATGCATAGAAAGGACCACAGATAAAAGAGGGGGTGCTAGTTCATAAAGATGCAAAGATGTCAGTGTTTCTTAGAAAGAAAAACCCAGTGTATTGCAGGTTACCTCTGAGCTGACCCACGTAACAAGCTTGATTAAAGCCTGTGTTTTTCAGTGTGATTTAATGTCTTCAAAAGACAAAGAAGCCACCATTTTTGTAGGTGGCCCTAAGGTTAATAATACTCAATATTAAGAAAAGAGCACCTCATTTCTCCCTTGTTATCCCACGATTATCTCCAGAGGTCACTCTCGCTGCATCTGTGCCCCTGGATGCAGGAACTCTGCGTTTCCTTATGGCTAAAGGAAAATAAAGCAGTGAGACCTTGTAAAACTAGGACGCAAAATATATATAAAAGGTGGTCTAGGCCTGCTGTAAAGGGCAACATTTCCACACAGGAGCTTATAATTGAGCTGGATGGTGACACTGGGGTTTACAGACGTAACAAGAACTAATAGTTTTTGCAGCAGAATGTCCCACAGAAAATTACTGCCTCAATTTAAAGACATCAGCCAACTAAGGCAAGGAAACAATGAAGAAAGGAGCTGAAGCAGCCGAGCAGGCAATGCCTGGTTGATGTATAACCAATGCTATTATCTTAAAGAACTTCATAAGGTGGTCACTCAGAACTTCGGGGCCTCCAAACAGAGATGACCACCAGAGATCCTTGGTGAAGCCCCTCATAGACCTTATAAGGATATGGATATATGCTAGTACGTGTTGGGAAATGTCAGGAATATGAAACAGCAATGCAGGGAACGAAAATGAATAATCGTATAATGCAGACATATCAGCTGTGACTGATACCTCTCAGGGTGCACTTCGGAGAACTGATTCCCGGGGCACCTGACATGCCGAAATCATTCCAGCGTGCTGGAATAAAAGAACACCCGGCTTCTAAAGCTCACAAATCGAGTGCCGACTTTAGGCAACAATGGTCACACCCCTGTGCCAACACCTCCCTCTCTGCCCACCGGGCACTGGTGGGGCACAGATGTAGCCTAAAACCTATATTACATCGTTTACTAGTGCCCTTGTACCAGTTTTTAAAAATGCTCCCTAGACAGGAATTTTAATGAGGTAAAGGGTTTCTCTGCCCGTGAACTGGACCGAGAAAGAGGCGTAATATCTGACAAATCCAGTCAAAGCTATTCAGAAGCCTTGGCGCCGTTCCAGAAGGCGGGATGCTGTGCCAAGGGAGCTGAGGAGGAGGAAGAGAAGATGAAGATAGGCTCTTTCTGGGAGCCCCGACTCATATTCGGAAGGCGTGGCGACTCATATTCGAGGGCGGTACTGTGGGAGGCACGGTTTCGGAAGCGGGTGTAACAGCACTAGGTAATGCTTTGAATCGTTAATTAGGTAACTAAATAAAAGCAAGAGAGTTTTGTAGCTCAGGCACGCGCGCTTTGGGAAATACCCCTGCGCATCACGGCCGCCGTAGTAAAGAGAGTGCTTTGCGCTTTCTAATACTCAAAAGGAGTCCTAGAGGGTTGTTTTCCGGCATCACAGACGGAAAGGCCACGCTCCCAGGGACACCCCTCAGGGGATGCGGCGGCGGCTCCCGGGCGGGAACAGGGAGCGGGAAAGGGCGGGAGCGCCGCCCCCGCGCGCCATTGGCCACCTCCCGCCGTGGGCGGGGCCGTGGCTGGCGGCCCGTTTGAAACTGCGCGGGCGGCTCCCATTGGCGGCCGCCGTGGGGGGGCGGGGCGTGGGCGGGGCCGGGGGACTCTCCCCGGCCTGCCCGGCCTATTCCAGGAGCCATTTAGTGCGGGTGGGCGGGGCCAGGCTGAGGAGCTCTCTCGCCATTGGCCAGTGGCCCTGCCAGGTACCGCGCTCTGGCCAATCCGCGGGGAGCCCCCCGCGCGGGCGGTGCTGGCGCGGCCCCGGGGCGGCCATGACCGCGGCCC
>VXAY01000244.1:109553-188379 GCA_013399855.1 Oxyruncus cristatus | reverse complement strand
CGCGGTCTCTGCGTGGCGGGGTCCCTGCGGAGTCCCGGCAGCGGCAGGGCCGAGCGGCTGTGCCGGCAGTCCGAGGGGACTCACCTGGGCAGCGCGGCTCTGCAGGGAGAAGCGTGCCCAACGGGCTGCCCGGGGGGCTCCCGTTCTGCCGCCCGGGTGTGGGGACACAGTCCCAGGCGAGCCCGGAGCAGCTGACAGCAGTGCGTGTGTCTTCCCCTTTGCTTTCCTTTGGTGTTAGTTTTTAATTCCCAGCTCTCCAGAGTTTACCTGGGATTCGGGTACTTGGGGGAGTACTGCGTTTCCAGGTGAGGGTCCCAAAGAGCAGACGTTGTGTGTTTTAGTATTTATTATTGCAGTTACAGCTTCCTCGGGAGGAGCAGAGGAGGGGCAGGCACTGAACTCAGCTTTGTGGGGACCAGGGACAGAACCACAGGGAAAGGCCTGAAGTTGTGTCAGGGCCGGGTTAGGTTGCATGTTAGAAAAAGGTTCTTCTCCCAGAGGGTGTTTGGGCACTGACCAGGCTCCCCAGGGCAGTGGGCACGGCCCCAAGGCTGCCAGGGCTCCAGGAGTGTTTGGACGATCCTCTGGGGCACAGGGTGTAACTCTTGGGGATGGCCCTATGCAAGGCTGAGGGTTGGAGATGATCCTTTGGGGGCCCTTCCAACTCAGCTAATGTATAAAGATAACATTGTCTTAGTAATTATTGTCTGCAGCCGTGTAATTAACACTCGGTGTGTGTTAACCACCTTAGATAAAAAAAATGCTGCTTTGTTTTGGTAACAGTGTTCAAGAAGCTGGTTAGAAATGCCTTGTTACTTTTCTTTTAATTCAGCATTTCTGCTGGATCTTGAGCTGTTTCTGTCATATTTCCCTTCTGGCTGTCTCTTTCTAGTCTATGGCTACAGCCACAGGTTGAAAAGTTAACTTAGTGTGGCAAGACGTAACAAAAGTTAACTCTCAGTGCAGGATCAGTTTGTGATAGACTTGGCTTGAATAAGTTACTAGTTCCCACCTGTTGCACAGCTGTTGTTTGCCATTGAAAAAAAAAAAAGCATGGACTTGCATTATGTTTCAGGTTATGTGTGCAGAGCCAGTGTTGCATTTACTGTTGTTTTGTGCTATGTGTTAAATCTCATCTTCCCATTTAAAAAAAAGCATTATTAGCAGCCCCCATCAATGCTGCTGCTGCATGGTATCACATACCTGGTATGCTGAGAGGAGAGGAAAGGGTTTAGAAAGGCAGAGAGAGAGATGTAGTGCTTCCTCTGCTTATTAAAATATCATAGAGAGCTGTCCCTTGACTGGCAGGCTGTGGACACCAGAAAGTTTTCAAAAAAACACTGGGAAAGATGAATGAATGGAAGCAATATCCGTTGGGGCTTAGTAAACATAAAGGTAGTGTGTTAGGGTTTGTAAGGCAAGCACGTGAGATGCACGTTCCTTGCTAAGCTCATACCAACATCTGCCCTGTGTGGCTGTGTGCTTGCCCTGCTCTTGTATCTTTACTTATATACCTGAAGTTGTAGAGCTGACTTATGGAACAGATGCATTTTGGGCTGATTACTGAAATAAATGCCCCTCAGGGTAGCCCTTGGTGTGTTCTTAATCCCACGGTAGGATGTGGCCATGCTGGTGGAGAAGGTGGGCTGCAGGACTGTGGCTTCCTTCCGAAACTGCCTTTGGATAGCTCATGTTTAAAGGCCCTTGTGTGATAGAGCAGTAAGGAAATGTTTCTCCTTTTTTGTTCTTTTGTTTTTCTTTTTTCCTGTTTTCTTTGTGCTGTCCTCCTCTTGAATGCAAGTGCAGTTTTGAAAGGGAGGCAGGGCCATGAACAGGTACAGGTTTTCCTTCCTGTGGTGCAGCCTAGAGCAGCTTAAGGTGATCCCATCTGCGGTCTGACACAGAAGTGTTCAGTGTCCATCAGATCAGCTCCCTGAATCATCTCACCTCATCACTGCACAGGTAACAGGGGGGACAGCAGGGGACGGGAGTGAGGCTGGTTATGTAGCAGCCTGTTCAGTGATGGTAACTGCAGTCTGGAACCGCTTCAGTGGGGAGGTGTGAACTGCTGTGGGGCTTTTTGCCTTGCCCCACCCCACACCAAAGTATTTTATTAGTGGCATCCTTCGATTTTTAGTCTGCTAAGCAATGACTTGGGAAAGAAATATAATGTACGTGTTTTCAATTTCAAACCAGTACTTTCATTATTCTTTGTCATATAGGAATAAAAATTCCATTATTGAGATGCATTGAAGTTATCACATAACAACAATAATAATAATAATACCAACTGTTTTATTAGTTGGAAATTGTAAGGATTTGGCAGCTAAGTAGTGACTGTATCAGGTACTTCGGATTCCTGTTTTTAATAAATGCAATACTGACAGCCAAGGTGTAATAACTGAGAAACAGAACAAACTCCACATATTCAGTGCTTCTTTTTCCTCCTTGTTTTTTATTACCTCACGTTAGCTAGTCATGCCAGCCACCTGTGTCTCTAGTTACAGAGCTCTATGTGCCATACCCCAGGTGTAAGTAGATTTTGCTCTTCCTGTATTTTACACCTTAGGAGCTGAAAAAGGACTTCAGGTTTTCCAGCAAGTTTCCCCGCTTCGTTGTTTTGAGGAAGCTCTAGAAAATGTTTCTGGGTTTTGTCTGAGAGCACTTGTTGCTTATGTTTGCTGTAGCCAAGAGCTGTATCCAAAAGTTTTATTTGGACAGCCTGTTTCTGTTTGGTTGTGATGTGGTTTTCTGTTCAGTTCCATTTTTCTGTGGGTGTTGGGTTTGGTACTAATTTCTGAAGCACATAAAGCAGCAGGTCAACTTTTAACTGACTGTTCCCGGTGAAATGAAGTTGCAGAGTGTTGGTACCCACGGAAAGGTGGTGTTCTGCCATGGAGAGCTGCTTTGGATGCTGTGGTGGGCAGTGCTGTTGGGGTTCCTGTGGAATGCTGCATCTTGGCTAGAAGTGAAGCTTTTGTTTTTGCGCTTTTCTAGAAAGCAAAGGGAGAGTTAGATCCTTCAAAAGGGGCACAAAGGGATCTCACTGTGGTGGGGGAGAGGCAGTTATGTCACCCTTTCTTCACATTCACACCTGCTACTTTGTGTTGGATGACTGAGAACCTGATACACTCTTACAGTGACACTTAAATTTGTGTAGCTGATTGAAGGCTTTGGAAACCCAATATTGCTCTAAATAGAACTTCTCCCCATCCGGTGATTTCCATAAGTCTGGAGCATATTTGACTCCAGCCACTCCACCAAGTCCAGCATTTCCATAAAATTTTGGCATAGTTGGATATTTTTGCATGATATGTATTATGATTTTGTATGTTTAATGCATGTGAATGGGACAAAATATGTTTCGTTTTCTTTGGCTGTGCATTTGAAAATTCATGGTTGTGTATTTAGTCATGCCAAGTCTTGGTATTTTAATGTCAGATACTCCGTGTCCCCTCATGAAATCATTAACTGCTCTTCGTGGTGCCCGCTCTCTCTGCCTTTCCTTTCTCATCTTTTCTGGTTGTTTTACACCTGTTTCCCCTTTTTCCCTGCTTCAGCAGTTTCCTCTATTCTCTATTTTACTGCAGGTTTCCTCCTGCCCCGTTTTCCCCATGTTATCAGGTTAATTAGTGCACTAGCTATTTTTAACATGTATTGCCATCAGTAAGTGCTAGAGTTAACACCTGATTTCAGGGAACAGTATTTGTGGCTCACTGCAGCTTCATGTGCTGGCCTGTTTATTTTGCTTATCATGTAGGGCACAGGACATCTGGTGGTCTCCATTTAATCTGCATTCACTGTTAATAAGTATAGAAATTACAGGGGGTAATCTTAAAAATAAAAAACTGTTTGCACCTAAGTGTTTTTTCAGCTGGTAAGAAATGGATGTCTTTCTGCAAATACCCCTTTTAAACAGGCTTCTCAGTGTAGCAGATGTGTAACCATGTTTCTGTGGAGTAGCTAAGCTGTCAGGTGGAAGTTCCTGTGAGGAGAGGGGCCTGAACTAGATCCCTTTCACAAACTGAATGAGAAGACAGACAGGATTTTAGTGCAAGGTGGCTGTTTGACAGGACAACCAAGCTGTCTAGCGCTGGGTTTTTATAGGTGTTGCACGTAGAACTTGGCAATGATGTTTACATGTGGTAACTATCATGTAACTGTCTGTTTTACCTCATCACAAGGATATAGCACTGCTCTTGATAACCTGTGGCTTTAACCTTGAAGAAGGCTTTTTCCTTATGAGAAGGATGTCTGGATTTATGCTGTAAGGGAGATGTTACTTGGAAATGCTGCCTGAACACAATACTAGAGTTGAAAATAACAGTAATCCTTTTTAAGCTGTTTAAGGTGCTAGGGAGAGTTGGGTAATAAATTCTGTCAGTGACATTCTTTACAGGTCCCTGGGGCTTCGTGGAGCTGTGATAGCCTGATAAAGTAGAGCATCTGATTCTTCAACAGAAGAAATTAAAATGACCTGGCTTAATTGATTTTCTATTTATGTACTGGAGGCTGCTTTCTGGCGAGGAAGTTTTGCTGTATTCTTTTAAGGGGGTGGCAGGGAAGGAGCATGAGGATTCACTTCCGTTAATTTTAATCTCAAAGCTTATGCTGGCAAGGATCTGTTTAGATATATTTGTAGGGGTGCGCTGGCTTTGGCACCATGACAAGGGGGTTCTTGTTTTTGCTGGTCTTGCAGAAGGACTGCTCAATTATTATTTTTTCCTAGTGCTTCTAGTATATTGACAACTCGTTCCTTTACTGATCTGCCTTGCTGTAATTCCGGATTGTCATTAACACACAAAGTTTCACTGAGTAAAAATTGATTCTTATGTTGAAATGAGTCTTTAGCACTGGTGTGAGATCTGTTGCTTAATGGCTCAGTCATCCAGTCTATTGTGAGTACATGGAAAGTAGGAAGATAAAGCAGTTTTTCTGCAGATGCACAGATTTTACCGAGACAGGATCTTCATCACCCATGACTGTGTTAATCTTGTGGTCCTGCTACCTTTTCCTCACTTACCTCTCGCTCTACCTCTTCCAATCTTTTCTGCACAGTTTGCTTACTTCAGACAGCGAAAAGCAAAGAGCGACGTCGCGCAGCCGCAGAAAAAGGCGGCGCAGAGGAAGGGCTCGGCTGTCCACGCGCATGACGTTCCGGAGGAAGAGCACCCAGTAGCAGCCAGAGATGGTGGTAAGGGCGTAGAGAGTAAGGGTGAAGACGCCAACCTACTAGAGGCAACAACAGAGACAGAGGTAAATCTTAGTATTTCTTGCCTTTGCTTCGCCCCATCTGCAGATAACAAGTGTTCCAGGTGATTGTGGTCCTTAGCTGGGCACGAGCTCGCTGGCGCTGCCAACGAGCTGCCATTGAGAAGGAATTAAACTGGTGTATTTTCACTTGTAGTAATTCACTCTCTTACAAAGTGGTGTCAGTTACGGAGTAAGGCGTCTCCATGATACAGCCTGGACAACTGGTAATGTCAGGGAGCTGTTAGCCTGCTAAGATGTGGTCTTTCACCTTTCGCTGCCATGGACTTCTCTTCTTCTGGTTACATGGCATGTGATGGCAAATCTGGATTGAGAGGTGTATCAGATGAGTAAAGCTGCCAGGACCTTATAATGCACGGCATTAGTCTGATTTTGTATCACTTTGCTGGCTCAGATATGCTTAATGTTTTCTGAAAAATTACAGCTTATTCCAGCAAGCTCTCAATGGCCATTGTAAAGCCAGCATAGATGTTATTTCCACTGACAGATCTGTTTAAAATGTGACTCTGCTTGTGCCTGATGTGTTTTAATATGTTTGTGCTGATGACCCCCTAAAGGCAATCGTGTTCTCTGTGCCAAGATTTATGAGTTTAGGGGAGGTGGTGCTTTCTGCATCAAAAGCATCTTCCAGCTGTTGGTGTGTTTTCACAGCACACACAACAGTATCAAACTAGTGTATTTGCAAACTGGCAATAATGGAGGATACAATTTTTAGGCATCATCCTGCTTTCTGTTTTGAGGGTATCACTGATGGTTTCTGTATATCTTCAATGTAGTGCAAAGGCTTTTATGAAGCTACACACCACAGTGGCTGAGAAAAAACATATGGTATTTTGCCACTCAGCCACAGCAGTGTCCTTACTACATTAATGTGAACTTAAATTCAAAACCAAACAAAAATCACTTCTAACCAGCTTTTGTCAAAATAGCTGGTTTGTGAAGCAGCTGGAATTCTAGGTTACCTGGAGAGGGCACCTCCAGGGAGACGGTAATCATTGGGAACTGCTTCATGCAGATTCAAAATACAGGGAGGGCTGTGGGCTGCCTTTTCCAAATAGTGCTGTAGTCCTCTTGGTTTTGTTGGGAATTCAGTGAGAGGGAAACATCTTTCAAGATACCAAGCTATCTTACGTCCATGTGTCAGAAAATACTACTTCTTTTGTAATTACCTGAATGGTTTTAGCATGTTTGTTAATTAATCTGCTCCTACTAAATACGAGTAAATTGACAGATCAGATTGCTCAATTGTATGGGCCAGCCACAACAGCTAAGGATCAAACACTGAATCTCAGTGGTGAGGCTTAGCCCTAAATTTAAATAGACATTTGTAATAATTTTTGCTTGTTTGTTGTCTCCTTGCAGTTAATTATTTCATTTCACCATGGAAGAGCAGCTGGGTTGAGCATTAAAGTCAGTCTCTCACTGATATGTGGTCTCACAACATGGACCTTTCTGGCTCCTGTGTTTAGGGTGTTTCCAAAATAATTCTGGGTTTCCTTTTTTTCCATTTTTTCCCTTCCCCCCCCCCCCTTATTTTTCCTTATTTTCTTTTAAAGTGGCCATGATTTAGTGTTTGTTTTATTTGTTTACTTACCAGGGGAATGCTGATTTGTCCAACTGGGACATACCGAAGGATCACGCAACTGAAGTAAGTGTGGAAGAATGTATCTTCAGTAAAAGGTGCTGTGTAGGTCTGAGATAATTGCTAAATTTAAATAAACTGCTAAAATTATTAATTTAGCGTTGTTATCAAATGTGAGAAAACCGATGGGATTTCACTATTTTACAGTCTAAACCAGGCACTCCTCTGTCTGTACTGGCTGCGAAATTGGTTGCTAAGAAGTTTTAGTGAAATTGTAGACTTTGTCCAGAGAAATTCGAATGATGTTTTGAATTGAAAAGTAGGTTCATTTTCAGTTGTTTCATATGATACAACCAAAAAGTATTTAAAATGAAATACAAAGTACTGTATGTTGTCTGTGAGAATTGTAACAATATTGCTCCTCAAAACCACAGGAATTTAGTTTTAATTCAAGAACTTTGTTGTTATTTTTCCTGTGGATGGACTGTTTTCCAATCAGGACAAATGGATGTAAAAGTTTTTTTTGTTTGGTAGTATTCTGCCTACTCCCTCCCAAATTTCAGTCGGTTGTTGGAAGGTGTTTAAATCCCAATATGTGCCAAAATGGCACATTGCCACCATTTGGTGCTATAGAATCACAACGGTCTTAATTTACTTTTGTGCCTTGAAGTATCATGTGAAAATGTATTATCTATTAATGTTTTTTATTTGAAATTTTTAACAGTTAAGGACTTAATTTATATAATGTTTCTATTAAATACAAAGTCCCAGTGTTGAATTACTTTAAAAGTAGAATTTGCCTAGGACCTAACCTTGAAGCTGAGTTTATTTTCAGACTAACTACAAACCAGAAATGATGTATTATTTTAGTGAATAAATACGTTTTTTGTTTTCTTTTATGAAGGAAGACAGGATAAATTCTGCTGCAGAATACAGCGAGGCTGATGCTAAGATGTGTCAGGCAAGGATAGCTGAGCTGGAGAACAGACTTCTGGAGAAACAGGAAGCGGTGGAAAGACTCACTGCACAGATGGATGGACTGCAGGACCAGCTCACACAGCACAACGACTCTATGCAGCTTCAGGTGTGTTTCATAGAGGTGGATAATGGGATAATAACATTTCACTTTAATCCTAAAAATATTTAGGTGGCAAAACTGAAAAGAAGTATTGTGTTTTTTTTAGTTTGAAGTGCTTCACCTTGATGACTGCAAAAAGCAGCATCCTCTTCCAGAATATTAAAAAAATATTGAATTCTCTTTCTCTAGCAGTTCTATGTAAAGATAAATTATTACCAGGTGCTTATATGAATACTAACTTGCCCCTTTGTATGTTTTTGTGGTTTTTTGTTTTTTTTTTTTTTTTTCCCCTCCTCTTAGGACTGGGGAAACAAAGACATTTCCTGTTGGTGAGAAATAAATTCGAAAGATTAATGTGATTAACATAATTAATCACAGGATTAATGTATCGCATCTCATTAGCTTCCTCACATGGCTGAAGGGCAGAGCTGGCAGATAGGAAACAATTTAGGGAGCACTAAATATTCATTATATACTTTTTGAAGACCTTATTGCTTTTACATGAATAAGAGCTACAAATTTTAAAGTAAAAACGTTACTTACCTTACTGGTATCCTATAATTTGTTTAAAAAGTCACTTTTGATTAGGTTTTTCATCCTTGAGATCAGTGTAAGACTCCTCTTCCATCACGCCTGCCACTGTCTTTGAACACCTCTGGAGCAAGTTTGTTAAAACAAGAGGCTCTGTAACAGTTTTGCTTGAGGAGAATTTACTTGGTTCCAAATGTGCTAGGAATATTTCAATTTCAAAAGTGCACTTGTTGTGATCCCGGTAGGAAACTACTGTTCAAGAGCAGAATGAAATCATCAGGAAGCTCACAAGCTGCCTTCAACAGGCAAAGGAAGACCGGGATGACCTGCAGGAAGAGGCTTCACGTGTTGCTGGTCAGGTCCATGATTTACAGCTTCAGTTACATCAGGTGGGCCTCTCCTCCAGTCTGTTTCCTCACCAAGAGAGTAAGAACAGGTTTGGACTAGGAATGTGGAAACATGTTGAGCTGATTATGTAGCTCTTCCTGGTTCAGTTTGTAGCACAGCAGGGAAAGTGATTTCAGGGCGAGGTGGAGGGTTTTTTTCTGGAGAAGTCCCAGAAATATCCTCATATTTTCCACTCGTGTAATGTTTTTGGAGGTCATTACCCTTCATTGTCCATCAGTTAAACCCTCGCTGGGAACTTCACACCATGTTTTTGGTGGTTTGGGGTCTGTACGCAACCATTGCTGTAATAACTTGGGTTTGCATGTGATCATTTTTCCTTTGCCAAAGAAATCTCAGAGTTCATACTTGGGCAACTTGAACAGCTCAGCTGTTAGACAGAAACTTGCTGTGCTGAGGTACTGTGACTTGGCTCAAGGAAGGAGATTTAAAATAACGTGAAGATGGTTGAGGCAACCCCCTGTTGCACCGAAGCAGGTTCCGTGTGCCACAAGTTGATCGTGGATGTAATCCCTGGGTAATGAGAGATCCTGCAGCCTTTCATCTACTTCAAAATGTTTTTTTAAAAAATGCTATATGTTTTGGTGATGCTCAGTGTTCTAATGGCTGTTCTCTCTGAATACAAATACTTATTGTCTTTGGAACCTTGTAGTATAAGCCAAAGAGAAATATTTCTGTCTAATTGCCATTTCAGGTTTGCAGGATAAGAATTGCCCTGGGTGGGATTACATGTCTTAAATGTCTGGATAGGAAAGGAAGAGGGTTTAAAAATTTAAAAAAGGCAAACCTGGGACTTTTTAGTTCAGGGATTATCTTGAAGGAGCCTGGAAAATAAATCATGCCCTGGAAAATAAATCGTCTGCTGAATGAACTCTTGTAAAATAACAAAAAAATACTGCTTTCTATTTGCAATTCTAATTGCTGTTGGCAAAACAGGTGGTAATAGTGAAAGTTACTTTACAGATGTTTGTTGGGTTTTTCTGCATAAGCCATTGAAAGACCAGGATAAAGCCTCTAAATAGCACTTGGGGCACACTCCAAATAATTCCAGTGATAGGATGCACATTGTTTGTGGAAGCATGTCAATTTTGATAATAGATGAAGGCACTAATACTGTCTTGGATATTATTTCTTGGCTTTAGCAACATCTTCAGAAAAAGATTTTAAAAATGAATGAAACACATTTTATGTTACCCCTGTGGTGGAAATGTTTTCATTTGAAAGGATGTGGAGAGGAAAAAAAAAAAAAAACAACAAACACAACCCTTTAGTAATGAGCTGTAAATCCTTTGCAGAGAAGACTGGTTTTGTTCATTGGAAGTTCTGCTTCATATTGGAGGAATTCAGTATGATTCATTATGTTAGATTTATAGGTTCATAACATTAGAGAACTCATCATAGGGATGAATCATCTAACACATCTTTACAGTGAGTAATAGTATCTAAAACATGATTCTGATTTGTTGAGAGTGAAAGGCATGGGGCCAATCTGTTGTAAATGAATGGGGTGTACTTTATGCAGACAGTGAGTCCTGTGCGTGAGTCGTTTGGATACAACCTTTCTTGTGACTGGGAGTACCTTTATGTGCTCAGGTCAACGAGATGCTGAGGCGTAAAAGTCTCAGGAAAAACGAAGGATTAGAAGCCCAGCAGCAAATGGCTTTGTTCCAGGACCGTCTCAGAGAGCAGAATGCACACTTGGAGATGCTGCGCCAGAAAGCACATGACCTGGAAGTGCAGTTGGAGTCTTCTCAAAAGGTAAAAGCGGGCACTGATTGCTTTATGATGTGTATTTCCAATTTGGTGATACCTCAGACCTGCTGTAGTGTTGTAACCGTGAAAAAAGTCTTTTTCTTTAGTAATAGATCCATAGGGGTTGTGGTTACTAACATTAAAGGAACAGCTTTAAAGGTCTGATCTTGTTTAAGAATGTAACCAGCAATGCGATGGATAGAAGCCTTAAAAGTTTAAGTGAGTCAGAGGAGGCAAAATTTGACATGGCTGTTCTACTGGCTTACTCCTACCTGTGGGGGAGGTATTTTTTCTCAGATACGAGGTGGAGAGGTGTCTGTAGCTCTTGATGTGATTTTATTTTATTTTTAATTAAAATTGTTGACGTTTGAGACAGCCACTGTTTCTCTTCTCTCTGGAGTCAGTGGCATGCCATTTAGGCCATTTGATATTTTTATTACCACTTTTGGAGAGTCTTTCACTGGTAATTTCCAATCTCTGTGCTTAAAAATCCTGTTGCATAGGCCAAGGATACACCCCCCACTTAATTATTATTCATTAAGGAAAATTAAAAGCATGAGGCCTAAGGGAATTAAAATCATGTCACATTTCAATGGTGTATTTCACATGTAATGTTTTATTTTTAAGAATACCAAAGATAAAGAAAACCTCCTTGCCCAAATGGAAGAGGATATGAAAGGTACAATGGAGGAGCTGTACAAAAGCATAGAAGAAAAAGAGCAACATATTAAAAGTCTTCAGGATCTACTGACAACAGAAAGGTTTGGCTTGTCTGTACTACAACAAACACTTTCTCTCCGGGACTCAGAAATAATGGAGTTAAAAAATGAAATAGCTTTATCCAGAGTGAAAGAACAGCAACATATTGAAGAACTGAAAACCATTCATGAGAAGGATATTTGCAGACAGTTGGGTAACTTGAAGAATGAACTGGAGAAGTGCTACAGAAGAGAGATTGCAGAAGCCAAGCAGGCATATGAAGAAGAAATTATTTTAAAATACAAGAATGAGCTTGAACAGTTAAAAAAAGAACTCTGTGCTTTGAATTCTGAAGAACACATTCAGAATTTGAATGGCATAATAATTGACTTAAATATTAGTCTTCAGGAGTCTGAAATTAATAAAGAAAATCTGAGGAAGAGACTTGAAGACCAAAAGGAGGACTTTCAGAGAGAGAAATCCGAAATTGAGACTAAATACAAGGATTTAATTGATGTCCTTAAGTGTCAGCTTTCTGATGCAGAAGAGCAGGCTAAGGAAGCCCAACGATATAAGCAAGAAAAACAGTCCTTGAATGAAGAGATTCAGAAACTGAATTCTTTCATCCAGGAATTAAGTGAAAAGCGACTTGATGAGGCTGCAAAAAGCATAGATGTAAGGCAGAAGCATGATGAAGAGATTGTCTCCAGTAAAAAGCTAATGAAATTGAGGGAAAACCCAGTTTTATCAGGGGTGTCACAGTTGCAGGAAGCAGGGCTTGAGGAGATGTGGGACAAACCACACCAGTTAGAAGGTGGAGATGAGCCAGTGCACGAAGCGCTGGAGTTCCAGCGTGACTCCTCAAGGGATCAATTAGAAGAAATTAATTCGGAGATCGTGGAGAATAATGAAAGCAGCAAAGGAGAGAACCTGTCTGAAGGACACTTGTCAGAACTGGGGCTTTTCAGTGGTGATGAAGGCATGTTGGCTAAATACCTCATGTGCTCGGAAACACCAGAAGAGTCCTATGCCTCCAGCATTTCAGAAGGCCGTGCCATCGAAGAGGGTAGATGCAGCACATACGGGCTAGACAATAGTGTGCTTCTAGAACCCAGCAGAGGTTTTATATCTCCTCCATTAAACTCTAGCCTCGATGAGGGAACGTGTCCTAGTGGTTTGGCTCAAGAGGCTTTCAAAGAGGTGGGAGCAGAGGGGTTTGTTTCGCTTGCGTTAGATAACTGCCTGCAGGAAAACAAACTGAGAGACTGTGGTGACATAAAGGGTGGTGAGACAGCGTGTTCAGCAGAGAGATGTGTGAAGCTAATTGAGCAGCTCCATCAGACGGAGTCAGCCTTGAAGATATCTTATCAGGACACCCAAGAAGCTCTTGGAAAATGGGAAAAAGCAGTGTCTGAGCTCTCTCATATGCGGGCAGAACTGGAGGAAGAACATGCAGCACGGACCCGTTGTGAAAAAGAACTTCTTCAAAAAATAGAGAAGGAGAAAGAACTTGAAAATAAACTCATGTTTCTAGTAAAGCAGCAGGGTGAGGGTGGAGGCCAGCCTCACTGTTCTGTAGAGTCTCTGGCACAAGCGTCAAAACCCTCTATCTGGCAAGAAATGGTGAAGGACCTCCAGGAGGAAAGAGAAATATTGATGGTGCAGCTGCGAGCTCAGGAGCAATTAGTGAAAGACGTTCAAGAGCAGAAAACAGCTTCAGACTCTGTGACAAGCGAAGTGCAGGCTCTCTTTGGCCGTCAATTGGCTACTTTGCAAAGTCAAAGGGATCAGGTGCAAAGCCAGCTTGATGCTCAGAAGGCTAAAAACCAGAGAATAGCAGAGCTGCTCGGTCAGAAAACTGTATCTGAGGAGATGTTGCTAAAAGAACAGGAGTTGCTCAAAGCTGAAATCAATAATAAAGAACAAAATTTAACACTTCTGTTGAAGGAAAAAGCAGCCTTAGGAGAAAGATTATCTGCCATGGAGGAGGATTTGGTGAAAGCAGAAAAAACACTAGCAGACAATGCTGGCATCATTGAGGACCTCGAGAAAAACATACATGAGCTTAATGCTGAAATGAAAAATCTCAAAGAAGTGCAGGAGTGTGAAAGACTGGGCTATGAGGACAGGTTAAACCTTTGCAACCAAGAAATTCATAAACTTACTGCTGAAATAAAGGAAAAGAGTACTGAATACAGTGAGGAAAAGAGCCAGTTGACTGCAGAAATTGCCTCTTTGAAAGAGGCTCATTTGAAGCTCGAGGCTCGCTTGCAGGAGTCCTTTCAGACTGCACAGGAGGTTCAATCCAAGGTGGAGAAACATTACAAAGAGGAAATGGATAAAATGGCAACTCAGCACCTTGCTGAATTAACTGAAGTGAGTTTGACACACAAGAGAGAGGTAGGAAACCCTGATAACTGCAGGAGTCGTGGGATTTCATAATGCTTAAGGTTGCCATTGCAAATGTTTGTATGCCTGTTTACAGATAGAAGAGTTAAATGCTGAAATAAAAGATAAAGTGGAAAAACAGGAGAAGCTGGAAGAAAAAAGAAAGGAAGAGATTGCTGTAATAAAAAAGGTAAATTACAAATTTGGTTTATTTTGGAAAAAAACTCGTTTTCATTGCCCTTAACTGTTTGGGTTTTTTTTTTTTTTTTTCCCCATGGTGTCTTTGATTTGGGGTCAGGAGGAGGGGAGAATTCTGGTTCAATAATTAGGGCTAAACAGCCATGCTTTGAAGAGAGCTTTTCATCTGCCTGTTCTCTGCAGGTACATGAACGGGAGCACGATCGTGAAATCTCTGAACTGGCTGCAAAGCACGAAGAGGAGATGGAGAAGCTCCGTGCTGAGCTAAAGGAAGAGCAGAGGCACCTGCTGGATGAACTTCGGCAGCAAATGGCAGCCACACACAAAGCAGAGCACGAGCAGGCTCAGCTCCAGTCCCAGGTAAAAGAAAGAAACACAGTGATTACTGCAGTACTCACCCGAGGGTTCATGATCTCCAGCAGGCACGGAAATCAAGGAGCCTTCTCCCTATTTTTTGTGGGAATCAGGTGTGCTCTTTCACCTAGCGCTGCAACTGAAGAAATAGGGGTTGTCTCTTGGTGGGTGGTATTAGATGATTCCTAGAGGAGTTCTCCAGGGTCCTCACTGATGTTATATTTTAACATTGATTCTGAAGAAAACTTAATTGCTTGAATTGATGGGTTTAAGTAAGAAAAACAACTTTGTAAGTTTTCATGTCTCAGTTTAACAAGTGTCTTTATAAAAAATACTAAACCCCTCCCACTTTTTAACTATCCCACTGGTATAACCAGGAATGCTTTCTTGCATCTGAAGTATGAAAACTTGGCTTTTTCCTCTAAATATTTACTGGGTTTTTTTTTAACATTTCCACTAAATGCAAAGTGGAAACGGAAAGAATATGTCCAGTGTTAAGTGTAACTACAAGGTGTTGGTATACTGGTTAGGTTAAGAGTTGAGAAGTTTGGTTGGTCTGTTTTAGCTGCCATTTTTAACTGTTGACTATTTCCCCCCCCCTTTTTTTTTTTTTTAATGAAGTGTGGTGAATTCTATTTCTGCTTTTCCAGTACCACTTCAGAATTTTACTTTTTTAACCAATTACAACAAGTAGCAAATATAAGGAATTTTTTAAATAGGTTTGGGGTGAGCTGGTGTGCAACAAAAGTCAGCTTGTTTTAAGTGTTCCTAAACACAAAGAAACGCTCTCCAAGTACGGAAAGGCAAAACTTAGCTGTGTTTAACCGTTGAAACTGAAACTGGTCATGAAAAAAGTGAGCACATTTCCTTAGAGGGGAGGGAGAAACCCTTCTTTTTCTCCATCACAGACCCTGCACAGCCTTGAACTGGAAGCTTTACGCCTGACCTTGAACAATATGCACACCTCCCAGCTGGAGCTGACGCAGGCAAACCTGAGGAAAGAGAAGGAGACGGCCCTGGTGGAGCTGCGGGAGATGCTCAACGACAAGCGCGCTCAGGAGGTGGCGATCCTGCAAAGCCGCCATCAGCTGGAGTGGGAGAAGATCAGAGAACAGTGTCTGAAGGAAAAAGAAGACCTCAAGTCAAAGCATCAGCAAGAACTAGGTATTGAAACTGGGGAATAATGGCCCGGTATTTTCTCCTGCACAGTTTTCTGACTTGGTGTGGAGCTGCCCTTTGAGTGACAGCCAGTGCTGCGTTGAACAGAGACAGAGGTTGGACTGCCATGCGCAAAGGTGCATGTTTTACATGAGAAAATAAAGTTGTGCAGACCCAAGTTTTTAGCTTTTCTTCATGTGTGTGGGTGTTTTGCTGTTACATCTGTAATTTAATAGATTAGTGCTACAGTGAACTAGTTGCTTTCAGGAGGCATTAGACCAAGCTCTCATAAAGAACTAAATCACTGCCAAAAGTAGAGCTCTTACCCCTTGTGTTTCTTCTGGGGTTTTCTTTTCCTTGGTCAGTACTACCAGTGTCTTTCTGAGAAAGCTTCCTGGCTTGCCCTCTGCTCCGAAAGGAGGATAAAGGAGTTGGAAAGGAACTGAAAGGCACAAAGAGAGCCCTTTGGGATCTGTTTCATTATAAGATTTTATTCTATCATCAGCATGAGGAAAGCTGCACTTCACAGTACTGAAGGCCTCCTGATGGTGCTCTTGGCCTTGTTTGGCAAATTTGCCTCTTTCCAGGTCAGGAGACCATTTCTGACCTGTGTGACAGAGCTTGAGGAATTCCTGGAGACAGATGAGTGTTGCAGCAATTCAGTGGAGAACTTTGCAGAATCACGGGCTGGTTGAAGTTGGAAGGGCCCTCTGGAGATCATAAAGTCCAAACCCCTGCTAGAGCAGATTCACCCACAGCAGGTTGCACGGGATCATGTCCAGGCATGTTTTGAGTGTCTCCAGAGAGGAAGACTCCACAACTTCTGCAGGGAGCCTGTCCCAGGGCTCTGTCACCCTCACAGTAAAGTTTTTGCTTGCATCCAGATGGATCCATGGGGATTCCTGCTACCTGCAGGCCTCTGACTAGACTGTGCTGCTGATCACACCCCTCTGAGCCCTGAAGTAAGGTTTAGGAACCATTCCTTTAGTTGTCCTTTCCTAAGAGGAAGAGAACATTCATTTAGGGCTGTTTCTTTTTGACCTAAGAGTTGGAAACCACTTGTTACCACCGTGCAGTGAACTGATGGCACAGTGGGGTTTGGGAGCAGGAGGTGGTCTAGATGCAGTTCTTAGTATGAGTGCTGTTGATGTGCCCTTTGGCAAAGTAACTTAACATGAATGTAACCACTTGGATATAGAGGCTGAGAGGAATCTGGCAGATGGTGATGCAGGAGACCTGGTGGGGAGTTGTGGATACTGTTACCTGGAGGGCTAGAGGACAGACATTTCTCTTCAGAGAGGCAAAGATTAGATGTGACCCGACTTGTTTGAGTGCTGGGACAGGGTCTTGTGGCTTAAATGATATTTCTTCCTCTCCTGGACCGTTAGCTGGGTAGCTGGCACCAACTTCGTCTCCAAGTTGTCATGTCCCACAGAAAGACTTGAAACATGGTTGCGTGTTATAAATTATGGAATATTATAAATAAGCCAAGGCAGCAGTGCTTTGATGCTGTGGGAAGGTGGCTGATAGGCCTTTACAGGGTACCTGCAGACCAAAAAAGGGGCCAAACAAGAGGCTGGAATGAATCTGGGGAGGAAGAAGCTACTGGTGTCAGTGATCACTTAGCAGATAATGGCATCTGTCTTGCAATTTGTTTCCTAGGCATTCATAGAAGAAATTTGATGTTTCCTACCTTCTACTGCTGCCTGCTACTCCTGCTGTGTCCCTGGAGATGATTCTGTGGTCGTAGTGACGTGCAGGGAAACGCTAAATGGCATCACTGAATTCCTATCTTTAGGATTTTATTTTCTTTTAGTAACATGTTCTCCGTAGAGCTAAGCAGGCTTTGCTAACTCAACTAAACTTTACCTTCTGAGTTGTCTTTGCAGCTGTAACTGCTAGATGCTTGTTTTCTAAAATGAAAGTGAATTACTGGGATATAACATAACAGCAGGCTTGGATAGAACCCAGAACCTTACCCTGCTGTATGCCTGCCTATTTAAGTCCTGAATTTGATGTTGAAAATTGTCATCTCATCATATTTCTACTTATCATTTAATCAGAACATTTTATGTAAACTTATTAATAAGTGTTTTATTTCACAGTTGACCAGAGAAAGAAAATAGAATTGGAAATGGAAGAGACACATATCCAGGCACTAGAGGTACAATTTCTGTTCTTCCTACAAGAAACAGTAAAGCTCCTTCCAGAAAACAAGAGCTGGTACAAGTCCCCATATCTGCTACACATTTATTGTAAAGGGCAAATAAATGGAGAAAAGTAATAATTTACTAAATATGTTTGCTTTAATAATGTTGTCTTATTCTCTTAGATCCTTAAAAGAGACTGGGAATTAGAGTCTGACACGCGTTTAAAAAACTTGTGTGAAGAGCTATGTGAAAAACATCGGAGTGAGATGATGGAACTGCAGAAGTCTCTGGAAATGGATTTAGAAAAAGTCAGAGCAGAGCTGGGGCTTCTTTCTGTTGAGAATGAACAATCTAAAAGTAAGTACCGTGGTCTGGGAAGCAGTTGTTTTACTGAACAGTGGCACAGTTGCGTGTTTTGCAACATGTATAAAAGCAAATACAAGATACATGCATGTACTGTTACTTAAAAGCTGGGATGGTGGCATAACTGTCTAGAAAACAGGTTGTAAATGAAAAGTCTTTTAAAACCTAGATAGCGTTGTTGCATTTTGACTTCCACAGAATATGAGGTGGAAATATTAAAGGGAGGTGCTGTTTTGCTTCCAGCTGAAAACCCGTTTTGACAGTTTCTGGATTAAGCAATATTCTAATTAATATTAATAGAAGCTTCTTCTAACAAAAAGCATGTTTGGTTTGTCAGTAGTTAAAGCTCAATGAAAGGAAAGTTTCAAAAGCGGACTGTCTTCTTGGCTGGCAGTGTGGGATGCAGAGAACTAGGAAGCATGTATGGAAATGTTTGACCTTCAAATACTTTGCTATTCGAGTATTTCTGTGATTCCCTGTAAGCTAGCATGCAGGCCAGAGACATACATGTCTATTTTTGTTGCACAAAAGTTGTACAGGTTATTCATTAACCAGGATGATGGAGTAACAACTCATTTTTAATTTTAGTAAAATGTATAGAACTGGAGAGGCAACACCAGTTAGCCATTACAAAATTACAAGAGCAGCTGCAGGCCGAGCATAACCACGTCCTAGAAGAGATGAAGATGAAAAGCCAAGAAAAAGAACAGAATCTTCAGAAAGAGGTAAATTACATTTCTTTAGTTGTTCAGAGTGGTTGAGTACTCTCTGCATAAGAAAAACTACGCCATATACATATCATTTGGGTGACCTGTTTGTATTTAGGGATGTTACTGAAAAGGCAAAATCCATCTCGTGAAGCAGGCAGATCCTCTGAGTTTCCATAGGAGTTCAAAACCTTTGGAATGCAATTGCCTTTGGGCCATTAGGTGCTGTCTCTTCATCTGTATTTATATGCTTAATTTCCTCGTTCTCATGTGTTTTTATCTAGCTCATGCTTTATTTTTTGCCAGTGAAGATAAATATGGCATCAGGAACAAATTCCTCCCTCTCAGGGGAGCGGGTGTAATAGTTAAGTACTACTCAGTGCGTGGTACTGTCAGGAGCTGAGAGTCTGGTTGTCACTGAGTGTTTCCACCTATTTCTGACAGAAGTGTCTGTTGCATTTAAAATAAGCAATTAGAACAAAATTGTTTAAAAAGTTGTGTGTGGTTTTTTTTTTTTTAACATGTTTTCTGTAGCTGGACCAACTTCAGGTCAAGCATGAACAGCTCAAGGCTCAGTCACAAGAAGAGATCCGGCAGCTTTGGTCTCAGCTTGACAGCACCCGAGCGAACCGACAAGAGCTAAGTGGTATGTTCAGAACTGACACATCTTATCTTTGGCCATTTCTTCACACAGAAGGTCACGTTATTGACACGAAATTCTTCTGACTGTGTACCAGAAACACACAGGTAGGCCCCAGTGTCAGTGGGTTGTGTCCCAACGATCTGTTTCTGGAGTGAGAGGTGAGTCAGTGCCAGATGGCAGGTTCTGAAGTGTCAAAAAGCGTGGTGTGACTGTGAGGAAAAGCTTGCTCCTGTGGTTTGCCTTTCCGTTTCCACTCCTTTCCTGCACACTATAAAAATCTTTAGTGCAAAATTTTTCATTGCAGTGTCAAATTAGGTATACTGTAGTTGAAAACTGGAGAAGATCTGGTCAATGCAATAACATGCTCCTATTTGTATTTCTGTTTCAAGATCCAGGTGTATTTTATATAAAACAGCCAGTTTTGCAGTGTAGTGATTGGAGGTGACACACATTTTTGGTTGAATCGAAGCTGAACATATCTCAGATGTGTGTGCACAAAGAGATGTGTAATACCTGAAAGAAGAACTTCTGGAAAAATAAAAAACCTAGAGACCATGAGTTAACCCTGACTCTGCCTGTGTTCACCTTGTGTTGAGGCTGTGACGTGAGGTTGTTGACTTCTGCTTGGGTAGTTAAAACAGAAGGCACACGTGATTTGCTTCAAATACAGTTTCAAATTTTCCAAATAATATAACTGTAAATAACTTTTGAAGTATAATAGGGTTTTGTAAGGATATTGTTTGTTTGTTTTGACCATGCATTAAATAAATCTCTATCTAGCCAGACTTGACTATTTCAGAACTTTATTTTGATATTACAGAATTATAGCACATAGCACTTTATAGTATTTACTGGCATGTTTCTTCTCTGTAGCCCTAATCTTTAACCTTTCAAATGTCTTTCCATGTTTCTAATCACTCACATTCCCATTCTTTGGACGCTTTCTGTTTCTTCATCTTACTTGAAGATGGTGAGACCAGAATGCAGGCCTGTGGTCCAGGTGAGGATCTCTCTTTTGGTGTGTGAGATCTTAAAGGTGTTTGTTTTACTCTGCTGTTCTTCACTTGAGTGGTCATTTGACAATGCATTTGGATTGATGGGGGACTCCTGGTGGTGGATTCAAATCATAGCAGCTGGATCATGGATTACTGCTCTGATGTAAGAATGACATGCCAGTTCAAAGCTGCTAAACGCTTTTTTTTTTTTTTGGACTGGGGTGGAATTTTGTGTCAGTACACTTTGCTGATTAGGCAAAACCTACCTGTGGCAGATTGGACTTCCCTTACCTATCACACTGATGGTGTTACCAGTCCCTTCTTGTCGCTTGATTCCACCTTCCACTGGTCCCTGTGCCTGGCAGCTGCTCCCTTCGGAAGCAGGCCTGAGCCACGGACTTGCTTCACAAAATCATGGAGTGGTTTGTATTGGAAGGGACCTTTAAAGATCATCTCGTTCCAACCCCCTGCCACGGGCAGAGACACCTTCCACCAGACCAGGTTGCTCAGGTGCAACCTGGCCTTGAACACTTATTTCTTCTCTTACTCTTTCTATTTGAATGTTCATTGTGAGAGTTTTCATGTCAAGTGTGCATTTTCTGGTTTGCTTCAAAAAACCACAGCATGACAGTCAACTGTGTTGCCCTGGATGGCATCCTCTGTTCCTATCAGCGTTTCTAAAGAAAGTTTCTCTCATGCTTTTCTCCAAGCAAGTTCTTTCTTTTCAAAGAACTTGACCAAGTTCTTTCTTCCTGAAATGCAGTTCCCTCTTCAGTTGACTCTTTGGGGATTCAACTGACTTATTTGGAAAGTTGAGCTATCTGGAAAACTTTCTCATGACTTTTCTTCTCCCCCCCATCCCCCTTTTAACTTCCTGATATGTTACTGCTGCTTTAATACAGCAGGTGGGGAAGAAAGCTCTCAGAGGGCTGTTGAATAGGCTGCAGTGCTGGCCATTGTCCTCGCTCCCTGAAAGGAGGGCAGCTTGCTGAACCAGCCTGTGATGGCTGCTTTCTGCTGCATTCCTGCTTTGTTGGATGGTTCTTTTCAATTCAATGAGTTCAGCTTCTGTTTGAGCACACAGTGGGCAGCCAAACCATCAGTAAAGTAATCCAGAATTGACTTCATTATTTTTATTTCTTGTGACTTTTGTTTTTCTGCATAGTTTGTACTAAATTTGGTTCTGTTTGGGTAGTTTTGTCTGGAGCAAATTAAATGACTAATTCACTGCTTCTGGGTGCTACAACAAGCAGGTGTGAAGTTTAAGCAATAGTGCAGGGCTCTGCATGTTACTAGACTAGAGCTGTGGGAAACAGGAGGACTAGCAGTCTGCTGATGATTTTTATTCTTATCAGGAAGATGGTTTCTCTGCATGCAGTGTAAATGAGAATGTGTCTTTGGAGGAAGGAATGTCAGAAGTTCATTTTCTTACGTAGCTTGTGGGATAACTTCTTACTACTGTCTAAGTGTCCTGGTTCCAGCCAGGACAGAGTTCATTTTTGTCAGTAGCTGTGAGGGGGCAGAGCCTGGAGGTTATTCTGGAGGCTGGGAGGTTATTCTGTACCACCTCAAGTCGTTGCTGTGGGCAGGGGGAAGAGGGACTCTGTGGCTTCTAAGAAGGATGTGGCAGAAGGGGGAAGCGTGTCACCCCAGGACCACCATGAACACGTTTTCCATGTGAATCATCCCCTCCTTTGTACACTTCTGTTATTAATGTTGTTGCTGTTACTGTTTCATATCTCATTGCTGTTTCCAGCAAATTGTTCTGATCTCAACCCATGGTCTTACCCTTTTGTGACTCCCATTGGAGAGGGAGGGGAAGGGAGCACCTCATGGTTTTTTTTTTTTTAATGCGAGTACTAAATTGGGGAAAACCACAATACTTGGCAGATAAATCTGATGTTCACAGAATTACTTAGCCTGAAGATATGCATTCTCAGTGCTTGTGTTGGTTTTGCCTCCATTCCAGAGCTAAAAGAGCAGCTCCTGGCTCGTGCATCACAGGTAAAAGAAATAGAGTGTTTAAAACAAGAGTTTGAACAGCAGCGTCAGCAAAGAAACAGTGAGCATGAAGCTCAGTTGGAACAACTGAGGCTTTATTTTGAAGAGAAGTTAAGAGTTGCTGAAGAAAACTACAGAGAAGAATTGGCTTTGTTGCATCAGAGACTGCAAGAACTGAAGGACTATTCACTATCAGAGTTGGAAATGAGTCAAGATCAAGCAGGGGACATCAGGTGATCTATTCTTTTTCCTTTCATCCCATGCTATGGCAGTGTGCTTCCATTTTATTTTTTTAAATGCAAAAGAGGGTGTTAGCATCTAAACATACTGAGATTGAGCATTAGGTGGTTAGAAACCTAGTGATGGATGTGATGAGGGCCCGGTCCTGAGCAGTTGTTGTAGTTGCTCTTTGCCTGCTTTCAGTAGTACACTGCAAGTCATCAAGTTCATTGAACTCAATTCATGACAGGTTACAATCTTAAAAACTTTAAAACCCTTTTCTCAGTTCTTCTGTCGCAGTTTTTGAAGAGACTACTGGCAGAGAGAGAAGGGTTGCACTTGATCAGCTAAATCAACAGCGAGAACACCATCAGGTAGGATTTCGATATACTGGAAGTTCTGTTGTTGACTGTATGACCTGTGTGAATATTGATGCCTAATTCCTAGCTCTCTCAAGGAGTTAACTAATGTCAGACATTTAGTAAGGCTTAAATACTTTTGACAAGTATATTTTATTGACTTTAAATAGTTCTTAGCCCTGCAGAACAGATGAAAAATGGTGTTCTGTAAGTTTATGTGCTTTCTGGCTTATCCTGTAATGAGTAAGGAACTTATCAAAGCTCTTCTACACAAGTGCAGAATTGTTTCTCTTCTCTGTAGTCCTGGTAGTAATTGTGCCTTTCCTTGCTGTCTGTTTTCTTTAAGCTAAGATGCTAGCTTGGTCCCTCTTTCATTTATGCACCGATTTTCACGCACCTTGTAATTTAAGATCTCGACATCTTTGCTCAACTTGTTTCAAATTGACTGAGAGTTTCAGAAAGGAATTTTCCTTCCTCTGATGGAAAGATTCTCATCATGGTTTCTTGAAAGCTAAAGATCTCTTCCTAACCCTTCACTTATGTAGGAAGAACTTGCTGCTCTGCAACTACAACTTAAAGAACAACACAGGTGTGAATTAGATTCCTTAAGATCCTCCCTTGCACTTCAATACAAAGAGGACCTGATGAAAATGAAGATGGATCTGTCAGACAGATGCATAGCAGAAATTGAGGCAATGAAGAGAAAGCATTGTTTAGAACTTGAGCAGCTCCGTGCCCAGCTTTCTGAAGAACATTTTAAAGGTAGGATGGTCTGATGGAGTGGGAAGGAAAATGGTGAGCTGCTTGTGCGGCATGTATTTGTCTTTAAACAGACTTATGTGAAGAAGTTTTCGATTTGTTATTAATTTATTCTTAATTATGGGGAATACTTACCAGATGTTAAACTCTGTCATTGAGCATTTATGGGCATGTTGAGTTGTACATCCAAAGATGTGGTGACCTGAAGTTGTTTATTTAGTAGTAAAAACTACTAAAACTGTGGAGCAGTTGCTAAAAGGATCAGGTTTCCATTTTTGTTGCCTAGAAGGGCACTGTCACACAAATGTTTGGACTTAAAATCCATAACTTTCAGTTAGCTAATTAACACACACTGTTATAACTGTAATCCAACTGTATGTTGGTTAAAAGGATCAGTACAGCTTTTTTGATTTGCAGTTGTATTTCTTACCTTTATTTATTTTTAATACTAGACAGTATGTCAAAACTGCTTAAATTAGAATGTTTAGAGATTATCCCATCTGATTTTTTTGGAAAATGCTTTATGTAAAAAGTATGTGCAAAAGAGGGGATGAAACTTGCATAAATCTGCTATTACACGGGCCAAAAAGAAAGTCAACTCCTGTGTCTGTTGCAGATAAGGAGGGAGAACCAGCCACAGGTTTTATGATTGTTCTGTGTGTGTTGATACTGATAAATTCCCAAGGCAGTGATGAAATGGAACAGAGTACAAAATCATCCTGCTGGGGGTTTCTCGTCCTGTAGTTAGCCTGGCTCAAGCTGGCAATATTCAGCTTTATTTCTGTGCATTAACAGGATCCGTTAAAATAGCATAAATTCCGGAATGTCATTTTATTGTTTGGGTTGAGTTTTTACTTTACTTTTCTTTCTTTTCAGAGATCACCAAGCTGCGTCTCCAGAGTGCTCATGATGCAGCACGTCAGGTTGAAATGGAGGTGGCTGAGCGAGTGTCCGTGCTGGAGGAGGAGCACAGAGCCAAGCTCTCCCTCCTCAGCTCTGAGAAGCACCGTATTGCAGAGCTTTCGGAGGAAATAAGGCACTTAAAGGAAGAGATTGCGAAGCAAAAAGATTTTTCTGAGCAGAATGAGAAGCGTCTGAAAGGAGAAATGGAAAAGGTTAATTTGTGTTATAGAACTGTTCGGTGTAGAGGTGGGCAAGCTCAGATCTGTTGGGAAAGGCCAAGGGAGGTAGAAGCAGCACTTGCCTTTAAATGTCCCCGGGTTAGGGACAGTAGCTTCAGCTTTGAGTGGACTTGCCTGGATACACACAAACATTGGAATACAAGTCTGTTTTGGTGTAGGTCTTGTTCATTCCTGTTCAAAGTCTTAGAGTTGAGAGAATCCTACCTGGTGTTCTCTCTCTTACCTGTTCAATTGCTGTCCCATTTGAGGATAAACTTAAGATGGATGTTAATTAGTTTCTCAATTTGTTTCAATACTTGAATGCTAACAAGAATTAGATGGATTAAGCTCAAGTCTTCCTCTCCTCCCTTTTTAAAAAGAGATGGGTATATGTATCCTTTTCCAGACTTAAAAAATAATGAGAAAAGCCAGAGAGAGTCTTTTCCTTTTTTTTTTTGCCTTCTGTCATTGAACAATCACTTACTCAGCAGCTTTGGATTCTGTTTTTAGGCTATGTGCTTTTTATGTGGCTTTTGTGTTATGTCCAAGAACTGCCCTTGTCATGAAATTGGACGCTACATGTAAAATATCACTGGAATGTAGAAGGAGAAGTTTAAAAGAAAGTTTTATTCATACCCAACATGAATACCTAAGGTGCCCATAGCTGTATAAGTTGAACTCCTGAAAAGAAGTGGCCTCAAGAGAAAACAACGTGTAGAGTACCATATGAATTCTAGAATTCTGCCTTTAGTTTTTTCTTATCTTCCTTACCCCAATTAATTCTCAAAAATGCATTCAATTTAATGCACGTCAATTGATAAATTGGCATTTCAGCCTTACTTTGATTAGGAAGGGTTACTTCACTACAAGAATTGAATCTCTCTAGGACCTTAAATGCGTGAGAATGTTCACTTCTTGTACTTCAGTTTCCTTTTGGTGTTTTAATTATTATTTTTTTTAAAATAACTATGTTCACAGGTAAAATATGAAACTGCTGAGGATCACAAGAATAAACTAAGAGAAGCCAGGGAAGAAGTCCAGAAAATAGAGACCATGTACAAAGAAAAAGAGAAGAAATGGCAATGTGAAAGTGAGGCTCAGAGAATCCAAGCAGAAGAGAAGTTGTCATTGCTGTGCATTGAGCTGCAAAACAGAGCAGAATCTGAGAAGCAGAGTTTGAAAAAAGAGTTTGAACTCCGTGAAGCTGAAATGAATCAACTTCAAGATCACCAAGCTGCCAAAATTCTGGAATTGGAGAAACTGGTGAAGGAGCAGCAAAACAGCTTGCAGCAGCTGGAGGACAGCCTTGCAAGTGCGCAGGCTGTGCAGAAAACTCAGCAGCAGCACGACGCTGACCTGCAGGCAGCCAAAGCCCTCATGGCAAAGGAAATGGAAAAGGCCACACTGTGTCTGCAGGAAGAATGTGCACTGAAACTTACGGAAGCACAGAACAAGTAAGTCCAGAGCATGTGAGCAGTTTCCCTTAACAGTTCACTCATTGTATGAAGTTGCTTTTTCTTATTTTAAACTTAATGAGTGGCAGTGATGTAGGTTTGTCACTTGATGGCACTAACTAACTTACATACGTAAAACTTGCTGTCCCAAGGAACAGTAATGCTGTCTGTTATGGCTTGGTGTATAATCTTGCTTCATGTAAATGCATTTCATCTGTCTTTAGAAGAAGTTCTTAGAGGTGTTTGTTATGACAGTGCATTTACTTGCAGGCAACATATTTGAGAGGTGGCAATGTATAGACCATGTCCTAGATGCTCTCATGTTGTCTCAGGCGAGTCCCACAGGAAACTTCACACACACCCCAATATGATGTTCTAGAAGTTTCATCTTTATTGATAATCATACTTTCTTTTATACAGTTATTATGTCCGTACATGCGACTGTCTAACTTTTGATTGGTTACACGTATAAGGCACGAGCTGTCCGTGCGACTAAAGCTATATCATTATTGGTTGGCTACTGTGGCTAATACATCTTATTTTTCTAATTTTTCTACTGTTTTATCTAACCCTAATATTCTGTTTCTAGGCTTTGTGTCAGGTCAGTTCAACCTCTCGTTTGCAGCTGTCTTCCTCTTTCTCCAGCTGTTTTCTTCCACAACTTGCATTTATCTGGTCCCTGTCATGTCATCAAAGGCTTCAGTCCTTGAAACTTCCTTTATATCTTTATCAACTGGTCTATTTCTGTCTCAACCCAAAAAGTCCCTAATTTCCCTTCACTCTCATGTGACTGTGTTTTCAGTTTTAGTAAGGTGATAGGGGTCTCTCTAGTAATAACCAGATAGCACCAAGTGACATTACAGAAACCTTTAATTATGTGGCTATGAAATCATTGTTGTGGCTTGCTTTGAATGTAGTTCTGTATTTGAGCATATCGACAACTTGTGGAGGCAAAGTAGGGTCTATTTATTTTCCTTTGATTTTTATTTACTAGTTCAATTATTAGAAAAATCCCAAGCAGTACCTTTTTGACAATTGTTTCTTAACTTTCTTGGAAATAAAACACAGGTTTATGGAGGAACACAAAGCTATGACTCAGAAATTCACAACAGAGCAAGAGATTCTTCTCCAAGAGCTGAAAACGAAACATGTGGATGAGCTGGAACTCCAAAGTCAGCAGCTACAGGAGAAGCATAAGCAGCAAATTTTGTCTCTGACAGCTGATTTTCAAACAAAACACCAAGCTGAAATTGAGACTCTTAAATCTACACTGGAAAGTAAACAGCAGATTCAGCTTGAAGATTGTGTTGCTGAACTACAGACAAAGCATCAGGCACAAATTGATGAGCTGGAGGCTAAACACTTATCAAATCTGGACTCCTTGGAGTCGTCCTACCTGTCTGAAATTCAGAATATAAGAGATGAACATAGTCAGGCTCTGGAGAAGCTACAGCTGCAGCATGTGGAACAGCTCCAAGAACAGGAGAAAATGCATCAAGCACGCCTGGTCCAGGAGATTGAGGTGCTGAAATTAAGGCATGCTGAAGAACTTCAGCTTTCCCAAAATAATTTGAAAATTGAGCTAGCTACTGTTCATATGGAAAAGCTTAAAGCCATGGCTGTTGAAGCAGAAGAAGCTCATAAGGTGAGTCAGAAAGAAAACGTGGCATAGGAGGTGAAATTTTGTGGTACATTGTGTGGGATCACCTTTTCCCTTGTTCTTGGGGTACGTTTCTACACTCTCTTTGTGCCAGCACTGATGCTTGTGTGTGGCCATATTGTGAGCTGAAGTAGGAAAATCCAGCTGAAAATTAAGCCCATCTGTCGCCTCCTGCCCCAAATGCTCACTCTAATGACATTTCTATCTCAGTGTGTGGAAAAGGTACAAATGAGGTAAATCTTTGAGCAGAATTCAGACTGGAGAGTCTCTGTTTTGTGGCTCAGAGCTTCTCCCCCTGGCAGAGTTACTGTGTAATTCTTCAGAAGGTGGTTAGAAAAAAGTAAATGTAATCCTGGAGGTTAAGCCACATCTCTAGGAACCTAAAGATCCTTCCTAATAAATAAGGAATTTACGAAACTGTCACTGGACAAGAAAAAAAAAACCCTTTTAAATGCTATAGAGAGTACATGCATAGATGTGTGTGTGCTCATCATTCATGGGGCAATATTGTTCCTGTTGACTTGGAAAAGCAGTGATACAGGAGGAGAAGCAGGACGTGTTTTACGAAGAGGTTGCAAAGATACTTCTAATGACTTTCTCCCCCCCTCCTTTTTTTTTTTTTTAATTAATGCTTTCACAGGATGATTTGAACATAGCTCTTCAAAATCAAAGGCAGTTGCTGGAAGAAGAAAAACGTCTGGCTCTGGATCTGTTACGCGAGGAAGTATTGCACATGGAGGAAAAGCACAGAAAGGCACTCCAAGAGCTTCAGGATCTTCATGAGGCAGAAATTAGGAAACACAAGGAGGAGTACTCCAGGGAGCTGGAAGAAGAACTGGGGAAACTAAAGGCACAGCATGAACGTGAGCAAGAGGTCAGAGTGTCGCTAATACCTAGACCCAAAATACTGCATACTTTCTCATAAAGTCAGTTCAGTTTTACTGACCTTAGAAACAAGATGCTCCTGTTTTTTTTTTAATAGTGCCCCTAGATGTGAAGAGAAAAACTTAACATTTTTAGGCCTTGCTTAATCTAAAAGGACTTAAGGGGATTTGTATATTTGTATTAGACTGACTTTTTTTTTAAATTTAAGCCCATGTTTGCAGTACTCTTTTTATGGGGCTGGGCTGGGCTTGCTTTCTTTTGAGATCCTGTCAGATTTAATTCAAAATTTTAAAGCTGCCATTTTGATTTAAAACTAGTAGGCAATAATTTAGGTTGTTAACTATTTCTGGAAAGCAACTGCTTTTTAAGTAAAAATCCATTGCGAACATTTATTGCTTCTAACACAGATTTCTTCTTTTCTTAGAGAAATTATAGTAGGTAATACTTTTCCAAATGTGATTTCTCAGTGAGGTTGAGAAATCTCCCTACTTGCTCTTAAAGCTTTGTCATTTCTTCATGTTGAGAATGTTTATGTGTAAGCTTGATGATGTTTGCTTTGATACTGAATGCTAAAAAAATTGATTATTATGGTAAGTTCTCATTAAGCATCGAAATGGAATTAAGATCTTTCCTTCATTCAGTCTCTTATGCAGTCTGACTTCTGTGATTGCAAGCAGCCATGAGTGATCAAGACTTTTCACTTTTCTGTGTTATATGTTACTTTGTTTGTGACTTTTCCTACTACATGAATATGAGCTTTATCGAGCTATAACCACACAACATGTGTTAAGTTAAAATACAACTAACTTTGGCTTTTTCACTTACTAATTTGAAAGTTGGGTAGTGTTCCAAATAACTCTCAAATCACTTTTGGATTGCTTAGGAAGGTGGTTTTGTTAGTTTTCTGGGAGGTTCTAGTGGTTACTCAGTCTTTAAGCTCTTCATCCTAGAAACAGGATCAATGACCATTCTGATGACTACAGTGACTCTTCTTAGTGTAATAAGAAAAAAACCCCAAATGAACCAAAAAATCCTCAAACCTTTCTCTGTTGTATCACATAGGATGATTGTGATAAACATTGCTGTGTAATGTTTGTTCCCATCTGAACAAGAGAAATCACTTCTTAGCTAAATAGGCTCTCCCTGTGTTTCTCTCACCCTCTTTCCTCCTTATTTCTTTGAATTTCTCTTGGGCAAGTATCTGTTGGAAAGAATGAGGAATAGTCTGACCTGATAGTCTCATGAATACAGGAAATACTTGATACCTAATACCTGGTTGCTTCTTACCTATTTTTATCAACTTTCTTTTGTTCTATGCTGAGCACGATGATGGAAAGAAGCCCTGTTTGACCTTGAGGATTGTGGACATACTTTTAAGAATTTGGTTGAGCTTAATGGGTTTGGTTTTGTTTTTTCCCCAATTCTAACACTATGGTCTAAAATACTTTTTATATTCCTTACTTGTCTACAGCTGTATGCTTCTGCATCAGCCTCTGAAGTAGATTCCGTGCGAAAAGCTCTTCTGGCTCAGTTTGAGGAGGTAAAATTGAAGCAGCAGCTTCAGTTCCAGGAGGAGATTGAGCTGTTGAAGTGTCAGTCGGAAGTGCTGCTGGAACAGCAGATTGCACAGCTGAAGGTAGGCTCTGGTGAAAATGCACTTCTGAGAATGCACTGGGAGAGTGTTTGACTGAAAAAGAGCAACTGGTATAGATTTTTGTTTTTCAACCTCTAAAATTACAGTCTGAGTTAGATCTCTTCCTTGCTTCACAGTGTTAGAACTAGAAAGGTAGCACTGGAAATAAAACAAGGTTCTGTGAGCAGCTGTATTTACTACAGGGTTGTTTTCAGGTTCTGAATTGGATATGAAGTGGTGTCCATCAAACCAAACCCAAAATATTGGTAGAAAATATTTGCTCTAAGCAACATTCCTTGTGTACACTTTCAATTTGTCATTTGAGACATTTTCTTCTTGGTGTCTGCAGAGACTTTGCCCTTGGCCTGCCATCCTGTGTCTACTGCACTCTTGTGTGTTTGGCAAAAACATACCCAGTGTTATCTGAGCTTTTACCAAGTGTGTGATGACAGTGAGCTCTTTGTGTACAAGATATTTTGTAGTCATTAATTAATCTCTGCTTTCACGGATTGATCATCCGAGTTCCAAACTTTCGTCATGACGAGGATCTTCAAGATGTTTCCTGCTTCTGGCCTCTGTGTAGTCCCGATCGTTCTTTGACCTCCCTCTGCCTGGTGTAGCTCTCTTTTGAAACAGAGGACACAAGTGTGTCCTGAAAAGCTGCTGCAGGTATATTTGGCATTGCTGTCCTCAGCTGAACCCCAGCCTTGAGCTCACAGAAACTGGGACCACACTGAGCGTTATGCAGATAGTCCACAAGTGGTCCCTGCTTTTCTCTCTCTTAGGCTGCCCTAATTAGCATTTGGGACACCAGAAACTTCACTTCTTGTTGAAATTTTGCCAGGGCTAATTCCCCTGCTGGTTCAGCTGTCCATGGATTTTCCCCTCCCGCCCCATGAGCTTAATGACCGGTGTTTTGTCTCAGAGGAGACTGCCTGGATCTATTTGCAATGTCAGGCTGAGCTGCACTGTGGGCTGATACATGTTTTTACAAATCCTCCCCTGCCCACTGCCCTGTGCTCAATTGTGCAGTTGTCTTTGTGCCAGCCAGTTTCCTTCTTTTCTTCCCTCTGCCTCACCTAGCAGATTTCAGATATTCAGAATTGCTCTCTGTGGTCTGACATACTTAACATGGGTCTGAGAATAACGGACGGGGTGTTGCAGAGGCTTTGTCTGCAAATTCAGTACTCTAGGTTGAGGAAGGTCCTCCTACTCCTTTGTGTCTGTTCACTTTTTACCTTCTTAACTGCTAAGTACAGTGTAAGGACTGGCTCAGTCTTCTGCAAAGAATCAGGTGGCTACATGTGCTCTGCTCTGAAGTCTTATTTCTTGCCCTGGGGAATAACTGTTTTCTTGACTTGCCAGTGTAAGAAATAGTTGGCTATCACCTTGGAGTGTATTGGTGTTCATAGAACAAATTGCCAGAGTATTTTATACTGTGATCACCATTCTGGTGTTGCAGAAACAATCACTAATCTGGGTTCCTTTTAGCCTCTTGGCTCAGCCTCTTCAGCATGTTTAGAAAAGGGCAGTAGAGGTGTGGGGAAGGGTCTGGAATACAAGTCCTGGCTGATGGAGCTGGAGGTGCTCAGCCTGGAGAAAAGGAGGGCTAGGGGGGACCTTCCCACTCACTCTCCACAAATCCCTGACAGGAGGGTATAGACAGGAGGTGGAGGTCAGCCTCCTCTCCCAGATAACAAGTGACAGGATCAGAGGAAGTTGTAGCAGGGGAGAATTAGATTGCGTATAAGGGAAAACTTCTTCACTGAAAGAGTGGTCAGGCATTGGAACAGGCTGCCCAGGGTGGTGGTGGAATCATCATCCCTGGAAATGGTCAAAAAAACTGTGGATGTGGTGCTTAGAGACATGGTTTAGTGGTGGGCCTAGGAGTGCTGGGTGATCTTAGGGTGCTTTTCCAACTGCAAGGATTCTATGATTCTCTTTCGAAAGAGACAACAGGACCTTGTTTCACCTCCCTTATTTGCTGATGCAGGGGTGGGCAATGTCTAAATCCCTTCCTTCAGAGTGCTTTCACTCATTTAGGTTGGAAAAGCCCTCCCCAGCCCGTGGATTCCAACCTGTGCCCAATTCCCACCTTGTCACCCAGCCTAGAGCACTCACTGAGTGCCACATCCAGTTGTTCTTGAACACCTCCAGGCATGGGGACTCCACCACTAACCTGGGCAGCCCCTTCCAATGCTTGAAAACCCTTTCTGTGAAGAAATTCCTCCTGATGTCCAACCTGAACCTCCCCTGGCACAACTTGAGGCCGTTTCTTCTTGCCCTGTCCCTTGTTCCCTGGGAGCAGACCCTGAACCCCACCTTGCTACAACCTCCTGTCAGGTAGTAGAGAATTACAAGGTCTCCCCTGAGCCTCCTCTTCTCCAGGCTAAACAACCCCAGCTCCCTCAGCTGCTCCTTATAGGACTTACCCTCCAGACGCTTCCCCAGCTCTGTTGCCCTTCTCTGGACTTGCACCACAATGTCTCTTTTTTTAAATTGAGGGACCCAGAACTGGACAGAGGACTCGAGGTGCAGCCTCACCAATGCTGAGTACAGAGGGACAATCGCTGCCCTGGTTCTGCTGGCCACACTGGTTTTGATTTTGATCATAGTTTGAACATGGTTTTGTTGGCTGGGGGCGTTGACTGTGTTTAGTCACTGCTGGTTAATCCAAGAGCTAAAGCGTGTACTTCTAAAGAGTACAAAAAAAGTAGGGGGGATGTTTGATTGGGGTTTTTTGGGAGGATGGTGGTGGTGTTTGTGGCTTCGTGTTTTTTTTTTTTGTTGTTGTTGTTTTTCCCCTCTGTCTGTAAATCCAAGTGTATGTGATTTATGCAGGATGAATTTGAAGCTGAAAAAAAAGCATCACTACATGACAAGGAGCAGATGTTGATTCAGGAGAGAGAGAAAGCACAGGCTGCTCACCAAAAGGAGCAGGAGATGTTATCAGTCCAGCTGCAGGAAAAAACAGCAGTAATTATCCAGGTGTGTGGAAAATACCTTAAACCTGGATTTTAAAAGTGCTTTTGGGGTTGGGTTTTTTTTGTTTTTTTTTTTTTTTTTTCTTTTTTAGCACAGTGATCTCTTCTGTCTCCAGGTGTATATAAAGGGACTGTATAATTCTTGTGGTATATTAAACTGTTCTGTTGGGCCTTTCTGTTCGGCGGAAGAAAACAGGAGTAACACTTGAGAATTTCCCTACTGGAAATGTACTGTTGATTCCAGCTCTTCTTGCAGGATTTGATGAGGTGTCGGAAGGTTGGCACTGGAGCAGAATGCTTTTCTTTCCTTGCAGTTTTCTCCCAAATAGATATTTTGACTTATTGTTTTTGCTTACTTACGAGACAGAGCTTCTAACAAAACGGCACTAACTTGTTTGGCAGCAGAATCTGGAGGTAGGGGGTGGGTATATACATACATACATGTATTTCTATTTTTATATACATGCATTTTAATTGGATAAAGGTATCATCTGTACATTACAAATATGAGGAGAAAAGTAATTTTTCCAGAAACTCGTTTTCAGGTAGGGTTTATAAAGCAAAGTTTTGGCAAAATGTTTGACTTTGTTGCATTGTCGCTGCATTTCCACAGCTGGAAAAGCAAGTGGAGTCTTTAAAGCATGAAATAGAGGAGACCAACTCTGAACTGGAGACACTCCTTCAGCGGCAGGACAAGGAAAACCAACAAGGAGGGAATTTGGTAGCCTTGTTGAGATCTGATATTGAGCAATCCAAGGAGGAAAGGTTTGTTCAACTTTGGTTACATAACGTTAACTGCTTGGGGCTTTTACGTTTGCTTCTTTTCTTACTTATCATAAAGAAATCAATAATCAAAATTAAGCCAGCTCAAATTAATAGTGTAGGATGACATGCTGGTTTTATTTTGCAAATTTTTTGAGTTTTTTTTTTTAAAATTACCGACCTATCTTTACATAGAGGGCAAGGGGTTTTTTTTCTTGCTCTCTTTCATGCGAGTCTGGTGAAGATTTTGGGGTTTCCACTGTCTTTCATCTTGGAAAAATCTAAGAAATGAAGAAAGCCTCTTGGTCGCAGAACCTTTTCGTACAATGTGGATTGTTTTGACGTGTCATGGGAATGTGTGGGTTGGAGAGGCTGTCATGCTGAATGAGCTTTTTAGAAGAATTCCCTCTCTCTCGTCCTTAGGAGACTGGCTTACGGTTTTGCTTAAAACTAGAGTGTTTTCATAAATACAGCTTTTGTTGTCAGCTCTGCCAGAGCACCCCTAGTTATTTTGGTGTCAGTGATACTGTAGTAGTAGATATATACTCCTTGCTGGTGCTTCTATGGAAAACTGAGATGCTTGGGATTGCATTATGACCTACCTGTGGAGAAAGCAAAGGTGTTTTGCTGAGCCAGCTCTTGGAAAGTTACCTGTGTTTTTTTTTTTTGTGACTCATCTGAATTGTCTTTGCTGATAACTGTCAATCTATGACAAGATACCCATTTTAGACTGTCAAGGTTTTCAGTAGGTTCAGAGTGTCTTTCAAATCAAGTGCATGCAATTTTTCAAGTGTTGGATGTGCTTTTTTCTCTAGGGAAAAACTGCGTGAATCTTACCAGCAGGTTTTGAAACTGTTCATGGAACTGGTGAAGGCCACAATAGCTATTGAGGACCTTATCTGTAGCAGGATTGGTCTTTGTCTTGATGACAGTCTGGCTTCTGGAGATTCTAGAGAAACTCGCAGTATTGTGGAAGAAATGGGATTTATGCGATATTTCAAAGATAAAGAAAACCATCTAGAAAAAGGTGAGTCCAGTTCAGCAAACCTGGATATGTAGTCAACTCCTGTTCTTGAAAACTGCCTTTTCATTTCCTTTTGTATGAATGAAGTTCAGAGAGAGGATATCTCGTGTTGCAATGTTTCTGTCTTTCAAAGCTGCTCCACACTTAAGACAGTGCCTATCAATGTTGTCTCAGTTTAGTTCTTTTAACAGTGCAACTACTAAAACGTTGTTGGAAAAGCCTGAGTGGATCATAGGGCAGGAAAGATGGACTTGGTGAATGCAGAGTTTCAGGTCCTGATGTATAGCGCAATATTCCCAAACGTTGTGAAAAGCCCTCGTGATTTTTTTGATGTTGAATTGTTGATGTATCTAAGTTTTCACCTTGTAGTACATCTCCAGGACCAGTCAAGGTCACTGTCTGATGTCAGTTGTTATCTGAGTGACCAGTTTTGTGGATAGCTGTCTTTTTTTTTTTGGTGTGTTTTTAAATATATTGCTTGTTTTCAGTGGAGGAGCTGCTTGATGCAACTCTCACAGAACACAACCAGCTGTCTCCAGGGGCTGACGAGGGGTCTGAGTTGAGCCAATACTTATGTGAAAGTGTTTTTGCGAAGCCAGAACTGGCATGTGAAAATGAAGAAATGATACTGAAAATTTGTCATCGTTTGCGCACTGCAGTGGAGAGACTTCTGGAGCTGGTTACAGAGTCAACTAAACAAGTAAAGCTTTTTCAACTATGTAGAGCAGCCTGGTCTAGTGGAAGGTGTCCCTGCTAGTGGTAGAGGTTTGGAACTATACAGTCTTTAAGGTCCCTTTCAACCCAAACCATTCCATGATTCTGTGTGTAACACTGAAAATGTGAAGTCATTTTTAAGGCTGTATATTTGGCCTTCCAGCAGATCCTGTGGAAAGGCAATAAGTTGGTTGCCTTAAGTAGATTTAAGCTAAGATTTTAGGTTCATTTGGTAGCTTTAGGGGGAGTTTTTTGAGGGGGTTTTATTGCACTTCATGCCAATGCTTCTTCAACATTGATAAGCAGGTTTATGTTCAGGAAAACTCAGTCTGATGTTAAAATGTTTTGGGAGTATGTAGATAACAAACATCCTTGTATTTATATACTGTTTAATTGTGATAATTGTGATAATTGTGTTAATTAGAGGTTTTGGGCAAAGTCAACTTAGTACTAAAATGAAACTTCAAAACTTGGACCTTATTGCATGGATGTTATTAAAAAATACAGAGGGTTTTAGTTTAAATGTCTGCAGTGTTATTACACTGCACGTGCATCCGAGATCTGATGCTTGGGGAAATTGTTCACTTGTAGCTGGAGAAAATGCATGAAAACCACGCACAGTTTGAAGAGGAGTTCAGCCGCCGAAATCAGGAAACTGCCCAGGTGGTGAGTCAGCACCAGGAGCTGATGGAGTGCCTCAGCGAGGAGAGCGAGGCCAAGAACCAGCTGGCACTAGAGCTTCATAAAGCAGAGGGTAAGAAGACAAAATTAATGTAACTTAATGAGATTTCAGTGTCCTTTACTCATAGCTCATTCCTCCCAGTACCTGTGCTGTGACTCGATGATCCTTGTGAGTTCCTTCCAGCTCGGCGTAGTCTGTGATTCTGTGCTTTCTATGCGCTGGATTTCTTGGGCTCTGGATCTAACATCTGATCTTTCTTTCTGGAGATCCTGTTTCTTCAAACCTCAGCCCCCAGCAGAGGATGTGTCAGGATATTGTGAGTTGCCATCAGAGCTTAATGATCCCGATTTAAATTCTATAGACTTGGAGACATTCTGTAATATGGCAGCCTTGTAAAATCTGTTAGAATACATTAACTGGTATATTTTATTTCTTAAGGTACTTCAAAAAGCCTAACTACAGTGTCAACTTAAGTCCTCTTTTACTTCTTCCTTTCCATGTCACCTTTCATTGTTTGCCAAAACTTGTTTACTCGTGTTTTCAAGCTACTTTTTCCCAATGGATGAGTTTGTCCGTGTCTTTATTTGCATTCTGACTTGGGATTTTTAGGCATTATCGAAGGCTACGTTGCAGAAAAAGCTGCATTAGAGGAGGCCTTGAACCTGAAAGAGGAATCCGAGCGTCGTCTCGTTGTGGAGCTGGAAAACATGCGGGAACGCTTCCAGGAGCTGACCCAGGAGCAAGCAATTCTTGGTGAGGAGCGGGTATGGCACTTTGAGTGGGAAAACAAATTTGTCTCCTGTCAGGGCACGCTGCAGTGTGTTTCTGTAATGAGTCGGGGTTTGGTTTGATGACCTGATGAGCAGCTCAAGCTGGTACAGAGGGGTCTTCCTGTAAAAGCAGGAAGTAAAATAAAGCAGCTTGTTCTTTGCTTGTGAGATGATAGTGCTGTTAGTGAAGAGTACTGCTGTAGCTCTGGGCTTGGTTGGAAAGGGATAAGTGTCTGAGCAAATAGGAGGCACGTATTAATTCCACAGTAGTTATTTGCAACAGGTAATTGTCACCTAATTAGTAACTGAAATGCTGGTTCTTTGATACTGCAGTGGAAAGAGTTGGAGCTTGAAGGCTTCTGACTGATTTTAGGACTAAGGAGGTAGCTTAATAATGACAGAAAAAACCCAACTTCTCCTGGAAGATCATTTGAATTGTGATGCTATATGCTCAGCTTTAGACATAAGCTTTTCCCCTGCTCCCCAACCTTCTCCTCTAAAAACACACGCACGGTGGGTCAGAGTGATGGGAAAAATTTCAGTGGTCAAGGACAGAGACTGTTTAGGTTTTTAAAGTACATGGGTTGTAAAAGCTGAATGAGGTAGTGCTGTTGCAGAGGATAAGGTGAGGAAGGATTTTAAACTTTTAGGGTGACTCACTACATGCCAGAGCCACTGAAATACTAAATCATATTCGGGTAAGTAGGTGCAAGTAATCAAGTAGGTGATATGATGTCAGCTAATTACAGGGAGCTTGTGTAGGGAAGTGGAGTAGTGTAAGGGGAAACTCTTCAACGTAGTGGATGAAGTCTAGTAGTACTCAAAAGGAGAGAAAACTCACACTGCAAATGAAGGAGCACAGATTTTAACAGTGACAGCAGTGATTTAATAAAGACCCTGAAGAATCTCAGTGTAGCATAGCTGGTTTACATATAAGATAATTTTTTGATTAACAGGAGAAAATTATGAGTTATGTGACTTGCACTGCACTGCAACTCAAGACTAGGTCGTGCTGCTTCTTAATGATAACTCTGGGAATTACTTAAGTGGCATTATATAGTTTTGACTTCTTGAATTTGCAGCCTTAGTGCCATTCTAGTACTTCCGTAAGTGAATTTCTCTGTATCATCTTCCAGTAGAAATTTTACTGTTTGTGATCACTGCCTTTCCATTCCTGGTAATGCCAACATTACACTACCCTCAGCTGCATTGCATAGGTGTCTTCTGACCCAGCAGACTGTGTAACAGGGAGTTTTACACAGGGCAACATGCTTAGGTCAGAAATAAAGACAGCAAGAAACAGTTTTCTAGTGAAAAACTGTTGCCTGCCTCTTGCTTCTCCCCTCAACTCGTCTTTTCTTCTTCTCTTCATCTCTGTCTCCACTCTGCAGTTGTCCTGCTCTTGCGGACCACCGTGCTTTTGTGTTCTTCCTTTTGGTTCTGCATTTGAGCTTTTAGCCATAGTGCAATCAAAGTCCTCATGTTGTACGTAGAATCATAGAATTATTTGTGTTGTAATATGCTTTAGAGGTCATCTAGTCTGACCCTCCTGTAGTTACAGGGACATCTTTGACTAGACTAGACCAGACTAGGATATTTTCACTTAGAACTGACTTACAGCAGTCCATCCTGACAACTTTTGGTCAGCCCAAAGTTAAAGCATGTTATTGAGACCACTGACCAAATGCCTCTTGAGCACTGACAGGCTTGGGGCATCCACCACCTCTCTAGAAAGCCTGTTCCATGGTTTGACCACCTTCTGGTTAAACAAACGCTTGCCAGTGTCCAGTCGGAACCTTTCCTGGTGTGGCTGTGAACCATTCCCCCACTCCTATCACTGAATACCAGGGAGAGAAGACTAGCATCTCCCTCCCCACATTCTCTCCTCAGGAAGTTGAGGGAGCAGTGAGGCCACCCCTCAGCCTCCCTTTCTGCAGACTAGACAAACCCAGAGCCTTCAACCTCTCCTCACAGGACAGGCCTTCCAGCCCTGTCACCAGCCACTAGACCAGGTCGCTCAGAGCCCTGTCCAACTGGACCTTGAACGTTTCCAGGGATGGGGCATCCACCACCACTCTGGGCAAACTGCCAGTGTTTCACCACCCTCATCATAAAAAGACTTCTTCCTTTCTATCTAGTCTGAGTCTACCCTCTTTAGTTTGAAATCATTACACCGTGTCATATTGCTACTAAATGCGTAGTTGTGTCTGTCTCTGACCACTCTTCCTCCGGGGAAAGACAGCAGAACAAAAACTGGCTCAGGGGCTGTGCTTGCTTTACAGCAGTGATTATGGCATTGAGTAACATGTTCCACAGGAAATGCAAAATCATGCCTTGGTGTTGTTGAACACAAGTGCGACTGTGTGTCGTGGAAACGTGTGACAGATTGCAGAGCCTGTGCCGGGGAGTCCTGCTGGGCCAAATCATGCTTTGGATCCCCTGACAGGAGCTAAAGGGGGGATTTGAGGCATTGATTGTTCCATGTCTGTATAGTAAAAATTGCAAAAAGATAGTATTGATTGTCTCAGAAAATGCAGAAGTGACTGGCCAATGATGTTGCAACAAGCTCACGGGGTTATAATGTAAAATCATTTCTGTGGTAGCTCTAGTCCTGTTACAGACATGAATCAATGTAGGTCATCAGGAGCTTTGTGCCATAATAAAGATAAAATGCAATTATGCATTAAAGAAAAAGGTAGGCACTACCTGTATTCCATACAAATTTTTCATGGTTTAGAAGATGGAGCAGATCACAATGTCCTATTCTTGTTTTGTACATGTGTGTATTTTGATTTCTAGGAACACCTGTTGCTAATGTAGCACAGAAAGAAGGTTCAGGTTTGTGATAACGAGTGTGGATTTTTTTTCTTGCTGTGTTGCTGTAACACTGTGTGAATAAATTGATAGTTTTCATTTTATTTTAAAAACGAGGAATAGTACTTAATAAATCGGCCCAACAGGTTTCAAAAAGTGTTTGAGGTGATGTAAAATGGTGAGCTAAAAACATACAGCAAGAACTGAAGGAAGTCTAAGGAAGACTAGAGAAATGTAACCGAATGGATTGGTAGGTCAGAAAAAAGAAGAGGAGAGCAGAATGAGTTATGGGAGGAAAGAGGAAACCCAAAATTAGCAGGAAGGATCCGTGGAGTTATACACTGGCTTTGGAAGTCTATTGCTGAAGTAAAATTTGTAGATGCCAAATTGAAAGAGGCATTTCCCCTCCCTCCCCCCCAAACTAAAGTATGCACACTTAATTCCTGAATGGCTAACACTTAGATCTGATAAAGTCATGGTTGCCATGATTGTTTTGTGGTCCACTCAAAATATAATTCTCTTCTCATTTTTTAGATTAATTTTATTTACACACACAATATGTATTCGTAGATGTGTTCTCTTGTATATTCACTGTCTCTTGTTTCTCGACTTTTCCCCCAAAGAGTGTGAGCTGGGTAAACCAAAACCCTCAAGTGAATAAAAAGTTACCAAGGTAAAATCCTGTCGGGGTGAAACAGCTGCCCTGAGCTGTCTTGCCCATTACTGTATCTTTATTCCTTCTGCCCATTCAGATGTCCCTCAAACACTATTTTTATTTAACCTATTTTTGGTAACCGCCTCACTGTCCTGAAACTTGCTGCTGCCCTCTGAAAGAGAGGGGATGTATAACTGAGCTGGTTACGGTGTATTTTGGGATTGACATTCTCCCAGCAGCAGCAGTCCAGCCCTTGCCAGCAGCTCGTTACAACTTGAACAGTTGCTTTTGCTGCAAGTGCCGAGTCCTAAAATTCATCCCCTTTCTCCCACCCCAGCCATCTGTAGTACTCTTCCTCTGTTTTGGAATTGTTTGTAGTAGGTGGAAAACGTGTTAAATGTAAGTCATTTTGTTTGGAGTTGACATGGCTTATTCCTTGAAAAGCTGACGCCTCCTCCCGTTTTTGCTGTGGAGTACTAATGTGAGTAGAATGGCCTCGCTAATTAAATGCACTCAGAATGGAGCTTGGCATTTGCTAATGATTTTGGGAGTGGGGAGGAGTGTGCTGGGGCATTGCTGAAGGGGAATTGCATGATTTGAATAAGCATTAATAAAATAGCAGGTTTTGTCTACAGAGAAACAAATCTGTGAGCTGATGATCTATTTGTGTTGCTTGAAATTCTATTTATACAGCTGGGGACATGTGCTTAAAAAAAACCAAAACAAAAAAACCCCAAAAATTAAAAAATTGGTCAAGCAGATTGCACTTACTGAGACTGCCAAAATCTGATACCTGCCTTCTATTAAATACTGCTGATTCCAGGTAAAATCTGTTTGCCTAATTATTTTTTTCCATTAACTTGCATTTCTGTCTGAGGAGGTGACCGTGACTGTGTAACTCAGCGTTACCTAATCAGTATTTTGTTCCTCAGAAAGCACTAGTGTTCCTTTTGGAAGCTAAAAGGAAGGCATCAACCATGTTTCTTAGGATATAGAAGGGAAAATTCCTGTGCTTGTTTTCCCAAATGTCAGTTCTCTTCTCACTGGGTCTGTCTACATCCGTGACCTTCCTCTGGGTGCACAAATAACTGTATGGACGGGACCTTGCCCTCCTCTCTGCACTGTGTGTAATCAAATACACTGGAGTGCTATTTTATTGCCATTATTCCCATCTCCAGCCTGCCAAAACCCAGCTCTTGGCAAAAGATATTCTCTGTTGTGCAGCTGTGACTGGGATTGAGTCTCCTGATGGAATTCAGACTGTTGGCTTTTTTTCTGTGTGTTTCAGCTGCTTGCTCTGCTTCATCTCCTGATACATGTGATATATGATACATCCAATACAGCTCCAAGGGGGCTGGGAGAGAAATTCCTCCAGAGCCTGAATTACATCCACAACTCAATGAACTTGGGAATATTTATTGTGATTATTTAGCACAGTGCTAGAAAAGGTAGAGAGTGTGACCCCATTGTTTTTATGTAGTCCGTGGCTCCTGCTAATTGTACATGTGCAAAATCAGTGCTTGGAGTGAAATGTAGTTGGAATGTAGTTGCCCCACTCCAGAATCTACTTTCCTTGTTTCTCTCTGTCCAAACTCTTTGATTTCCAGAGCCAGAGAACTCACAGACCCTGCACGTTCTGTTCCATTATCCTCACTGTGGGGACTCTTTCCCAGTGTTTAGTGTAAATGTTGTTGCATCATTCCAGACCTGTGACACTTACCCTCTTAAGCATGAACATGGAAATGTTCATGATTTTTTGCTTATTTTCAAGTGTCTAGAGATGTAATTAAATACCTGTGGATAGTGGAACCCTAGAAAAAAAAATATTGTAGGCAGGCTGTGGTTGTCCATTCTGGAAGGTGGGCTGGAGGACCACTTAAGGTCCTTGTTGGATCACAGACTTACCTTTGACTGAAAACATTTAAGGTGATGATGGAACATTTGAAAAGTAAAGTGATAAGCTCTTGCAGGGCCTTGCTTTGATACAAAACAGGCTTCTATTTCTCGTGCTCAGGTTAGTTACTTAGATTTACCTTAAAGTAGCTTTGCTTTCATGAGTGTTCACAGTAGACTCCAAGTTTTGGTCTCCTAAACAGCACGCTAAGTGCATCCAGCTGATTGAAAATTCAGTTTGTAGCAATGAATTAACGCTTGATAACTTAAATAATTTATATACATTTTCCTATTTGTGGTAATGCTTTTGCAGTCTGTAGATGTGCCATCTTTTTTTCCCCAGGTGTTTCTTCCCTTTGTAATCTCGAAACTGGACTGATTTTCTGTAAGCATGTTTTTTCTCCAGGTTTTAATCCCCACTCTGGTTCAGAGAAATACAGTAACTTTGCTTTCTTCATAGCAGCTGGCCTCAGGGTTGGGCTGGGCACCAGTGCCCACTGGAAAGATGGACTGGGTGCTAATGTACCAGTATAGATGACAGGGGCAGTGTATCCAGCATGACACGAGGCAGGGAGTAATGGAGAAACTGGAGGGTGGATGTCTAAGGAGGATCTTGGCATGAGAGTTTGGAGGAATCGAGAATTCTGTATTGGATGACTCGATTAAGAAGAGAGTTGGGAAAGAAGGGTGGCAAGGATTTAGGATAGAGCAACGAAGGATGGGACAGTTGGAAGGGTAGGTGTGAAAGACTAGGTGGCTGACAGTGGTGTGTGGGGCTTAAACCTGGGGATGGAGCACATCTGGAATGGAGTGAATCGGGAGGACTGAGGATCTGGCGTGGTTTGGAAAGAGCCTCTGGGGCAAGAAGAGTGTGGAACTGGGGTTGAGAAGGCAAGGACCTAGGGAGTGAACTTGAAGGATTCCTGGTCAGATGAGATGGGGCTCTCTGGGATTAGGAGGTTTCCAGAGGTGAAAGTGAAAGCTTTCTAAGGGCCTGAGAATATCTCCAGCCACGATTCACTTAGGGATTGAGAACAGATACCCCTGGCCTCCTTTATTAAGATGGCTTTCGGAGACACCATGAGCAGTCGTGCATCAGAATTCCTGTTGCATCTCTTCTAGCCCATCTCAGGATTATTTTTCTTTGTTCTGATACTGTCCAAAATACTTGAATTTAATCTCATCAGAAACATTGATTTTTGTGCCCTGCACTGACAAACTTTTGTTATTTTTGTGCCCTTGTTTAGGTCTACTCAAGGAAGTAGAATTTTTATCAAAGGAGAAATTAGAGCTTCAGTGTCAGGCAGAAAAGGACCATTCCAACTTACGCTCTCAAATGAAGGTTTTGGAGGTGGAACTGGAAGAACAGCTGCACAGTAACCAAGACCTGGCTACACAGTTACTGGAGGTTGCTGAATTAAAACAGCAAATACAAGTTCTTGAAAAGCAGCTTAAAAACCAGCGGCAGTTCATGGATGTAAGTAAGCCTGGGACCACGTTTTTCTTCTGCTGATTTCTGACTGTGACTTGGAAGATAGCTCCTAAAATGGAATATTTTCAGTTTTGTTTGAAATTAAGGCTTTGGTATTCTAGTCTCATGAAAGAAATAAAAAAGTTAATTTTTTTCAATTCCCTTTCCGTAGCATTGCAGGATAATTCTTCCTTTTTATTAATTGATAGTTGTAGTTTGTATGTACATTGCAGTCAAAAAGGGGTTTTTTTCTTTCTCTGTAATTGTCGATATGCTTTCAGGACTTCTAGAAGGTGTTAATTATTTTTAAATGGACAGTTTCTTCACCACAAAGACAACGCCCAAAGTATTCTTGTGCTCAATATTGTAATGAAATGCCAAGTTTCTTTCTCTCTGACTGGGTTTACAGGAACAAGCTATAGAAAGGGAACATGAACGTGATGATTTTCAGCAGGAAATTCAGAAACTGGAAGAACAGTTAAAACTGTCAGCAAAATCACAGACTTCAGGACAGCCCAGAGAACACAGAGTGAGTGAAATAACACTTAACGGCCAAAGGAGTTTGTTTACTACAATTAAATAACAAAACCTGTATTTTCTTGGGGATATGGCTCTTGGGTGACTTTTTTTTCTTTCCCCCCCCTCTGTTGTCACCCAGAGAGCAGATTTTTCTTCCCCAGCTGACTGAACTACATTTAGGCAGTGAGAATGCACATATATTAATTATTTGTTAGGGTAATAGAAGGAACTGTTGTGTGTGCTTTACAGTTAGGTTTCACAGCCTCTGAGTCTGATTTAAATGAACCAAGGAGGACAACACTGAGGACACTCTGCTCTACAGAGCGCATCTGAGGGATGACTTCTGAGTTCTAAAAGTATTTAGTTTTTTTTTCCAGCTATAGCAATTATAATTGAGATGTTCTTTGTCTGCATGCCTTGTCCCATTTAGGTTTATAATGAGTCCTTGTTTACACGTGTTCATTTGTTTGATGCTTGGTTTCAATCATTAACTTTTTCTTTTTCTTTTTTTTGGTTGGTTGTGTTTTTTCACATAAATGAACCATTATACAGAACTATGAATTGATTCTACAGGTATGGAAAACAGCATGAGCATCTCTTTAACTTTTCTTTCCTTTCACTTTCAATCCTTTCCAAATCTGCTTTAGCTTTTTTTCCTCTTCTTGATATGTAAAGGTGTCTTTTGGAGCTGAGGCTACAGGTTTTAGGGTGGCAGAATTCTTTCAGAGAATGAGGAACTGCTTTCAGTTTAATTTCCTTTACATAAATAGTTTGTTCTCCTTCCTTATTGCTCAAAGATATTACAGGCAGATACTCACTGTAACAGAGGTTTTTTGCCATGAGAGAAGTTGAGGTTTGGAGTATATGAAACAAAGATACTGGAATGGTGACTTATACCAGGCCTTAGCCTTCAGCTTTTGTTTGTGACCTGGTGCTTACCAAAACTTCGAGGTGTCAACTACTTAGTTACATTTCTATCTGTTTATTTATGTATAGTTCATGGAATTGTGTACCTCAGGGTTAGAAAAGCTGGTCCTGTAAGAGCAACTGCATCTCTTGTAGAGCAAACTTTCCATGCTGGAGGGCACAGCTGAAAAAATTAAGACTCAACTGCTGTAGCTTTGCAACCCCTTTCAGAAAGGATGAAAACTTACTTGGAGAAAGACACGCAAGGATGGTAACTAAGCAAGTGACATTTGTAGGTAGGGTGAGGAATGCAGGCATTCCATGCCAAAATGAAATGTCAGGGTTCGTTTGGTTGTTTAACGCAGCTGTAACATCAGTAAGTGCTCAACTTGCTCCAAGCCACACCAGTTCAAGTGAACTCCTAATTCCTGCATGTAGCACTTACAACAAGCTCACAGTTGACCTCTCTGCTGTTCACCAGGCTCGAGGTATGTGTGAGTGGGATTATTTTGGGGAAAGAGTGCTGGCTGGTATTTGGGAGCTGCAGTGTGCTCTGTGAGGGTGAAGGTTGTGGAAGTGTTTCCTTAGCTACAGGGTTGCAGTACCAGCTTTCTAGCAACGTGGTGTGAAAACCACACTTTCTATGTCTGAAGTGTCATAGTTTCGGGGTTCTGATGCCAAAATTTTGTAGCATTAGAAAAGTTAGACTTTTAAAATATTTTTCTATACCCAAGAGCTTTACTGTAAGGCCTGTGTTATGCTTAACAGTTGGTCAGTTGTTGATGAGATGAGAAGACAGTAAAATATATACACAATTAAGGAAATGTTTGTGCCTGTAAGCAGTTAAAAACATATAATGTTAGTCACTTTTGGTTTTCTTAACCAGTCTCTGACAGTCTCCATGCTTATTAATTTGACTCCTTTTCTTTATTTTGCTAGAGTGTGTTTTGCTGCTTTAGTAGTATCTGTGTAATACTTCGAAGGCGTAAAGTTCTGTATTAATGCAAAGAATTTTTATTTTATAATGTCGAAGTGGGATTTGCATCAATTCAGACACTTACTGATGAACAGAGCATTTATTTTGTAGTCTCTTCTTCCTTGGTCATTGGTATTGACCAGATTACTTCTCCTTTCCAACTGCTTTCCTGTCTGAGCTTGCTTTCAATGTGCTTAAATGACTTTATCACGCCTTGAGGTAGATTGTCTGTCACACACACCCAGCAAACCTCCTAGCCTTGCCTTCACCTTGATTGCTGGGGTGAATGAATGACTGTTTTCCTGCAGCTCTGTGTATGGTTGGATCTCAGTGAGCTCAAATTCAAAATTGGTATCCTCTTCATATTTAAATGATTTTTGGAAAAAGAAGTACCTTGCCCTATGCTGACTCCTGGGAATCTCTCTGATTTGTGGGCATTGGGTATGTTACGTTGCGTATTTGTCTTTCAGTTCTTGGTGTCTTCCTTTAAACTGTAATTCCTTGGAATACTAGAAGAGGGTTCTGAGGTTGCAGAAATAAATCTAATGCTGTTAATAATAATTTATGTAGTCTTGGAGGGGTTTAAGTCTTAAAACAACCTCCCCACACCACAAGGCTCCTTTGAGAGTGTGCCTTCATCTAGTATTTTGTGAGAATACTGCAAATATTGAGAGAGTACTCAAATGTCCATATAGTAGCTGCTGCCTTTGGAAAACAAGATTTCAGAAAGTTACTTTTTCATCCTTTCTGTCCACGTCCAGTTTTATTTTCACCTGGGATTTTAGCGCTCCTTTAGATCATAGTAAAACTCCACCTGCTTTGACGTGAAATTACTCTTGCTTCCAGTTGAAAGTTTGTTACATTGCCTGAATATCTGTACACTGTGATTTCTGTATAGGTAGAATCTTTGCAAGCAGAACTAAAGGAGAAGATGGATGATTACAATAAGCTGTTATTAGAAAAGGAGCGAAAACACCAAGAAATTACAGCTCGTGATAAAGAGATAGAAAAACTGGTGGCACAGATCCAAGAACTGAAGTGCAGCGGTGCTGAGGTCTCCAAGACTGTTCACTCATTGGAACAACAGCTGCAGAAAATGAAGAAAGTGGAAACTGAACTGAAACAAGTAATTTTTAAATGCTTACTAAAGTGGGTTGGCATTACGTGACAGTGGCTTTGTGTCAAGGTTTAGCCCCTGTGCTTTTTGCACAGTATTATCAACTCATAAATTTTGCTAATAAGTAGGAAGAGTTTGCACAGACAAAACAGATCTCCTTAAAATGGGGATTAATACTAAGATTTATTGCTACACAATCAGAACTAAGGGAAAATACTTATATATAGAATAACTCTAACTAGTTTTCCTATAATAACAAACATACTTATGTACAAATACCACCCCTTCTTCTCTTCCTCAAAAACAGTCCAAAGGAAGAAAGAGAAGGGAGAAAAAAAAGTTTTTCAGGTAACACTTCCATATCTCTGTAGCTTGAACTTGTCTCTTTTCACTGGAATGCAGAGAAGTCTGTCTCCCACTTCTAGCCACTTGTCCATAGTCGCTGAGGATTTAACCATGTCTTCACCACAGGATCCAGGGCTCTGTAGAGTTTCTTCCACGAGGAGTCTCGGGGGGGTTTCCTTGGACTCACCACCCCTCGCTGGGATCACAGGGGTTCTGGGTTTCTTTGACTCAGTCCACACCCAAGAACACTCTCTGATGCTGTGCTTTGCTGCTTGTAGCTTCTTCTCTTTTGCTCTCTGGAATTCTTCTGACTTTCTGCTTTTGGCCAGACGCCCAATCTTGGCTCTCGGCCGTGGCTGGCACTCCAAGTGGCCACCGCTCTCCCACTCGCCATCACACCCGGTCCAGGCTCGCACCGGGCCCCTCATATGGAGGGGACTTCGTGTAAGGCTCATCCTTTGGACAAAGTCCCAAGGTCGTCAGAGGCTCAGCCCCTCTAAGGAGAATTCACTCAGCTTCTCTACCATTCTGTGGCTACAATTCTTCTGCCGCTTGCTACATACAGTTTTCAGGTGACCCAGTCTTGACCCCAAGCCATCTCTGCCCTCCTGGGCTATCCAGGCCTCCGGGGGAAGAACCCACACGAAAGTCTCTTCACTCCAAATCATTTCCACAGGTGGCAGGGGTTTTAGTTTTAAAGTCTTCTCCTCTGCTGGAGGGAGAGAGGGGGGCTCCCCCTCGCCTCTGCACTCCCTCCTTTTCACTGACCTTGGAGTTTCTGTCTTATCTCAGGTTCTTTTCTGCTCTCCACCAGCTGAAGTTTCTGCTGTAACATTTCAGTTGAGCAGCTTTTCTCTGGGGTTTCTTCTCCACTCTGCTACATGCCTTGGCCAGAGGCCTCAGTGCCACGCTTGCCCCCGGCCCAAGGCCAGGGGACGAGGGGGCTTGGCCCCCACTGGGGGAGGCCCTCCTGCCTCCCTCACGCCATGGCTCTGAATTTCTTTCTGCCTCACACACAACTACCAACCCTTCTTTTCTGGTTTGTGTTAAATATGTAATTTGTTGAGACGTCAGAGAACTCTCTAATTGGCTCCCTAGCCGGGATTTCACCTGGAATCAACCATCTTTACTCTAATATTGAGGGGAATGGGCTAAGCCATGACACTTTGTGGGGGTTATTGGTGTTGCTTGTGACTCTCCCTGCTGCCCAGTGGTGAGTTAAACTGGTGTATTAATGGCAGATATCCCAGCCACAGTTTTAAATAAACTCTGCTTTTACGAACCCCAAGTCCACTATAGAGACTTATGTACTACTTGTAAGTGGTGTACTCCTACGTACTACCACTAAGACTTACTCTGTCTTACTGTGGAGGATGCTTTTGATAGTTGTCATGCTTGTGTGGTTCAGAGCTGCTCTTGTGCTTGTCTGGAAGTTTCTGAGAAGGTGATGTTACTGAATATTAAACACTGAGGGTCTCCAGTAAGTCCCTGTTCTTAAAATCATATTATCTTAATCTGTAGCCCTTCTTGCTCTGTGTCTTTAAAGCCAGATCTGTTCACCAGGATCTGAAGTTTTTAGTGCTTTGTTACTGCTGCAGATTCAATCACAGCTTAGAGCTAAGAATTACATTCCGTTTAGCAAAAGTATTTGTCTTCGACCGAATATTTGAGTAACTTCTACCATCTTGAAGTAAACATTCGTTTTCCTCCCAGCAGTTTTCCTTGGTTGAGTATTGCTGAGAGCTTTGTGGAGATCTTTTTGCCTACAGTCACGTAACACGAGGTTATAGAGAAGGTGGAGTCAGACTTGGAGGCACACAGTGAAAGGGTGGGAAGATAGGAGTATAAACTGCAACAAGGGAAATTCCAATTCAGTGGTAGGGTGAAGTTGTCCTACTGGGGGCAGCCAGCTGTTGGAAAAGGGGGCTCAGAGTGGCAGTGATGCCTCTATCATGTTAGAACTCCCTGAGCACAGCAAAGTTGGTTCTGCTTTGAGTCAGTTGCTGGACCTGGGAGCTCTAGAGACCTTTCCCACCTTAAGCCTTTCTGTGGTTTTATCCAGACAAACAAAAGCCATGCCTGTTCATTTTCTGTCTGCCTTGGAGTGGGTGCAGACTGTGGTGCTGCTGTTGGCAAGTTTTTTTTATTAGAAAAAAAATAAAGGGGTAAAACTTAAGTGAGCTTAAAACATCGAATTGTTTTGAATTCCTATTTCTTTATAGGCTGTTGACATTATGTGCTTTTCCTGTACTGGGTTTGTCAGGGACAATGAAGTGTTTTGGCAGCATTGTTCTGGTTAGGAAGGTTTGTATATTGTCAGCAACTAATTCTAACATTATTTTTTTTTATTTTGTTCAGGATAAAGAGGCATTGCAACAGCAGCAGTACAATAACCTGATCCAGATCTCTGCCCTGCAGTCTAAGCTGGATGAAGCAAGGCACCGAGTGCCGGTGGATGGCAGTTCTGCCCCTGTGCTGAAGGAGCAGCTACAGGCAGAGCAGGAAGCGCTTCAGGCCAAGGAGAGAGAGGTGAGAGCTTTAGGAGAGTCCTGCAGACTCTTGAGTTGCTCTTGTAATTGCATAAATATTTTGTACACACTTATAGTTGGGAATTTAATCCATTCAAAACTCAAATGATTTACTGTGTTAAAAACGTGCCTTCTTACCCAGAATTCTCTGTGCTTTGACCTTAACTAACCTTCCTTTTTCTTGCTTTGTTCTGTGTTCATCTCCCTTCCCACTGGAAACTGTCTTGTGATGGTTCACATCAGCTTTGAGACTGATTGATCAGTATCAGTTATAAACTGATTTCCCTTTCCTTCCAAAGTTGAAGTGGAGCAGAAGGTAGATAGCTTTTTGTTTGACTTTGAGAACGAGGGATAATTCTTGTCATGTTATTTGGAACTTTTATTGGATTTACATGCACAGATGCATACACAACCCTGCTGTATGTTTATATTATTATTACATAATTATTATAATATCTGTGATATAGAAACATCCAGTCCAGTTAAGGATGTGCAAAGAACTAAAACGGGGTGATCCTCCAGTCAATTGTACACCATTCTTTCAATTCATTCCTTACAGATGGAATTTCCATGTCCCTTTTGAAGTTTAACTTCCATAGTCACACTCCCAAGGCCCTATACCTTGCTACCCATTATGGCAAGAGATGATAAAACCTGTGGATGGCAAAATCACACTGCTGCCACTGCTCTTTCAAACACAGGATTATGTGGTTATTGACTCATCTGTTTGATGCCTCTTACTGGGATTCCCTCTTCTGGGAGGAGGAGAATGGTGTTTGTGTTAACTGCTTGTGATTAAGTTGGACATCCAATTCTAGTATGTCTCCTATTGTTACTGCAAATTAGATCAGCCAAGCCTTGATTGTTCCCAATACAGATTAACATCTCTCATGTGAGCAATTAGATTTTTTTTAAAAAGGAAATGAAAACCCATCTTTGCAATACTTTGGTTTTGCAGATGAGGAGCTGGAACACAAGCTTCTCACTGGTTTTATGTCTCTGGTATTCCATTAGTGCAGGTTGATTAGAGTTTAAATCATAGAAATTGCTGAAGTTACTTGTTGCCATGAAGTAAGTCAATGAATGAACTTTTTTCTACTTAACAGGACTTAATTGAAACAACTATAAATTTTCTTTTTTTTTTTTAGATTGTGAGCTTGCTAGACCAACTAGAACAATATAAAGATAACTTGAGCAGCAAAAACGAGGAGATATTGCAGCTGAACTTGCAGTTAGAGATACAAAAAAACCTTACCACTTCCAGCATCAGCCAGCTTCAGGTAGAGAATGCACACTTGAAGGTAGGTTTCCTTAGCCTTAGTGTGCACTGGCTAAATGTCAGAAACCTTCTATCTTGAGTGTTGTCACTTTCATCTCATGATGTTGTAAACAGATAATTGATTTGTTTCTCTTGCCAGGGGAATATTGCATTACTGTTACAAGACTAATGCTGGGTATTGTAGAATCAAAGCCCACAAATACTCCAGATTCATACTTGCATCTTCTACATTTCATTTAAATCAAAAGCTTGGGTAATTTTCTGGGTTGTGGCAGTCTAATCTGGTGGTACAAACTTAAAGCAGATAGCTGTAATTGTGTTCCTGAGTTCTTCAATATTATAGTATAGAGGAGAATGTTTAAATAAAAGGCCCTAGTTCTGTCAGTCCTTTCTAATGAGATGATTGTTTTTCCTGGTCAGGAGGATCTAACAAAACTTCATGTGAAGCAAAGTCAGGACCTGGGTAGTAATGATTCCTCAGCTTTGTCATTCCCACAAGCACTACTTGAAGAAAAGAATCAAGAAATCGATCACTTGAATGAGCAGATGAAGAGACTCCAGCTCGAGCTACAGAATGCTCTGGAGAATAAGGTAAGAGTGTTTACTGTATGTTCATTGCTTGATTTTTTTATTTTTTTTTTGGGGGGGAGGGGGACAAGGTGAGCAGAATCTTATGGTAAATGAAATCTGTTTGATAGTTCTCTTAGGAAAGAGATTATTTTGAGTAGTTGCCAGCAGAAGCGTGTGGTTCTTCCTGGTGCTGAATGTTTGATTCAGAAGAAAAATGTAAACTATGTGCAATAGTAATTGTGTCTACATACAGTAACATTCAGTATTTTCCTTTTGTTTAGGTTGTGGAAGACCAAAAATCTGAAATTGAAGAACTCAAATCACTGGTTGAGCACCTTCACGTTGACCAGGAGAGGCTGCGTAAGGACAAAGATGAAGAGGTAGAGCAACTCCATGGAGTAATTGAGAAGCTTCAAAAAGAGCTGGCACAATTTGGACCAGTTTGTCACGAAGACAGTGACAACCAAGATGACTTCTATCAGGTTGCATTGGGAAAGCCAGTGGAAAACCTCCAGAATGAGTTGAAGGGCCTGGTGGATTGTCAGGGTGATCCTGATCCAAACAGAAGAAACGCATCTCTACTCTCCAAAGTGAGGGAACTTCAGGAGGAACTGGAGCTTGTCTCAGCTTCTAGACAAGCTCTGCAGCAGGAACTGGAAGAGAAGGAACTGCAGTTCAAAATGGAAGTGGAAATTCTGGAGAAAAAATGGCAACAGTTGCGAGAGTCATCAGAGCAGTATGTTGCAGAGCTAGCCTCTCTGAGGATCCAGCACGAGGCACTTCAGGAAGAATACAGCCTTTCCCAAACACGTTTGTCTCAGAGGGAGGTTGAAACAAAGATTACTGAATCTCGAGTTCAAGAACTTGAAGATGCTGTGAGAAAAAGGGAAGCAAATATTCTGGAGAAAGAGATGCAGATTAAGACAATGGCTGACCAAAGAGAAGCCGACACCACCGAGCTGCAGTATTTAACAGAAAAGGCAGCAGAGCTCCAAACTGAGTTGGAAAAGAGAGACGCAAGTCAGGCACAAGATGTTTATAGTCTTCAATTAGAAGTTTCTAGACTGGATTTCCAGGTGCAAGCACTGAATCAGAAAGAAGTAGCTTATCTGAGAGAAATCAAGGAGCTACAAGGAAACACTGCAAAACTGAAAGATCAAATCAAGGCCCATATGAAAGAGCTTGAAGCTTTACGATCAGAAAGAGCTGAAGTTCTTTCACAGTTGGAGTCATACCAGCTGAAGGAGCAATTAGGTCATAAAGGGACTAACTTCCTCAGGCCGTTCTGCCAGAAAGAAAGGAAAGGATTAGCCCTTAGAAAGGGAATGGAGGAATCAGAAGAACTGGAAGCAAACAATGATCAGTCATTCCCAGCACTGGCTTCCCCTACTGCTAAACTGGTATATGATTTAGTTCTTAATAATATTTTTTTGTTGTATAAAGCCTTATAGTTTATGCTTTTGAGTGCTGTAAGAAGGGGAGAAGGTGAATACTGTGACATAAGGACGGCTGTGGTGAGTCAGTTGAAGGGTCTGTCTGTCTCTGTAGTTTCTCCAGCAGTGGCTACAAATGGATGCCTGGAAGGACTAAGAATAGGGCAAGCACCCACAGAAACCTAATCCAGCTTTTCTGAGCTGGTTGTGGTTTTGGCCATGGATCCTAAGGTATGTTTTGGGTGTAGGTTGCAAGGAGATGGCAGTGGGGGAGCTGCAGGGGGCCCAGGGCTGCTCCATGCTGGGTACAGCTCTGTCCACCGCAGGACCCAGCCAAGCCCACTGTCTGTATATGTGGCACTGCCTGAAAAAAACGTACCCAGAGAGCAAAATGCTGGACAGGCAGTAAAGTAAGGGGTGAGGGGGGAAAAACGTGTGAGAAGTAGCCCACGGGAAAGACCATGCTAGAGCAGAGATCCACGCTGCAGGGTAGGAGGAAGAGGAGTTTGGGATCAATGAGCAAGCTGAGGAAGAAAAGGTGTGGGGGAGCTCTTTCAGTATTTGTCTTTGTTTCTTGTCATCCAGCTGCATTTCAGTGGCAATAGATTAAATAGATATTCCTCAAGTACAATCTATTTTGCCTGTGAGAGTGGTTAGTAGGTGACATTCCTTTCTTCTTCTCCACCCATGAGCTCATTCCATCATGTTTTTTCTCTCCTGATCTCCTGGGTGGGCATCTGCAAGCCAACCAAGGTCAACCCACCATGAGCTACCAACACTATGTTTGCCATCCTTTATGCCTGTATTGGAGAACTACTTGAAAATACTTCATCTCTCTTTTTTTTTTTAAGAAATCTGTGTCTCTTTCTTGTAATTATTCTGAATCTTTCCTAGAACTGTTTGCTCCTGGTCTTATTAAACTCAGTCACTCAATTTTAGAGAGCAGTAGGACGCAGGTGACCCTTCGCCTGTCTTACATCAACTTGCTCTCTTTTAAGGCTGGCTTACAGAGGTGATAAGTGTTAGTAAGAGGGCTTATGTGAAAAAGAGTTTGAGTGCTTCTGTGGATTTTGGGGGTCCTGATTGGCAGTATGGTATGGGTATAAACATTCAAGGTAGTTGACTTACTTAAAGAAATTCTAGGATAATTACCATGTGAAATGATGTGTTGATTTTTAAAGCAGAAATGAAGAGCGTAGCGGTGCAAAACGTGACCACTCCTGGTGCTTGTATTTTTATCTGCCTAGAAGTTCTAGTTTGGATCAGTGCCATTTGCCTAGGGGGTAACTGTACATTTAGGGTCTGTCCCAGAAATCCCTCAGGAAAAGGAAACAGGTGGGAAAAGTGTTGGATGACCTATGCAGACTGATGTACTTCAGGCCACTGAATGTGTCTGTGCAAGGCAGCAGACCTCTGCCTGATGGCTACTGGACCGTGTTGCTTGTACAGGTAGGGATCATTAGATCCCTGTTTAAGCAACACAAGTAACTTGGGGTTCAGTGAAGAGAGAGTTGTTGAAATTTTGGAGGACATGAAGCTTTGCTGGAATTCTGGGGGCAGTTAAGTGATTTAAAAATAATTTTCAAGTAGAAACGCAGATTCTGAAATGTTTAATTGGTGTCTATATGTCAGGATTATGTATTTCCATAGTTTAATTGCTAAAAGTTTTAAAGTAGGCTGAGGAGGGATGGTCATGAAAGTTGGAAAATATGTTGAGTCAAAGTAAATAAACTACTGTGTCTTGAAGCATTCATTACAATAGACTTTTTCCTGTGGATCTGCCCATCCCAGTATTAGAAACTAAGTACAATATTTACAGCATTCATAGAGGAGCAAAGAACCCTCATACAGTTATCCTTGGGTTCAAAAGTGGAAGCGGTGTGAAAATTAGGAAATGTATTGAAAACTGGAGGAGCAGTGAGAAGAGAGAAGTACTTGCAGCTAGCACTAGGCTTAAAATAGGCTAGGATTTATCAGCTAAGGGGGATGATTAACAAAAGGATTAAGGTGATGGTCTAAGATGAGAGAGAAAACAATTATTCACTATATCTGGCAATGTAAGAGGTATGAGGATAAAATGAAATGTCCATGTTGACAGGTTTAAAATAAACTAAACTATCTTCTCAAACAGTGCATCACTTAGCCACAGAATCGGTCAAAAGAATAATTTTAGCTTAAAATCATTTAGATGAAGTGCCTGAAGGAAAAAAATCAACCAATTTGAAAAGATATTTTTTAAACACATGCTTCTCGGTTTGTAAAATCATATTTAAATTCCATTTAACAATTAATATGTGTTATTTCACTGTAGGAAAAAGATGAAGTTATGTTCGACTTGACAGCTCACAGTACAAATCCAAAAACTCAGATTAAGCAATCACAAGAAAATATCTTGTTTCAGGAGTTGGACGTGATCCACAGCTCTGAAGAGGATCAAGATTTGAAAAAGCATTGCCAGCAAATGCTGGAAATGCAAACGCCTGACTCTCCAAAACACAATTTGGACACAGACAAAGACATTTCAAAAGACTTCCAGAATTTAGTCGCAAGTATGTGTTCATGGGGCTCGCCTGAAATCATGAGAAAACAAGATACAAGCGTGGAACTCCAACCAGTGCTTCACCTGACGCCCTTTTCCGAGGTTGAAAACACGGATTTTGAAATTATGCACACAAGGTCATCCCTGCAGGGAGATAATTCTGTATCACTAGGGTATTCCAGGCTGGCTGACAATGGCAGTGGGGATGCAGTGGTGGGAGTAGGCAGAAAATCTCCAGCTTTCTCTGAAAGCACCTATTCTGTTGATGATGATGATGAAGATATGCGGAAGAACATTTTGGTAAGTGTTACTTCGTGTCCGATTTAATTCTTATTAAACAAGGCTGCTCAGCTCTGTCCCCCTGGGATCCTTGATGGGCCATTGGCTCCAAGTAGTAGGAATCTACACAGTGCTGGGGGTGGGTCCAGTGATGTTGTTAATTCTGCTCTTACTGTGATAATAACTGATAAAGTTGTGATAACACTTCGTGTGCCAGTAATTGAGCTAAAACCTGTAAAACCTTTGCTACCACAGTACTCACTGTACTGAAACAGCTCCCCACTTAATACTAAAACAACAATACTTGTTGTTGAGTGTTAGAAGATACTCTTTCAACATTGGAGAATAGAGGGATTTTTTTTTTTAATGGAAATATTTTATGTATTGTGTATGTGTATATATATATTTATATATTGTCTGTATCCTGTAATTTCAGAGGAAGATAAAGTCTGTACTTCAGAAAATTTATCTTCAGTTGTATGTTTTTGTGCCTTGCTTTTGAGGGGCAATTAAATATAAATACATGTCAGGTTCTTAAGACTGTTAAAAGAAGCAGAACTTGAGATGGAATGGCTTCCAGAGAGCACCAGTGTTGCATTCATCGTTGTATTTGCCATTTCTAATACTGTGATCAAATAGGCATTTTCCTAAAATCTGCAGTAGTAACAAAGTTATAAATGCAGGAAACAACAGCTAGGCTCAGAAAACTAAATCAATGTGCAAATTTTATTTCCAAGCAGATGAGAGAAGCTGATAATCTGACTTTAACCCCTTCTGATTTACAAGATGATGTAAGATCAAGAGCATCTGCAATGAGCAGTGGATGTGGCAGCAGTAAGTTTCCCTTTATAGATTCCTTTCACCTTATGTCAAATTCTTTATAAAAATATTATTTTTCCTCTTTCTCCCATGTTATTTTACTTTTAGGTCTTTTATTGGAAAGCTGTGCCTCTGGCAGGGGGTTCTTTGTTTAGAAACATTTGTATATTTGTGCCTGCTTTTACCTTCTCATCTTTACATACTGAAAAGGGGCAGGGGGTTTGAGTCCTGATTTTTAACTACAGTACTTTGTCTGGTGCTAAACACAACTTCCTGCCTTTTAACTTGTTTAAGTTAGTTAAGATCTTAACCAACCACCTTGATCTGACCCTGCATTCAGACTGGGAGAAGAAATCATGGCTGTTTTGCAAGTGGTTGTTCTGGTTTCAGGTTCTTTTCATATTTATAACACTTGTGGGTGTGTGGGGTTCTCTGTTCCTTCAGATACCAGCTCAAATTTGGCAGCTAAACTAAAGCAGGAGCTACAAACATCAGACCACCTAGATGCCAGTGTCATGGCTTATCTGCGGTACCGGGGAGTGTTCCCAGATGTTATGGAATCAATGAAAGAGAAGGAAGTACTTTCACCACAGCTGAAGGTAATGTGTGATTAATATAAGCATAGCAGCAAATTAAAACTGGACAGCGAAAATGAAGCCACTACATTTACACTGAAAACTGTTCTGTAACACTTTGAACTTCGAGTTGGTTATGGCTCATGAGTCATTTTTTCATCTCTTGCTGACAAAATTACTGACAAGTGCATGTACTTGCTAGAACTGAACTAGTTTTGCTAGGACAGCACTGGTGATGTTTCAGAGTGTGGTGGTTCAAGGGCTGGTTGATCTGTTTTATGGATTTGTCTTGGAGGCTTCACAGAAAGCTGTTTCAGGAGCAACCACAACTAGCTGACATCGTACTCCCCTGGCCTGTTCTTGTCATTCTGATGTGATGGAGAGCTGTGGAAACACCTTTGCCAAGGTGTGGAGGGATATTTCAGAGTCAGCTCAAGGAGCATGAGGAATACACAGAAAACTGAGCAGTGAGTGCTCACTCTAGTCAGAAAGGCAGGTTGAAGAAAGTATATGACTGGTGTTCTTTGGTTTGGTGAACAAGCTGAACAAGCTCTCAACCATTCCAAGAATTCCAGCTGTGGAAAGGGAGAAATTCTCACCCATGAGGCTGGTAAGTGCAGTAGGTTATAGTGAGTTCTTGAGTAATAAGAAATCAGAAGAAATACACTTCCTAGAAAGTGAATGCTGCCTCCTAATACGCTTAGCAGGTCCTTTCAGCTTGCTCAGCGCAACGTAGGAAGACTTGTGCAGTGCAGTAAGGCTGTGCAGGGGCAAGGCAAGCCTGAATTCAAACTCACTTCAGCTGACTGACACAGGTAACTCACAGGATGAAGGAGACTGGGCCTTCATCACTGCTCGAGTCAGAAGGAGGAACCTTCCCCCACCCTCTGCAATGGCCATTCATAACAGACACAATGCTCTAGGGATGGAGAGGGAAGAAGCACATGGAGTAACTGGGGTGATCGAGGAAAAGCCAACCATGCAAAGCTGGTGCAACCACCCACTGGCATTAGAACCAGTGCTACCAGAAAAGCACATAAGGTGTTTTTAATTGGAGATTCTTTACTGGGAGGCACTGAAGCACCGAGTGAGGGCCATGGGGCACTGGCACAGTTTGTGCAGAGAGGTGGTGGATCCCTAGAAGCGTTCCAAACTAGGTTGGATGAGCAAACTGAACTAAAGATGTCCCCCATGCCCGTGGCAGGGGAGTTGGACTAGATATGGTCTTTAAAGGTCCCTTTCAACTGAAAACCATTCTACGATTCTGTGTCTAGAAAAATAATAATTCTCTGAAGCGTAGTCTCAGAGTTCATGGAAGAGTGATTTTTTTTTTTATTAAGTTTCTTTTGTGCATCATTAATCTAGACTTTACTGGCTGTAAGATCTGAGTGCATATTCCACTACTAAATGTTTTGTTTGAACACTTCACTGTGCTTGTGATGTTACTGTTTACTAAAGGCTTTATTGGTTCGTGAAGTAATCACTATTTTGATTCCGGTGAGGGAAAAGTAACTCAACTTGGTTTGAAAATTAAGTCATTCAAATAAGTGCAAGGAAAGAATATCAAGAGTTAAAGAAAAGTACTCTATGTTGTTGTTGTTAAAGTGGGTAGCAGTGAGGAACAGCTTCACAGGGAAGCTGGGATATTTCTGATGAGATGTGTGTAAGAAAAGGACCTAAATCTCCAGTGACCTTCCTTGAAAAGAGGCCAGGAAACATCTGTGCATGATGTAATAGTTTGTGAAGAGGGAATTTATTTAACATATAATATTTGGCCTGACAGTGTCAGAGGAAACAATTTCCACTGTGTAAATTATTAAAACTGATTATTTTGGGAGATGTTATTTGTACATAATCTGCTAAATTAGGACAATGTTGTCTAAATACATAATTCGATTTTCTGGTGGTTTAGTTACGTGGCTTCAGACCTGACAGAATTTCACTTATTCCCGGGAAAGTTAGCTAAATAGTTCAGGAACAATAACGTAGAAGTACAGCCCTCTGGCATAAGTGCATATTAATAACTTATGCTTAATTGCATATTAGGGTGTTGATGTACACAGCCACCTTATGCTCTCAGGATGCTGATGCCTGTTTCCATTTCTGGTTTGTTTCTTTTTTTTTTTTTTTAACCTTCTCAGACTGTGCTGAAGATGGTGTATGAGGAGAGCCGCAAAATATTGGCTTTGTCAGAACATCCCTTTGGTTTCAGGGAGCTGAAGAATGTCCCTCAGACCCAAGCAGCGGTGGAGGGCTGGCAGAAGGAGGGCTTAGCCCTGCTGGATGCTATCCAATCCCTGAGGGATTACCTTGGCAAGGTGGCAGAGAGGGGAGACAAGGTATGGCAGTCAAAGATCCTTTAAAGCAGGGCAATCATGTTTTATATATCTAGAAGTGTTTTTTGGTATGAGGTTTGTGTGTGTGTAAGGAGTGTGGGACTTTTTCTGGGATTCAAACAGTACTCTGTAAACACTTCTGGTCTGCTTAAGTTAACAGGGGTACTCTTACACAGTAAAGGGATGAAAGACACGGGGTTAGAGATTGAGATGGCGTTTAAAAAAAATGATTTCAACAGGAAACTTCAGGTGTTGCTGCTGACTGGAGAGGAGAACTTCTGCAAGCAGTACAGAGCGTGTTGGAGAAGGAGAGAAGTGTGTTGCAAATTGACTTGAAGTCTCACTTCTCCAATCCTGCAGCTGGTGATGCAGGTTCATTAGTGGAAAAGCTGGAGTACATAATGAAACAGCAAGTAAGAAAATCTCTTAAAGTGTTCTGCCCATGAATCACTTCTTTATTCCCTGTTTTTTCTTTTAAAGTTGGTTTTTTTTTTTCCAGTTTTATTGCTTCTGTTGTTAAATCTTACCTTGTGTATACGTACAGATGGTGTGGGATCAGTAGGCTTTTAGAGTCTCTGCTATGGTACTGTTTTTCCCAAGCTTTGCATGTTGTGCTAGGAAGCCTATTGGTTATTTTAGCTGACTCTGGAAAGACTGGAATAGTGAGTAGGAAATACTTGATAAAATCCTTTCCTTCCTTCCCATTTATCTAGAGTTTCACAGACCTCTCTTGCGAAGGATATATATTGAACTAACTCTGAATCTGGGATTTTTTTGCCGATAATATTTAGTTTTTAGGTTGTGGCTGGATGGTCTGTAGTAATTGTTATGTATTAAACAACATAAAGCAAGTGAAGTGTGGGGTTTTTCTTACATACTGTTAATATTTTGAGTTACTATGAAGCACAGACTTTATACAGTGCTTTTGTATAAAACTTTGTACTGCAAGGGTTTCCTTAGGGTTTATCTTTGCAGAAAACATGGAAACAGCCTTGTGGATTGACTAGGCTTTGGTTTGTTTCCAGGAGGAGCAGAGGCAGATGGTTGTGGAGCACCTTTTCTCCTCGGACCGGAACAGCTTGCTCTCAGAAATCCAGGACCTCCGAGCTCAGCTCCGCATGACACACCTCCAGAACCAGGAGAAGCTCCAGCAGTTACAGGAAACTCTTACCAACGCAGAGGATCACGGGAACAAACAGGAACACCACCTCCGGAGGAAAGGTAGCTCTTGTTATCTGTCTTCTGCGTCAGTTCTTTCTGACTTTTGGGTCAGTTCCTTTTTGCCGTGAAGGTAAAAGGCAAAAAAAAAAAGGATGTTTTGCAAAGAAGCAGATGCTGTACAATTCTTCAGTTTGACTAATGCACTCAGGTTGCCTACAACGTGAGCAGAGGAGGGGATTTTTCTTTCTAACATCAGTAGTCAAGGCAAATCTTTAAAAAGCAAAGAGAAACTTTAAAATAGCCTGGAGCAGTAGAACCGAAGCAGTGCATACAGGAGAAAACCCAGCAAGGACAGTAAAATACCCCTGTTTGTTTTCAGGAAATTGTTTATATATATGATTACTAGTATAGAATCAGAGAATCACTCAGTTGGATAAGACCTTTAAGGTCACGGAGTCCAGTCATAAACTTAACACTGCCAAGCACACCCCTAAGCCATGTCCCTGACTAAATAAGCAAGCCTTGGTTTTCACAGCAGGTTCCCTTGAGATAATAAAGAAACAAATGCAAGTGTCCTTGATCAAATAAACATATCTCTTCAAAGCAAAGCACTGTTTTTTCCCTTTACTCTCATTCAGTATTCAGCCACTTAAAAACTTACTATAATACCAACACATGCGCTGTCCAATAGAGGGAATTCTCTGGGAATTTTGTTTACAATAAACATTTACATTACATAATACTGTAGACATGGGTACATTCATTATTTTTTCAATACTTATCAAATGACAACTTCCAAATTTGGGGAAAGTTGTTCTTCCTAAATCACTAGCCCCGTGTTTCTAGTACTGAACAGAGCTGGCAAAACATAGTTGATTAACATGATTTAGTGGCTCGTGTCATAAAATAGGTCTGTAAGTGGATAGGTTTGCTTAATGGGGTTTAGAATTTATTAGTCAGGTTACTTACAGTATATCACAATCACAGAGTCATAGTCTCACCCGGCTTTCATGTTCTACTCACTTTGCCTGGCCCGTTAGCAGCAGAGCTGCAGTGTATTTGTGCATCTTTCTGCTGATTCCTCTCACATTTTAAAAGAAATTAATTCTCCAGACAAGAACACTTGATTATAGTTGATTTTTTTTTCCCCCCGAATTTGAATTAGTGTGACATAATATTGTCAATTTATCTATAGTACAAATAACTGTTGATGTTTTCTTATCCTAGTTGAATTATTGGAATATAAGCTTCAGCAGGAAAAATCTATTGTAAGTGACTTGCAGAGCACTCTCTCTGAAGAGCAGAAAAGAGCCTCTGGAACATGTGATCTCCTGAATCAAGAAAAAGCAGCCCTGAAATCAGCACTTCATGAAAGTAAACAAGAGAATGAAAGGTTGCAGAAATCCCTGGAAGAGCTTCAGAGGGAAATAAATCAGTTACGGTGAGAAGTAGATTTATTAATTTATTTGATTTATCAGCAGGTCTGAGAGAGGTAGTAATTGGACACACAAATGGCTTAGCACTTGGAAACATAGGGAGGAAAACTAACCTCTCTCACTTTTCTGGGATATGTTTTCTTTACTAACTTCTGTCATCCCTGGCTATTTTTCCCTTCCCACTCCCTTCACAGTGTATGCTGATGTTTTTCTTTCCTCCCACAGGACAACAGCTTTGCTCTGCCAGGACAAATAACTTCTCCCTATCTTAGTTGTTACTAAATAGAGTAATTCTTCTAGCTTGGCTTGCGGGGAGGTAAATGATTTCAGATGCTGAATAGTTGTGACTTAAAAACTGACTCTCTTTAGAAAGAGCAGAGGCCACCTTTAAGAAACAAATCAACAGACCAACTCAGAGAAAGCAACCCAAAATGTCTTGCTGGCAGTTGCTGGTGAAGGATGTTTTGTTCTGAACATAGATATGTCATTTTGAACTTGGCAGTTCTGAATTGGAAAAGAAAGGAAAGGATTTGGCAGCTGCACTTGAAGACTTACAGGCTGAACAGCTGAAGGAATCTGAGCTCCGAGGTTGGTTTGAGGAACAACAGCGTCAGCACAGAAAAGCAGAGGATGAGAAGACAAAGGCAGTGGAGGTAACGCCCAATTCCCTTGGGGCATGGCCCAATTCCCTTGGGGCATGACGTTAACTAGCAGGTTATTTATGCAGTCTCTTTTTTTTTTGTTTAGTAACTGTTAAAACCACCCCCCAAACCTCTTCTGAATGTGCATAGTGCATTTTCTTCACGGAATTAAAGCTTTTGGTTACCTCCATTAGTTGCACATGCAGAAATAAACCAAAGTTGTAAACCTTTCTCCCCCACCCCCCCATCTTCTTAGTGTTTTTCTCTTTCCCACTTTCCATTTTCAGCCATTGTGTACTGCCCCTTGCTGAGCAGGGACAGCCAGATTCTGCAACTGTGAAACTGCACCCTTAGTTCCAGAGCAAACTTGCCATAAGGGTGTGACGTGTATGATCACTGAGATTATAAGGAAAACCACCCACTGATATATAGGCTTGGCAGGGAGCAACTGGAGCCTTTCCAATATAACATTTATTTTTGGAGGTTAACCAAAGTCTTGTTCCCTTCTAAACTGAACAGAAAAGAAGTGAACAGCTTTCTCTCCAAGACTGTGATAGCAATGACTCAGTGCTTGTAAAAAGCCTACAGTGACTGGAAAAGGAAGAAGATTTAACATAAACCATTTTTTAAACTTAAACCCCAAAACTAATCTCCATTAAAGAACTCCAAACAATTCTAATTAAATGCCATGAGGAAACACAATTCTGACTATTTTCTTGTAGCCTGGCTTCTCCCATCACCTTTCTGGTAGGTGTTGAGATTTGTGAATGGGTTTTGTTGGGTTTTTTGTTACTGCTGCCTGGTAGGACATGCTGCTTACATCCTCCATCTTTTCAGAAACCTGCTCATGCAGGGACAGCAGAGACCAACATAGCCAAGGCCAGGAGGAAAGTGCATTGCCCCAGGGGAACTTGTGCAGCAGATTAGTCTGGCTTTCACAAATCATCTCTTGAAGCCCCATTATGGAATGGGGCTGCTGCCACTTGGCATCTGACCTGGCCTTCTGAGAGATGAGGTGGTGCTGTCAGGGGGGAGGGGGGCAGGGTAAAACCCCCTACTAGGGCATCAGTGCTACCTCTGACTGTCTGCACATGCCCTGGGACTGCCCCTTCAGGCTCTGCCTTTCCTTCTGAAGAGAGGCTGGCTCTCAAAGTGGACCTAGGGATGGATTTTAAACTAAAAGAGGGTAGATTTAGATTAGGTATAAGGAAGGAATTCTTCCCTGTGAGGGTGGTGAGGCTCTGGCACAGGTTGCCCAGAGAAGCTGTGGCTGCCCCATCCCTGGAAGTATCCAAGGTCAGGTTGGATGGGGCTTGGAGCAACCTGGGCTGGCGGAAGGTGTCCCTGCCCGTGGCAGGGGCGTTAGAATGAGGTGGTCTTGACGGTCCCTCCCAACCCAAACCATTCTGTGATTATTTTTGTCAGTCTCTACTCTATGCTTTAAGGAGATGGGCTGCAAAATCCCAAGGTTTTACATCTACTCTTGCTGCTTAGATTTTTCATTTTAAAACAACATGGGTTGTTGCTGCTTGAGATGTCACTTATTAATGGGACTGAGTGATGCAAAGAATAGTGATTTCCTAATGAGGCACTTACTAATTGAAGAAGAAATAATGTGTTGGCAAATACATTAACATGACGATCTTTGGGTTTGTTACTTGGTGCCAGGTTGCTAACAGGCATTTTTCTGTCACCTGTAGTTTTAAACTAAACTTTTTAATACCTGAACTACTGTGTTTAAAACCTTGAATATCTTCCTGGATAAGACAGGAGGTTGAAAATTGCCAAATGATGCAGCCAGCCAGCCCCACAAATAAGTGTTTGTGCTGGAATATTGACGTGTTCACCCCTGTCCTGCCCAGGAGCTGCAGGCTGCCCTGGACGTGCAGTCGGTGCAGAATCGCCAGCTGGTCGTGTCCTTGGAGCACGAGAAAACGGTGACTGATAATCTCCGCAAGGAGCTGCAGATCGAACACTCCCGCTGTGAAGCGCTGCTGTCCCAGGAACAGACCAAACTCCGGGAGCTCCAGAAGAATTTGGAGGCTGAGAAGACCCGCTCGTTGGAGCTCCTGGACTCCTTGAGCCACGAACGTGTTTTGACAGAGCAGTTGAGCATGAGAGTGAAAGAAGGTGCTTCCTGTCAGCACAGGGAGTTGCTGCTGGAGCAAGCCTTTGTCCAAGAACTCCAAGCCCAGCTGGAAGAAGAGAGGTCCCGGACTATGGAGCTAGCTGCTGTTATTGAGAAAATGCACCAGAAGGCCATTCAGTCCAAAAGGCAGCTGGAGGCTGAGGTACAGATGTGCTGTGAGGAAACCCAGAAGGAGAGGGAGGTCAGCGACAAGCTGCGAGCCACGCTGGAGTCTCTTCAGGCTCAAAAGCAAGAGGTGATCCGTTCCTTGGAGGCCCAGAAGGAAAGAGAGGCCAAGATGAAAGCTGACTGGGAACAACTGCAGTCGCTTTTCAAGATGCTGAAAGAGCAAGATAAGTATAAGAAAGAGGAGAGGGAGAGAGAGTGGAGACAGCAGCAACAGACAGAGCTAGAGAAACAGAAGGACTGGCAAAGAGATCAGGAGAGAATGGTAAGAATATCTCTCTGAGTCTTGCCTTATATTGAAAAAGCCACCCACTGGGATTTAACCCTGTGGATGGTGTTCTTTAATTGAAATGTTTCCTTCTGTTAAACAAAGCATTCTGGAAAACGCATTAGATGAGCTCTTTTCCTGCATTTTCTCAATGCTGTTTTCAGGGGGTTGTGTCTGGGTTTATCGTTGACAGAAGTTGATCTTTATATCTTTACCTATGCTGGGAATTGCTGGTTATTCATAGGTAGAGAAGAATAGGGGTTAAATGCAGGATGGAACCAAACTGGATTTTGTCATTGCCCTTATTTTGAACGGGGCTCCTAATCATGGCTTGTGACAGTATTGGTTTCACCCTTCTTGTTTCTCAGCTCCTTCACTTGTAATAGAGGAGAGACGTTTGCAGGCTCTGTGGAGACTCACCAGTAGGAATGTGGATGGAGATAATGACCCCTCCAGTGTTATTAAATGGCTTCCTGGTGGCCCTGGAAGGCAGTGCTCTAAGCCTTCCCCCAAAAGGGATCTGTGAGCTAAGGCACACCCAGATGGATATGCTGGTTAGGTGGGATGTGTGTGTATGCATAAGATACAATTAACTGCTACTTACTCTCTTCAAATAGCAAAACTTGGAACGGCAGCACCAGAGGGATGAACAGAGAATTAAAGAACTGCAGGAAATGTTGGCAGTATTAGAAGAAAAAGAAAGAAATCCTGCAACTCCAAACCGTCAGCAAGAGCTGTTGTGTACCTCAAACAAAGATGGGAATCCCAGACAGGCTGTGACAAAAGAAACTGAAAAACCCCATTTGCAGCAGCAGCAACAGCTGGAGAAGATAAGGCAGCAGTTGCTCTTTGTAGCTGTGCACCTGAATGAGTTCATCTATGAAACTCTAGATAAGTGAGTTGTTGTTCATAGAATAGTGGTTTGCTTTCCATCCTACTACTTAACTTGTGTGGGTCATGACTGAGAGCCCTGTGCTCTTTTAATTCTTAAAAATTAATGGAGCTTGCTAATTTCTATATGTTTGGTAGTTTGTGTGATCAATAGTGCATAAGTAAAGCCTCAGAACTTAAAGGTCATCTAGCAGGGAGAAAGAATCAAATGTGCTTTAACATTATTACAAATCAACCTGATACTGAAAAGGTATTTCTGTTTAACAGAACGGTTCATGATTGGTCTGCATCAAATGATGAAGCTGTGGCCTCTTTACTACAGACATTAAGGGAACTAAAATCAGATTTATTGTCTCCTGCATCTCAGGTAAGGAAAATAGCATGTATGTGTTGATTATCACTTAGTTGTTCTACATTCTTTGGATTGCAACATGCATGTAAGTTGATTGTTTTTTGGTTTTTTTTTTTTCCCCCTCCCTCCCATTTGTTTTTGAGTAAAACATTCTGAGGAAAATTCTGGTTTGCCTTGGCAATAGGAAAGGTGTACTCCTGTACTCACACTACCATTTGATTAACAAGTTTTAATATCTGACTCTTGCTGTTTTCTTGTATTGGAGGGTCTGATTCTGGCAGCAGTTTTTATCTTAGATATGTAGTACGTCCAAGGATCACAAGCCCTGGGACGTGTTGCTGCAGTTTCTTATGCATCCAGAGACAGTTGTTTTTCATCAAAATGTCAAGTTCTTTCCAAAAAAGCACAATAGTGGTTTGTCACCTTGGGTGGGCTGTTCTGACTGATATTTGCAATATTTTACACAAGCCCAGGGATTATCAAAGACCCAGCTCAGGTCTATTGATATGAAATACATCACGAAAACATAACTTTTAGGTTCCATCTGATTCCCCAGATAACTTTGCACTTGTATGTCCTTCTCTTGTAATAGACTGAGATCTTCTACCACATTTAAGCCAGAATTTGGGGATTTAAGGCTAGCAGTCTTTGGCTCCTGTTCGATTCAGATTTCTATTCTCTCACCTGCTTGATCTCCAGAAAACACAGCTTTGAGAAGGAGTTATGGACTGTCTGATACATGAAGAGGCACTTGTAGTTTCTGCCCTCCCGTGCTATTGTAACACAAGTCTGATGTGTGACAAGCTGCCTGGGCATGTTGTAACTCTCCCTGTGTCTAACTGCTTACAAAATACAGTAAATATTTTCCTTCTGACACCTTTGCAGTCACATAGTCACACAGACCTCTCTGCCCTCTTTTTGGGCTTGGATTTTTTTTGTTTTTCTTCAGAATCACCTTTCCCTTCAGTCTCCTTCCTGAGTGTCTCCTTCCTTTAAGGTACTGATCCACATGCTCTGGAGACCAAAGGGAATTCACTGCTGTTATCTCTTTGAGTTGTGATAAATTGGGGAATAATGGACCTGGCAGAACGCCAGCATGAAAAATCTGTGCCCAAAGGAATATGGAATCATCTGGTCAAGCAGATGCCTCGTGGTGCAGTGGATATCAAGTGCACAGATGAATCATGTAGAACTCCTTCAGATATTTCAGCACAACCTTGTTAGGCTGTAATACGTTGCTTGGAGAAGCTGGGCTCAGTTGTGTGTACTAGCTTCTCTTAAGTGTAGATTTTATTTCAAGGGATAAAACACTAACTGCCTTAAAAAAGTTACTTTTATTTCTTTTATAATCTGCTGCACCATGCACTCATGGAACTGTTGACCATTAAATTTGTAGTTCATAGGAAGAGGGTTATGAAGGCAGAACTTGCATGAAGAGTTGGATCTGGAGTCCCAGGTCTCATTCTTACAAGAGATGACTTACCACAGAACTTAATTTCACGGAATCACAGCATGGTTTGGGCTGGAAGGGACCTTAAAGACCATTTTATTCCATCCCCTGCAGTGGGCAGGGACACCTTCCAGTAGCCCAGGTTGCTTCAAGCCCTGTCCAGCCTGGCCTTGAACACTTCCAGGGATGGGGCAGCTACAGCAGTTTTGCATGTACACAGACATCTTTCTTCACAATTTCTGTGCTGCCTATGGATGTAGAAGAGAGTCAGATGATGTGTTTCTATTTCAAAAGGTTCAGGAGACCGTTATTAAAGGGAATGGGATTCTTGTAAGGCTGATCAGAGAAGAGATAGCTTGATGAACAGAAATTCCTTTCTTCTTAAGAAGGGCTTCTCATGCATTGTGCTGCTTAACACCTGAATGCCATTGCTGATTTTCAGGCTCATCATTCTTATGTTTTAATTTGTCATGAAGTTGGGTTTTACTTGTTTTGAGATGTTTGACTGTGGAAGTAAAGTGCAAAACTCATTGTGGCTCACTTCCTTTTGATTTCTGTTTTAGATCAGATCTACAGGTGATGGTGACTCTGTTCAAGAGCTGGAAAGAGAGGCTTGGCAGCGAGAGAGGAACATGCTGCAGAAAGCACTGAAACAGGCTGAATCCCAACTGGCAAAAGCAAATGCTGAAATTGAGAACAAACCAGTGGTAGAAACTTCCAATCCTAAGGTAAAATGATGGGGATGGCCAGCAAAGGGGCTGTCTGGAGCTTGGAAAGCCAGCAGTGTCATTTCAACTTAACTTGGTGGGGATAAAAGGATCTATCAGATGATAGTATTTATATTTCACTTATTGCTGTAATCTTCAGTTGCTGTTTTAAAAAATTATTTTAGAGACTAACAGTTTTATGTATTAAATTAGAAACTTTCCCCGTATGTACTTCATCAGAGAAGTTCCTTTGGAACTTCCTTGGTGTCAGATAGGAACTTGCACCAAAAGTAACCTGGATCTTTGGACTTTGTACTCATAAGTGAGAGGGAGACTCAGATTTCCGTGTCTAAGCATGAAAATAGAAAACACACATTATTTTTAAACCCCAGCCTAATAATCTTAATTGCTTTTTAATCTTGATTGTACTCAAGTCTGAAAGGCATCTCTCCCCACGTGCTTTCTGGATAATTTTTTTAAAAGCCTATTTTGTTTTCTTTGTTAAAGAGTTAAGCTGTTTTAGAGTTTGGAGTACGACGGTTCTGCTTGAAAGCAGTCAGGAGATTTAAGGCAGTCTGGCACTCCAAAGTTGGCTGTTCTATATCTGTGTACAGAATTGTATCAACCTAGATGCTTGACCTGAAGACAGATTATTCGTGGCTGGGTTTTTGCGACAGCAACTGTGACAAAATCAGAGATTTTTCTTTTCTTTCTGCAGTTGCAGAGATTATACAGGAAGTACATTCGGGCAGAGAGCTTTAGAAAGGCTCTGGTTTATCAGAAGAAATACCTCTTGCTGCTTCTTGGTGGATTTCAGGACTGTGAGCAGGCAACCCTCTCTCTCATCGCCCGTATGGGGATCTACCCCTCGCCTGCAGACCTGCAGCTCTCCGGGTCACGGGCCCGGCCTTTCACCAAGTTCAGGTGTGCAGTCAGGGCCATCATCGCCATATCAAGGTAAAGCCAAAACACTCCCTGTCTCTCGTGCCTGGTGTTTCCTTGGAAATTTAAGAAGTTGGTAGCTCCTGTGGCTTGTCCTACATTAATGTTAAGCAAAAGCAATCTCTAAAGCTGGTTCAAACATGACTTGTTAGCTGAGTTTGATCCATACTAAACTAAAGATGGACAAAAAATGTCTTTCATCTTAAAGAGGGTAGATTTAGATTGGATATTGGGAAGTATTGGGCTGTGGGGGTGGTGAGGCCCTGGCACAGGTTGCCCAGAGAAGTTGTGGCTGCCTCATCCCTGGGAGTGTCCAAGGCCAGGTTGGACGGGGCTTGGAGCAACCTGGGCTGGTAGAAGGTGTCCCTGCCCATGGCAGGGGGTGGAATGACCTGAGCTTCAAGGTCCCTTCCAGCCCAAACCATTCCACAATTCTGTGAAAAAGCTCCAATATGTTTTGAAACCAGTGAACAGCCATTACAAATTGAAGTCCTTTCAGGACTGACCTCCTTGGTCTCCCTGGACAGTTTTACTTGTATCAGAACGTGATCTGTCAGGGACGGCTCTCTCTGGAATCCAGTAACCTGTGTTTCCTTGCTTCTGTCATGCTCTGTCACTGTCAAATGGGTTTTGTTAGCTGTATGTGAGACAATAGGCCGTCTCCTAATGACTTTTAAGTCCATTTAATAAAAAAGAGAGTCGTTTTAAATGTAACAGGTGGTTATTTCTGAGCGATTTCCTTGTCTAGTAAAAACGATTAGTAGCAAGTTTCTTTCAGGAGATTGCAGTGTCTTTGACATGAATACCATAACGATAGCAATATCAACAGTGATCTCTGAACTCCTCTCAGGTAGAGAGGGCTGCCACAAAGCTCTCTCTAGAGATTAGAAACAGAGTGGAGGAGCACAGCCAAAACAGGCAAGCCTTTTCAGCAGGTCAAGGATCATTGCAGGGTAAAATGGGATAAACGGACATTCCAAAGACTGAAGTTGAAGAATTCTCCCTTCATTCCCACAAGGCTTGTTACTTCCGTTGTTTAGTGTGTTCTGTACCAACACATAACTTAATATTAAAATTTAATGTATTTTTGTTTATTTTCAATGCTTGTACGAATTTGTTCTCTTACTAAGGTTAAAGTTTTTGGTGAAAAAGTGGAACAAAGTCGGCAGGAAGAGTGCACAGGGTGAAAGCATTTCTCACAGTGTAGGAGGTAACACAGGTAAGTCTCTGGACAAGTCTGTTGTTTTTATCATAATTTCTCCTCAGTGATGTGTTTCATTTGAAAGTGTCAAAATCTGTTTATTTTGCCACTATCCATCTGTGGAGCAGGCAGGTAGATGGTCTGATGCCGGTCAGTAAGGACTTGAGTTACTTGGGGAACACTTGACTGTTCCTTTAGGTTACTTATGGGTGTCTTTGTAAGAATTTCAACCAACGTCTTAATGCATCACCCAATACTTTGGAACTGTCTCCCTTAATGTTCCATTACTTGTGCCTTTTCAACACTAAAAAAAATTCAGATGAAATAGTGCATTTTGCATTACCATAATTTTCACTGTTTCTAAGTTGCCGGAAATACTTATTTTTTAAAAAAAAAGCACCAACTTCCTACATAAACCCACTGTGGTGTGATTCCTAGGAAACTTGAATGCCCAAATGCTGAACTTTCTAAAACCTTACTACAAAATAGCGTGGAACTTCTGTTAAATCCGATAAAAAAACAAAAAACCCCAAACTAAGAAAACAATTAGCTGTAGAAAGTGTATTTATCTGGATTTAAACCCAGACTTTACTGTATTCTGCTGTCATTCTCGTGGGTGTATTGGATGTGTTTTCTGATAACCTGTTCTGAATGGTTCCCAGCGCATGTTTTTTAACCTTTTCGTGTTTGCCACAGCCTCTGGTGCTAGAACAGAAGTTCTGAAAGAGCAGCAGCCCCCAGCTGTTCCCATCAGCTCTCCCCCTACCCGGGACAGGGACACGGGGCTGTGCCACAGAACCAGCTCTGCAAGATTTGGGAACCTCTCCCCACGATCCTCTTCCCACTCACACAACAGGTCAGTTGGACATCCCTGCCTGGGTTTAATCCCCCCAATAGACAGTCTTCCATAAAAATGGAACCGCTCGTTGAAGGAGGTACTTGAACAAGAAGAGGAATTTATTTTCCTAGATCTAGAAAACGTTTTTTTTTCTTTCAAGATGGTACAGGGGAATAAAACTTTTTGTCTGCTTTAAGCATCGTGTCTGATGTTCTTGGACTGGGAGCATTCCTAGTGGTGTTCCCCAATTTAATTTGTGCAGAGCACAGAATTTACAGAGGCTGTGTCTGTTAGCGTGCTTTGAAGGGTAATTCTTGTTGCCTTTGCAGGAGTTGACATGGGAGGTAGCTGGTCACAGTCCCGTCATCTTTGGATGTGCTCTTTGTTTCTTAGCCTCCTGGCTAAATTAGAAACTCCAACGATCAGGCAAGAATTTTCTTCAAAATGAAGAAAAAAAAAAAAAGGCAGCAAAGAAGTAGGTGTGGTGATACAGGGATAGGCAAAGACAGGAGATGCTCCAAATCGTTGTAGGGTTTTTTAGCATTGCTGACTGATGTGGGGGACAGACAGTGCTTGCCGTGGCAGCCAGGTAGTGTTCTGGTTTGCATGGAATTTAGCAAAACATCTTGGGAGAGTTCGAGACCTGGAAGCATTTCCCAAAAGACTTAATTCTGCCCCGCCCTATTCCTCTGTCATGACACGTGTCTGGGTCTGGCTGCCCTGCCAAGGAAAGTCACCCATGTGGTATGTAACAGGAGATTAATAACAGCAGCCCTGACTGGTGCTCAGTGTGGCTGAGTGGTAGCTCAGGTCTGATGTGGATCCAACGTAGGCTGAACTGTGCCTGTTGCTGCTCTTGCGTCCTGGCGAAGCTATACAGAAGGAAGGGATGGATAGGAGCTACCTCCTGCTAAGGGAAAGCTGCAAGGAAAAGGAGTAAATCCAAACTGCAAATAGCAGTGTGTTTCCACAGTGTCCCCTGTGTCTGCTAATATTTGGAATTTGTTGTTGATGCCCAGAAGGGAGACCCATCTAAAGGGGCCCCTTTTTCAACCTTGGCCTTCATACAGTATTTCCCTTGCTGAAGAGGAGCGTGCACACCTGGATGCAGCTCCTCCTCCTCCTGCAGGTCCTTCTGTGCAGAGGGTCTTGTCTGACTTGGCCATTTGGACTGACCTCTGACTGTTTCTTTCTTACCCAAAGGGCTTTGTGTTGTGGATCAGTAGAGAAAGATTCAGAGATACTCCAGCTTTTACCAAAACGTCCTTTCTTTTGACTCCCTGTATACAAAGCTGCCCAGTCTATATTGTTGTATACATAACTTTTTGGTGGTGGTGTTTACTGTTGTTCCAGTTTTCTTTGCCTGGAATTCCTGCCTATACGAATGTAACTTTGCTGTATATATTTGAGACTGTAGCAGGAGAAGAAGAAAATAATTTGTTTGCATTTTTAAGGTTGCATCCGTCCCCAAGTTCAGCTTCAGAAAAGTCACTCGTGCCACCTCACGATCCCGAACGATCGCTCACAGAATACATCCATCGCTTGGAGGTTATCCAGCAAAGACTGGGGGGGATGCAGCCAGGTATGAACCACCTTCTTGCCCCCACAGCCCCCAGAAGTCTGGGTTGATTTTTGCAAGGTTCTTTGTACATATTGACCATAAAGAGCATCATTTTAGTGAATAATTGTAATTATTGGTAGGGGACAACTAAGTAAGTTTCTGAAAGGAAACCTTTTCATGAATCATATCTAAAACTAGTCCAGCTGTGGCATTTCTCAAAATAAGTTCATAATGAAATTCTTCAGAGATAAGGCTGGATGATTTAATGTGGTTTCTGTCCCCACTCCTGTTTCCAAGTCTAAATAAGCGAGTGTTGCAGCTTAAATGAAGCTTTGTGTATTTGTTAATTTGCTTTAGAGTCAAAGAGAGCTGTTGTAATAGCTCAGCAGAGCTTTCTCTGCAGCACAAACTGTAATGCTTCCCTTGTTTATCACTTCCTTATGTTCTATCTAGCTCTAAGCTTGGTCAAAGAGCACACAAAGGATTGTAGCGGACCTTAGCTTTGTTATTTAAAGCACTTCCACCTAATTTCTGGACTGCAGCCAAAAGCTGGAAAGATGAACAGGTTGATAATTAGCTGTGGCACTGAGGGGGGATGGGGAGTGTGTTTGGCTTCCTTCCCACACTGCACATACACACCTCACGTTTTTCTTTGCCTAAGCATAACCATCCCCTGCTGTTTCTCAGGTGGACTTGCCTCCAGTAATTGTCCTTCAGCCTTTGCCCAGATCTATCACTAAAGTCAACAGCTGCAATGACACACCCATATGGAAGAGACCTTAAAAATCATGCGATTCCACCCCCATGCCATGGGCAGGGACACCTTCCACTGGCCCAGGTTGCTCCAGTCCCTGTCCAACCTGGCCTTGGACACTTCCAGGCATGGGGAGTCCACAGCTTCTCTGGGCAGCCCATTCCATGGGAACAGTTTGGGAACTTTGATGTTATTCTCAGAAGGAGTTTACCTAGAAACTATTCCTGTGACTTTGTGGGGGTTGAGTTTTTTTCCACAAATACTGCAGCTGTATGGCAGATACAGATAGATAAATAAATTTTAGACTTGAAACCTGACAGCCTTTATGGAAGTAAGGTATTTTGCTTACTTTGAAAAAGTAAGAATTTGGAAAAAGTATTCCACACCTGGGACACCATGAATAGAAATTCTGTGGAAAGTGCATATAATTTATGTCACTTCCATGTTACCAGGACAATGATATCAACCATTACAGAGTGACCTTGCAACCTTTAGAACAGTTCTGTGAGCCAAATGATTTCCCAGTTTCTAATGGACTTTAGGACATCTACTCAGTGGCAAGATCTTGCCCAGCAACAGAATCACCACAGGAGTGCCAAAGTTGAGCTGTCACTGTGGATAAAGCAGGCCTGTGATGGAGCACTGGGCCCAGTGTATAAAGGTTTGCTTTGGCAAACGTAAGCTTTCAAATCCTGTTTTGGATTGCTCCTAAGTGGCTCGTGAAAATGGGAATTGCTTTCAGTGTATCTTGTGTGAAGCGCGTTGAGGAAATTACATGCTGCTAACTGCACCCTGTTGCTTCATAACACAAGCAGTTTTCTGATATTCATTTGTGGTTTTGCTTTTTTTTAAATTTAGGACAAGTGCCACGCTCACCTCATCAGAGAAGCATGAAAAAATGATGGGGAAGGTTATGAAATCTGTCCTGTGAGTTACTGCTTCCTTCTGAGCTGGTCCTTACTGAACAGAGGCACTTGCAATCAATCTCCTGTGCAACTGAATAAAGGGCAGTGCTTTTACAGCAGATTTTTATATGACTCTTTTTATTATATTTTAGTACTTTAAGAGGGACTTACTTTTCTCTAAGAACGATGTTTTACGTTCTCATGTGAAATTACTCTAAGTTAAACAGCGGAAGTGTGACTGCATCACTGTATTGTAAGCTGCAAAAAGTCTCTGTGGTGTTTATTTTTCTATAGTGTATAGGTGGATTCCTTGTAAAAAAAGTTATTAAAATGGTATTTCATTAGTGAATTTTTGCATCGTATGGTTATTTGGTTTTGCCTTACCTGTTCACTCATTTTGCTGTTCCTAAAATGGTTTGGGCTTTAATATTTCTGTAGGATCATTCTGACTAAAGGAACAGCTCAAATACTGTCACAAACATCAAAGGTACCTGGAGCCGTCTGTGAATTTAGGGTTTGCTCTTCCGATTTTACAGTAAGTTCTCCCTCCCTCAGTCTGTCCTATTTACTCTGGGCACTTTTAGCTTCCCTTCCCTAGTTCAAAATGCAAAGAGCTTTTATTTAACTCTCTGCATTTTTGGCAAAACCTACCGAACAAAACCTCTGAACTCTATCTACCTCTAACGTAAGTGAAACTCCTGGTTGCAAACTCTACCCTCTGTCCAGTATCCTGTGCTGCAGGTACCTTCAGCGGGGGCAGTTCCAAATGTGTATGAAGTTCCAGGTCAAAGGAGAGGAAAGAGGCATTCTGGTGGTAAATCCGTTTCCAGTCACAATGTCTCAGTGTAAAAATGAGAGAGATTCCAAATATCATGCTGAATAAGACTTCTTTCTGTGATACTTCTGTATTTCTTTAGAAAAACTATAAGCAGAATTATAATACCAAAAGAATCTTAAACCCTGGAAACATGAAATCTCTATGTTTGAAGCAGATGTGGTGTTTAACTTTGGAGCATCAGAAAAATCTCTTCTTGAGGCAGATTATTCTGCTACAGCCTATTACAAGATTTTTCTCTACAGGGTATTGACAGTTATATATTGGTGTTTGTTTTATTACTTAGCTGCTTTTATCCAGTGTTGGTCCTGGTAAGCCCTTATGTATCTGTCAAGTAGATCACCATTTAATTCTCTGGGGAAAAAAAAAGGTGGTAGAGATAGAAGATTGAAGATAGAGGAGCCTGGCCACCAAGAAGTGGGGTGGGACATGAGGCTGGTCAGGGGGCAGGGCAGGGCTGAGGAGCAGTTTGTGGCCTATGAGCAGTACCAGGAGTGTCTGTGCCATGTGGAGGAAATGCTGCGGAACTCCAGGATCAGCCCGAAGTGAAGGAAGAGTCTGGATTACATGGGGCCCAGCTTGATGGACTGCTGTACCTGAACTGTGCAGGATACAACAGAGGTGCTGTCCTGGCTCTTCAGGAAACTGGTGATTTACTGCCTCTGGGTGTTGGTAAGACCTTTCCCAGTGCCTCCTCCTCCTTTTGGTCCAGAGTTTTAAACCGTTTGAACTGACATTTTATGCTGACTCAGTGCATCATATTTCTTTTGAAAACCAGATTCTGGGAGTCTTAACACTCAATGCAGCATTGTCAGACTGCACACTGAATGGTGCTGGTGCCCTTTTGGCTTAGCACAGCAGGAGTTTATCCTCTCTTGGGAACCATATGCATTTTTAGAGCAGAGTTCAGAACTGGCACTAAATCAAATCTGTAACTGCATACTCACACCTGAATGTTCAGTGTTGAGTGGAAGCAAGGCTGTGAGACCAGAGGGCCTGTGCTCAGAGTGAGCCAGTCAGTACTGACTCTGCAAATCCAAATTAATGACTAGTTTTAAAATCTGGCACTTTTAGGTGGACATTAAAGATACCTTTTAAAGGGCGGGATCAGTTCTGCTTTAAGGGAATTTGGCTTTGCATTGGCACATTTTCTAATCAATCTGCAGGGGTTTTTTTTTTGTGTCCCAAGACATGCAGGGCTCTTCCCAAGCCTTGGCAGAGCGGTCTTTCAGGATCTGAGCTATAGGTAACGTATTACGTGCAGCTACGTTCCAGTCAGCTCCCTGATACCCACAGACGGCTTTCTGAAGGACAGTGGAAGCAGGAACATTCCTGCCCGGTATTGGGGGTGAAGTTTTAAGGAGCGTGGTTTTCCCGGTGCTAGTGTGTTGTGTGTGTGTGCCCTCGGAAGGGCAGTTGCACAGGGCCCGCTTTCCCATGACGTGTTGACCTCAGTAACATGAGCAGAGAAATTGGAAGCCCCACATGTGATACCAGTGTGAACCCAGTCACCCCAAGTACAGAGGTAGCTGTTTTGGACTGAAGCAGTTGTTAGCAGAAAACTCCTCCCCAGATTTCTTCCCTGTTTTCTGGTTCCAGGAAAGTTGTTCTTACACAGGCAAAGCAGTCCTGGGTTTGCTTTTGCCCGAGTCTTTGGGAGGCTGCAGGAATGCCAGAAGTTCATCATGCTCGTGGTGTCTTACCACGCACACTCGCACTGGAACCTGCGGTTGCATGGGGAAAAGCCACTGCATCAACACGGGCTCCCTAACAAACGTTTCCTCCTGGTCTCTAGTGCCCTTTGAGAGGTGTTTGGCTTTAGGTAAGACACACAGATACATTTGTTTGTTTATTATTTATTTGATACAGTCCCAGGCACCACTTTACGTCTAGGCTCTCATACTCCCCCGGGGAGAGGCGGCGGGGGTGCCGGGGCCTCACGCTCGATCACAGGTTCCTATTTTCTGTTGGGAGGAAAGAAGTGGGAGGGAAAGGGCAGTTTCGGTACTTTCAGGTACTTCAGCAGAGCAGGAGCCAAGGAAAGGGGGTAAGAGAAGGAAAAAGGTGAGAGGAAGGAAAGGAAGGGAAAGGGAGGAAGGGTGAGAAAAGGGAAAGGAAAGAAAAAGTGAAGGGCGAAGGAGAGAGGCACCGGGCGTGTCCTGCCGCGGCCCGGCCCCGGCCCGCCCCTGTGGCGGGCGGTGCGGCCGCGGCTGCG
>VXAY01000244.1:76052-109097 GCA_013399855.1 Oxyruncus cristatus | reverse complement strand
GCCGGTTAGCGCGCGGCTGGGTGCGCTGGAAATACAGTTGGGGGTTTTTTTTGTGGATTTTTTCTTTTTTCTTTTTTCTTTTTTTTTTTTTTAGTTTTAACGTCTATTTCTAACTGTAGCTGAAACCTTAAACCTCTCACTTTGGATCGCTCATTAATTTCCAACGTTTTCATGCTTCCCTGTGAATACGGGCAGGAATATGGTGATGTTCCCTCCATTTCTATAGAGCCACAGAATCACAGAATGGCTTGGGTTGGAACCTTAAAGCTCATCTTGTTCCACTCCCCTGCCATGGACAGGGACACCTTCCGCTGGACCAGGTTGCTCCAAGCCCTGTCCATCCTGACCTTGAACACTTCCAGGGACAGGACAGTCACAGCTTCTCTGTGCCTGTGTCTCACCACCCTCCCAGGGAAGAATTTCTTCCCAATACTCAATCCAGCTCTCCCCTCTGGCATTGGGAAGCCTTTCTTGCTTGTCCTGTCACTGTAGGCCCTTGTCCAAAGTCCCTCTCCAGCTGTCTTAGACCTCCTTAAAGACTGGAAGGGTCTTTATGGTCTGCCTGGAGCCTTCCTACTCCAGGTTGAACACCCCCAGCTCTCCCAGCCTGTCTCCAGAGCAGAGGGGCTCCAGCCCTGTGCATTAATGAGTCCTTGGTCAGAGGTGGCAAGGTGCAGTGCCAGGCAAAGGGTCACTGTGACCATTCTGTGGGTTTTCAGCCCCCAAAAGAAACTTTCCTTCCCTTCCACCTCCTGGCTGGTGTTTGGTCACCAGAGGTCACAACCCTTCTGTGACTGCGGTGGGAGTTGGACGTGGTATCTTGGTGAAGGGCTGGGGAGGATTTTTTTTTTGCCAATTGATCCCCTTGCATGGCTTGTCCTGCAGACAGGCAGGTGTAGGCACTTGGTGCAGGACAGCATGGCAGGGCAGAGGTGACCGAGGCAGCATTTTCTGGCAGCTGATACTCCCTGAATTTTCCTCAGATACGTTGTCAAGCTGCTCATCGGAATAAAAAGCTAAAAACCTGTTAATGCCATCCACGGTCTTGGGCGTGGGAGCGTTCAGTCCTCTCCTCAGACGTTGCAGTATTCAAATCAGCATGTTCAGGTGGGCAAAACTGGGTTTATTTCACCTAAATACACTGTCTGACGCAGGTCATGGTTTCGGAAATGATTCACGGGTCCGCTGTCCTCGCCTGCAGTGTGGAACCTCTGGTGCAGCGGCAGGGGAAAGGTGCAGGATGGGTAACTTTGTTGTCCAAGTGTAACCTGTCGCTGCACGCCTGCCGGCGCGGTCGGAAGCGGTACCTGGCGTGCCCTGGTGCTTGTGCAAGAGGGGTTCCCGTGAGTTGTGCTCTGCTGTGTGTGCAGCTGGGACTCTGTGCTCTCCCGGCGTGGCCACACTGGGCCCGGTGGCTCTTCCTGTGTGCCTGCGGACACGTGCAGGTCAGCCGGGATTCCTGGGGCTGGCTCCTGGGCCGTGCAGTTCCTGACTGTGTGTTTGTCTAACCGATGGAGCGTTTTCTAACAGATGGGTCTGCGGTATGTTAAACCTGTGAAACACCTGGAGTGATTGCAAACTGTCCTAGTGCAGGGGGTCTGATACGGAAAGCATATTGCTGTGTGGCTGCTGGATTAGTTAAGGGATTGGTTAAAGCGGTTATGTGAGCTCAAATTTCTTGACCACTCTGGAGACTTAGTTTATGAGCTTAGCTGTGAGTCCTTTTCTGCCTTTCTGCTTTAAGTCATTTGCAAGCAGTTCTTCACCACCTGGTGATATGTTACGTGCTCGTGTCCTGCCATCGCTTGAGGTTTGTAGGTGAAGCTTTTAGTGGACCCCTCCATCATTAATGCTCAGAACTTCCTCATTTGGAGAGGAAGGAACAGCAATCTGAGATTTCTTACGCTGCATATGCCGCAAGTTGGAGAAGGTCAATACTTGGGAGGATGTTCCCATCATCTGAGAGGAAGTGTGAAGGGAGAAAGGGAAAGGAAGAAACACAAGAGCAAGTTCCTTTCTAATTTGTCTATGTACTTTGTTAATTGGGGTGTTGTATGTACTGTGCTGAGGCAGCAGTACCGTCTGTTCTCTTTGATTACATTATTTTCACCTATAAATAAATAAATCAGGAAGGTGATTAATCTTTCCCTTTGATTTTGCCCCAGGTTGTTGTAGCAAAAGTTGGGAAAAGCGTTTGTGTTTAGATGTAGAGAAGAATGGAGACATGGGTGCATTGGTACTTTCTAAAGGCAACTCAGAATCCTAAATAAAGCATTTGACTGAGAAGAGTTTTGGATGGGGATGGAATGCCAGCTCATGCTGCAATTCTAATCATGTGCACTGGTATGGATCCCTCGCATTTCCAAGATCCTAATCTCTTCATTGGCATTGTTTGTATTCTTCAGGTATTGGAAAAATAATAGTTGGAGATAAAAAAGTTACCACAGAATGGTGCTGCTATGATGCCTTGTTACATCAACGCTGTAATTTCTTTCTCGTTGAAAAAAATTAGTGAATCTGTTAAGAAAACTCAGAGATCTGCCACAGCCTTTTTGGGAGGTAAGGACAATTTTGAGACCATGCCCTGCACCTAAGATGAGCTGTGCAGCTGATGGATCTGTGCACTAAGCTTGCTTACCTTAAGTCTGTAAGATGCTGCAGCTTTCTGATGTCATGGAAAGATGCAGAGTTCCCTAATGAGCCCGGCAGGATCTGTGTCAAAGCATGATGGGGATGCTCGGAAGCTCCCAGTACTTCACGTTTTTTATTAATCACCATAAAACACTGGTGGGTTTTTTTCGTTGTTGTTTTTTACTTCTGTGTTCTGAAAGAGAACTAAGATTATGAATGGTTCTTGAAAAAAAGTAATTCCAGTTGGAAGTGGAGACTTTAAAGGAAAAGCATCATCAATGCGCTTTTTAAAGCCTGTACCTGTTCTCTGATACACACATACATTTGTGTGTATTTTTACGTACCTAAGTGTAATTGTGCACTGCTTTTTATTAAGGTATGATAATTTTGAAGAGCAGGTCTCATTTAGACACAAATGTGACTCGTATAATTTGTACTTTCATGAAAACCACATTTCAGTTGAAAGCCATGCCTTGATAACATCTTTTGACTGTTCTCTTGTGCAGAGAGAACTCTGTCTTCTTTTGTCCTCGTTTTTATTCTTTTTCTTTTCAGAGCTTTCCCAGTGTTTCTGCTGCAGTTTTTTCCATGGTATATAGCTATACTTTGCTGGCTTGTGCAATGAGATGCATGTTTTGGGTAACAGAGAAAAGCCTGACAGATCGTGAAGCCCTTCCTGGGCCAAAATAACTCCTGACGTTTGAAGACCTCTTTCTGAAGAGAGTAGGGCAACATTTGAGCACCTTAGGGATGTGGAATGGGGTCATTTTTTGCTTCTTCCAGGTTATTTATGGCAGAAGATGCTTCTTCTTCCTTGCTCATCTAAAGAGAAGATACATAGGATGAGAAGTAGTCAAAGATAAAACTGTGTATGTAGGAACGAGGACCTGGTGTCAGCTTGTGTTGGCTTTGTCTTCTAGAACTGTTGGTGGTGGCAGTGACCTCAGACAGCAGTTCAGGGACATACAAGAACATTCGACTACATTTGTTTCTTTTCTTGGAAACTTTTGTGCTTGTTGCTGTCTGGGTCCACTGAGGCTGGGCCATGTGGATGCACAGCACTGGATTTGTGTTCAGTAAAATCTGGATAAAAGCTGAGGAAAGAAAACAGACTCTGAAGTGGTGTTTGACCAGTGTGTGAATGGTACAACACTTTTTTTTGTCTGAATTTCTCATCAGCTTTAAACGTTAAATATGCGGATTTGGGATTTCTTCTGTTTGTGACGAATTTGTAGGTGGGTCTTAGTTTGGACTTGATGATCTTGGAGGTCTTTTCCAACCTTAATGATTCTATGAACTAAGCTGGAACTCTAAAAAGAGATGACCTGTAAAGAGGCTGAAGAGATTTTTATACTAGTTCAGATCTGTCTCCTTACTCCACCGATTGCCAGATGGGGAATGCTGCTGTTCTGTCAAACAGGCTACAGGGTTAGTCCTGAGATAGAAATGTGTTGTCCTGTAGCTTACCATCTTAATTATGACCTTATTCCTTGGTTTATTTGGGATGTGTGTTTTCCAGTTCTAACACATTGCTCCTAGGTTTCTTCTGAGGCTGCTCGAGTTTTAGTGGCAAACGATGCAGTTTGGGTGGAGTGGTCAGCATGCAGGTTCCCCAGCAGATGTTTACATCTGCCTGGGCTGAAAGCTGAATCTCACATGACTTTGATCCCAGTTTTTAATTTCACATTTAAGAAAGGAAGAATTTGTGTGTGTGACAGGAAAACTTTCTCTGGTTTTTTTTGTGTTTTGGTTTGGGTTTGGTTTTTTGTTTTTTTTTTTTGCCTTTGTGGGAATTGGGGGTTTTTGGTATGTATTAAGTGTTGCAGGTAGTTCCTGAGTGGAAGAAGGTATCAGCTATGAAGTATTTCCTAAAAAAATTAAAGGTATTTAATGATTTAATGTCTGAGATTTTTGGCTACTGCAAACATTCCAGCAATGCTTCAGCAAGTACTTTTTGTAATAAGTCTAGTTGTGGGGTTTTTTAAATAAATTGATAAAGTAGTACTTGGTTTTGGTCAGAATGCCCTTCTTATAAAACCTAAAGGTAGTGGTGAGAGCTGAAAAGTTTAAGTGCTTTTGTTACACTGGCAGTATTGAAATTTAGTGATACTAAATTTCTGTATGTGAAATCAGTGAGGAAGAGACACACACACTTTCACGTATTATTCTTGTGATAAAGCATGGTATTGGGATTTTTTTAAGTTCTTATAGTGATAGTTTTCTGTTATGAAAGTCTTCTGCCATCATTGTAATACTTGGAAATAAATATGATCTGAGACTGTCAGTGGGAAGGATGGGGGAGACAGATGGCCGTCTGTGAAACTTAACCTGCAGCGTCTTTCTTGCTTAATTTCTGGGCTCTCCAACAGAAACTGTTAATTGTGTGATAGTACCTGGGGCTTGCCAAATGCCCATGGGGACTGAGTAAGCCTACAAAGCTTGTTCTCACACGTTAACACCCAGTGCAGGTCTCAGCACCTGGCTGACGTCCTTCAGGCTACCTTGTGTCCTCAGGCCCATTCTGTGACTGGAACAGTCACGCTGTGTCCAAAGGGAGGCAGGATCTTGATTTATTTATTTATTACAGGGCAGTCTTGTGGCATGGGGTAGTTACCCTTGCAAGCCATTTGTGGTTACCATATAAAAGGGATCTTTTTTTTTTTCAAATGAAAAGCGTGTTCTTCAGAAAGGGGAACACACTGTCACTGCTCATTCACTGGTGGGAATGTGCTGCAGCAGAGGTTTTATCCAAAACCTCGCTGTGTCTTCAGTAGAATTAATTCATAAACTAGAGATTTAAGAGAGGTGGCAGTTACCAGAGGTGGCATGAAGGGTTCAAAGTCCTCTGAACCCTTCTGCGTGGGGAGAGTAAAGCAAATTGACCCGTTTTCTTTTTCTTGCCATATCTGATGTGCTGAATGTTCGGAGCAGATTTTTTTGGGGTTTTTTTTTTGGTCTCCCCTATATTTTGGAAGGTCTTGAGAAGCAGTTTAGGGGCTCTTGTTGAGGTTACCTAAATTATTAGCACCCATACTGGAAAACACTGTTGTAGTGGTGGAATAATACGATTGTACCTGGTTTTCACCTGTAACAAACCTTCCCTTTCACTCTCGTTCCCACTCCCCCATCATGTTCATTTTCCACCAGTGTTATTCTGCTGCCCCTCCCTCCCCTTTTTTCTTTCCCACCTTCTGGTACACGGGAGGATGAGCAAGCTGTCTGGTCTTAGCTGAGAGCATCTTTACACTTTTTGCCTTTAGCTGTTCCTAATAAAACAATTTTGTGAGTAGTGAGGATCTGCAGAAGGACATCCACTCTTATTCTGTTGTCTGTGGCTTCCAGCTTAGGAGTGATGCTGATGCACTTAAAGGCTTAAAAAAATGAAAGGACTAAATCTACTGTGCTGTTACCTTTATCACTGAGAGGAAACAGAAAATGCCCAACCAGGAGAACTGGGAGTGCTAGGTCATCAACTTCCTTTCCAATCAAAGCAGAATTTCAGACTCGACCAGTTAGGTGGTTGGGGCTTTTTTGGATTGCCCTTTGGATTTCTGAAGTAGTTAACCAGTGTTTAAATTAATCTCTTTCCTGCGTCTGAGTAAAAATCTTGTTATTCTTTTATATGTTGCTTTGTCAAGGAAGGTTAAAACCTGTGAGGAACGATAGTATGATGGCAACCTGTCCTTTAAGAAAATTAAATTAAATATATTTTTTTTTCCCGGTGTTCTCATGCAAAAATAAGTTTTCCTCAAAATCATAAATGCACATATTTCTGAAGTAAATAGACATTTCTGAAATTAACACTGATCACTGTCCTGTGTTCTACCTCACCATCCTTCCCCCATACATAAATCAATCTCTGTTAGCCTTGAGAACATGAAGTGACTTCCCCCCCCCCCTCCATTTGCTAGTTAAAATGCTGTTGGGGTGGTTTTTTTCTTTGGGTTAGTTTGTTCTTTTTAAAAGGAATAAACTGTTCTTCTGCAACGTGATTTCATTTGAGGAAGGGCTGTGGCATCTCCTGGACTGAAGAAGAGTTATGACACAGGGGCAGGGTGCCCGAGGTGCCTGCTTGGTGACATTTCATACAGCTGAGTTACAGATGGATCGCCCCGTTCTGTTACTGTAAGAAAGACTTTTTTTTTTTTTTTAATTATGCAAAGGGAGAGGCAAAACATTTCAGTCTCTCTGATTACATGACAGTTATTTGGTTATTAAGAACCTGTGTATTTACCTTGGAGTATCAAAGTATTTGACAGTTTCTTGGCACAAAGGTTTGTGGCTCTTGAGGAAACATAAACTTGGTGCATTCGCAGGAGTTTTCTGGAAGTGATGATTGCAGACCCAGATTCGAAGGTCATGGAATCATTTAGACTGGAAAAGACCTCTGAGATCATGGAGTCCAACCATTACTCCAGCATGGTGTGCAGTAAAATTGAGTGTATGGTTTTCCTGTGCTGAGACTGAAGAAAGCAGTTCTGCAATGCAGATTTCAGGGGACCAAGTTGAAATGTGTGGCTGAATCATTAAAGCCTCCAAAACTTCATTGTATCCTTCTACCACTTTCTCGCAAATCTGTGGATTTTTGTTGTTGTTTTCCTGTGTTGAAGCTTGTGCCTTGTAGCCAGTGTCTGTCTGCAATTTACAGTTCAGTGAGGAAAGAAGCAGCTCTTAATCTTCCGTGTCTGTTGTTACCTCTTGAAGGTCAGGATGTTCCTATTTTATTATCTCTGTGTCCATCCCTTTAAGAACTTGGAGGGTGAATCTGGTTGGGCCTCATCCCTTCTCTAGCAGGGACTTCTTGTTCAGTGTTCCTGCTGGATGCCGCTAGTGTCTGACAAAAATCTGCCTCTTCTAGAATTTGTTATTTATGGCCACTGAAAATAAACTTACAGCTGGTGTTGTGATATTATGCAGATAGATGTAAATCATCTTTTATTCTGGCTTTTTATTATAATTCACCGTGGCTCAAATAGTTGATTTCTTTTTTTTTTTTTAATTTATTTTTCCTTTTACCTAGTTACAGCCAGATGGCCTCAGAGCTGGATTGGGTTGAGGGCAGAAGGATGAAGGAGGGTGCCAATACTTCAGCTTAGCTGCAACATGAATCTGTACCCGAAATAAATTTTGTCAGCGTCTGCCTGTGTCTGTGCGGCTGCTCCTTCAATCTGTCCCGGATCCAGCCTGGAATGAAATGCTGGCCTTGCTGCTTGTAGCTGCCTCTTGTCCTTCTAGAACTTGAAATATGAAAACTCCTGTGAATCATAATCAATATATTACTGCCCCACAGATCTGGGATTCATCAAATACAAGGAAAATACCAGCATTTTATCAGATAGGGTTTGAAAAGTTACTTGCTTGGGGAGAAATGAAAACCTGTTATGGGAGGTGGTTTGGATAGAACTGGAGGAGCTTCAGCTCTTTTCTTTTTTGCTTCCTGTTATTTTCCTTATTCCTAAGCCAGAACTCTGTCAAAGTCCTACACTGTGAGATTTCCACCTTACGTTATAAGGACTGGAAATATGAAGAAAATGCTGGAATATGTTGTTGCAAAGACAGCCTGTCAGGTCATGTCTCAAGAGCACGAGGGAGGCAGGGTTTAGGAAAAGGGAAAACGTTTGTTTGCTGTTACACGTTGTCTGACAAAACTGCTGAAGTTTCTCATTTGAGTTGTTTTCGTATAATTTGGTGGGAGTTACTTCATTTTGCAAAGAATATTCACTCTTTTCAGAGATGGGAGCTCAGTAAAGATTTTTCCCTTCGTTTTTCTTTTAGGAAAGGTATTTGAACAAAGCGAGTATTTAGGTTTGAGCATTTTTTTTTCCTGATTTTTTTTTTTTTTTTTAGCCCAAGTTTTCTTTTGCTAAGTAACAACCACTAAGAAACTTAAACTTTGTAAACCAACTAGTTGATGATATTGTAGTACATGTTATAGGAATTACAGTGGTTGTACTTGGGGTGCTCATTCTTGCTCTTTGCCTTGTTTCTACTGCTCTTGGGTTAGACATGTGCATAGTAAAATTTATGACCTTGAAACTTCTTAGCAGTTGAGCTGATTAACCGAGAGTTACTCCTAGTAGGAACTGGAGGTATTTTTTTTTCCCCCCCCCCTCCCCTTGCTCTGGTGCAAGTGTGTTGAGGGACCTCTGGAGGTCCTCCCGGTTTGACTCCGTGTAGTCTCAACTGAATTTTGGCCTGCGCTTGACTGTGCCACCAGAAACACCAGTGGGGTTAAGGATTAGTTTGGATTAGTTTGGCTGCTGTGGGCTTTTGTGTTGCATTTTTGCTGGTTGTGTGTTTGTCTGCCTTGAGCAGTTTGGCAAAGTGAGGAACAGTGTATTTTGTGGTGGTCAGATCCAGAACCGTAGCTGGACCTGTCAGTGTGAGCAGTAGTTCTGGAGTCGAGGTGGTGCACATTGTTTTCCCTGCTCTCACTTTCCAGCTACAACTGCCTTGTTGGTGAGGTTTTGGGTTACTTTTCATGAATAATTCAATAAACCAGTTGTTTAAAAGCATTGATAATCAACCAGTGTGATCGTGTGATGGATGAAGGAATGTGTTAAGCAAATCGGTATTTTTTGATCTCTTCCGATTAACTTAGTGTTTGGAGCAACTTATATCCATGGTTCTAGACTTTTCACATTGGTGAAGCTGGGATTAGATGTATCAGCAACCATTGCTTAAATGAGTGCAAAGTCATAGTTTCCCTCAGATTTGGGTTTTAGCAGATGTTGTCACTGTTCTGATTTAGTTTGGTTTTATTTCCATAGGACATCAGTTTGTAAATTTATCGGTGCCTGAGACTGACCATTAGCAAATGAAGGTCTTCCCTTTTTTAACAAAAGGTGTTTTCAGGTGCCCTTCAGAATGTCTAGATTCTGCTAATTGAAAGAACAACTTTGGGTGCTGGGAATACCTGTAGCAGAGGTGTTTACAGGGGCTGCTCTAGACCCCATGGAATGAAGATCTACAAAAGGTATCACTGTAGTTATTGCCCTTTCCTTTTTCAGTGATTTTTTTTTTTTTTACCTCATCATTACTAGGAGTAGCTTGTGGCACAGCACAAACTAAATTACAAAACCCTCCTTTACACTCATGTTCTGTATTTGCTTGTAGCTGTGGCTCGATAGTCTAATTTTATGCTGTTAAGATTATAAATCGTATTTTAATGATAAAAAGGCCTGGTCTGTGTTACTTTTTGCCTTGGTGAGTTGTATGGATCTTAAACTGTGAGATAAGTCTTTGCTGCAGAGTCTTTGTAGCAGGGGGTTGTGGTGATGAAGGTGATTACAGGCTGGCTTGAGCCGATGGAGGAGGAGTAGCAGAATGATTGGTGAAGCCAGTGTAGGTGGTGGTAATATGATAGATAGTGGTAAGAAATAAATGGAGTCTTGTAGTTCCATTTGAAATGGAAGGTGCATAAATTAGATTTGACAAACTCAGTGGCTGAGTAGGTACTTACACAACTGATCTTTTTCCCCTGGTAGGACCAGTCTTCCCTGGCCTGGGAAAAAATAAAAAATAATTTTAAACATACAAAATGTGTACATAGCTAATATCTGACAACTTGTTCCTGTGATCATTGCTTGTTTTCTGTGCCCTGCTGCACCTCGCTGCCTCTGCCATTGGGCAAGCTCTTGAGTAAAGTCTTCAGCACTGGTGATAACCCACAAGCTTTTTGGAGGCTTTACCTTTCTTTAAGTATTTGTAAGTAGGGAGGTGAACTGACACTTGGTGCTTCACTTTGATCCGAACTCTGCAGGCCTTCAGTGATGTGTTGGTGCAGCTGGTGCAGTTTGGGAAGCCCAGTAAACTGACTCAGGACAAGAGGTAGCCTTGCTGTGTTCAAACGAGCAATGTTTTGACGCTGCAAAAGAAAGAGATTCTGAGTCGGTGTGAGATAATTCCCTGGGGTGCTTGCAGGGACTGTGGGATAGATTGATGATTTGTGCAGTATTGATGTTATCAAAATTGCGTTCATCACATCAAGTAAGCCTTCAATGCCCTTTTGTAAGGGAAGGTGTGAACTTCAGAACTTGAGAACTTATTTTGCGGCCTTTGTCACTGGGTGTCGTACATGGGAGAATGACTGTGGTAAAATTGTTACCTGTGTAAAGACCATGGCCTAGTTTTGGGCTAGGAGGACAATTATGACTGTTCACTAGAAATTAATATTGTTGTGTGTAATTGGTAGAGGTAAATGCCAGTGGGTTGTATTTTAAGACTAAGGAAACTTACGTTTAAAAGAAATCAATTTGCCAACTTCATAGGAATTGGTGTTACTCCTTTGAGATTCATCTTCAGGTTTTGGACTTCTTTCTCTGGATAAGTGATTTATTTGGTTTCAAGCATATCCAAGTATTCTCAAATTCTTATGGAAAAGCTAGCTTGTGCAGTCTACACTTAATTGGCATGAGCATTTAAAAAAGTAAATATTGGTATGTTTACTAGAGAAATGTTTGGAAGAAATTGAAGTGGTTTTTTTCTATAAAACCAGGAGGCATCATTATTCCACTTCTTGTATCATAGCACAGATTCACAAAGTTTGGGTTTGAAGAGACCTTTAAGGCTCATTCACTTAGAGAACCAGTGCTGAAGCAAGCCTTGATTAGTTCCTAACCTTTCTTAGGTGCTAATTAACAAATGTTGGCTCATCTTAGGTTTTTTACGTGTTTCAAGAAGTTTCTGATATCAGAGCTTTCACATGACACTTCTTGGAGAGTCCTGAATAGAAGTGAATTTATTCGCAGAGATTCTGAGCAGCAGGTCCTCGACTGAGGCCTAAAAATAGAAATAAAATATGTCATTTTACAGAAGAATGTTACCTTGATATCTTTAACCTCCTTTTGGTGTTTCTCTAGATTTTAATGAATGTCGACACCATGTTAATAACATCACTGATTCCCAGCTTCTGCAGGAAGGGCCTTTACTGGTGGCTATTTTAGTGGGTTTTTTTTTTTCTTCTTGTGCTCAGAACAGAGCAAGTAGCAGCAGGATCTTAAGGAAAATCTGCAGGCAGAGAATAAATTACTTTTCCTACTTTTCTTTCCTAACTGCAGTGACTTGTAGAGTTCTTAGGGATGTTGCATCAGGCTGACGTGAGTAAGCAGAATTTCTTGATTTCAGTCTTTATTCTTCTGGAAGCTTTCTAGAACTTTGGGGAGAGGGAACTTTAGCAACTGTAAAAGCTTTAGAATTTTAAACTCTTTAAGCACCTTTCAGAATTTGGGAATTAAAGTTATTTCCTAAATTTGAGTTAATCAGACCAGCTGTTGAAAAAGCACTTGAGTATCTAATAGAAATGTATAAGGGCTTGAAATTATTATCCACTTGTGCCAGGTTTTGAGTGTTTTAAACCCAGTGGTTTATGGGTTAAGTCATGCACACTGGAAAAGTTGACAAGATAATTACAGAAAACTAAAATGCCTTCGTTGCTGAGAGAAACATCTGAGGGAACATCTCATTTCTGAAGCGCAGGAGGATTTAGCTACAAAACTGTAGAGGATAGAGGATTATTGGGATTCAGTGGTTTTCTTACATACCAAGGCACATCCTAAGAAAACACATGTAAAAATCAGAAGAGCTCTGCAGTTTGGGATAATTGGAAAGTTCAAAATTGCAGAATTTTGGCTGAAAAATCAAGCTGTTAATGGTATGCCACGACAGTTTTCTTGGGAAAGGGGTTGCATTTTCAAAAGCAAAATCTTGTTTAAAAAAAAATTATATATATATAAGTTGATGGGAACTCAAGACACAGGTTTTACAACTCTCCTAGCAGATTGCTGGAGAGTCTTAATTTTTCCAGGAATAAAAAGCAAAATGGTCATGAATTAACAAAAGTCATGGTAGAGAAGTGGATAGTGGCTCTGGTGGAATTTTTTTTCCTGGTCTTAATCAAGACTTTAGAGAGAAGACTGGAGAACTTGAGAAACCTAATCTAATTCAATAAATGGGCAAGGGAAGTGAAGCAGCATTTGTACAGGTCATGTCAGCCGCTTCTACATATTAGATTAACAGGAATTTAATTGAGTTAAAATTCCACAGCTGTTTATGAAATGCAGCGAGGCCATTAATGTGTCTTCTGATCATCAGTTAAAATGAAGGGACTAATTATAGCTTTTTGAAATCCTTAACTCTAAAGAGTGTCTGTATTTTCTGTATTAGCAGTGTAGGAACTTTTTTTATGCCAGTCTAAAGCGATGTGTCTGTTGTGAACAGGAATGGCTTTGTCTCATGGATGTTTAAGCCAATTATTCAAACAGTTTAAGCACGATTTGGGGTGTCAATTTAAAAATGGTAGTGTATTCCATTTACTGCAGAAATCTTCAAAGTCTTAGTGGTAATTGAAAAAGTCACAACTCCAAGAGGTGGTGTTGAATCACAACTCTGTTATGTAGCAGTTGTTATATTGGGGGGAAAATAACTACAGATTTGCAACTTCCATCTTTTCTGGTGACAATAAAAAGAAATTTATTGCATAGTTTCGTAGCATTTTCACAAAAATACAGTATACATGTTTTATTAGTTATTTAAGAAATAATAATAAAATTTAAACAAATCCAAAATCCCTTTGACAAGCGCTTCTGAAAAACATATTTTAATTTTTTTTTGGTAAATAAGTGAACCTCTGTTCTGGAAATGGAGTTCAAATAGCTGGCAGAGTAAGCTTAGATGGGGCAAGTATTGCAACACCAAGTGATGGGGATGTCATCTGTGTCATATCGCCCTCTCCTTTGTGCTGCCTTCATCCCTCACCTCCTGTGATCCCCATCCAGGAGCTCTTGTGTTGCCTGGAAGCCCAGTTGAAGGAAGAAGCAGGTAGCCCTTTAGCATAACCCTTTAAAACTCACGGATTTGCTAAAGTGACTCTAGCCATTTTAGTGTTTATTTAATTATTTTTAAAAATAATAAACAATAAACCACCACCGTTTATTGTGCTGCTGTTTAACTTGGCCTTTCAATCGGCTGAGAAAGTGCTTGAGCAGCATTTGGAGGGGTGACTTTGCCAAGGCATTTGGAGACGAGTGTCAAAACCTATTGCTCTGAACTAGGCCAGTTTTGCTGCCGGTGAGTTTCCCGTGTGGAGACTTTTGTACTCCAATTGCCTAAGTTTAAATGCAAGAGATTGGGTAAAAACCAACTTATTAGTAGCTTGCTTGATTCTGCACATTATCTGGAAACTATTTTAATGCAGTTTATACAAGGTGAGAGCAGATCCAGGTGTTATCTTTGAAGATACTGACTTCTGTGCAAGCAGTGGCATCTCTTTTTGGGTTTTTGGGGGGTTTGGTTTGGTTTTTAAGTTCCTGGGTGGTCCTGATTTCTGTACTGCATTCAGTCCCAAGCATTCAACAGGATGCTGCTGGGGGTCCTGGGGGTAATTTTGAAATAAATCCACACTGACACTAAATCTGAATTTAGAATGAGGTGACTTTTCATATCATGACATGTCTGAATGAGACTGTTTTGAGTGTAAATAAATATAGATTATCTAGTTTAGGATGAAAAGGTTGAAAGAGGTGGTGACTGCTCCTTCACAAGTACCCCCAATCCTTGCCTCCATCCATGGCCTTCCTGCTCATGTGCTCCTGCATTCTCAAGCCCTTTCGATCTCAGCAAAAGAATGAAAAACCCAAAATGCAAACCTATTCAATGTTCTGTTCATTGAACAATGTGTCTTCAGTGCACTAGATGAGTCAGAGGTCTTGTTGAAAAATAAATGCAGTCATGTAGATTTTCCCGGCCCTTTCACACAAGGGACTATGTTGGGCTGAATGGACAAGCTTGAGCCTGATATTTTTGTACCTCTGTATTTGTCTTTGTAACTGTAATTGTTTGTCTGAGCTTGTGTTTTGGGCGCTCAGGGTGGTGTGGTGGTACTGGGTAGCATTGCATTGATGGGGTTTTTTTTTTGTACTGGGCTTCTCTGTCAAGGCATCAGATGTGAGATCTTTCCGAAGTTCATAGATAAATACTGTTTTAAGGGAATTGCTTGTAATCTTTTTATTTTAATAAAGAGATTCCAAGTGTTTAAGTGATTAGTAATTACTTAATAGTGCTCAGTGTTAAGGAGCTGTGGTGGAAAAAGCTGGTTGTAATGAAAGAGCTTGAGGGAAACAGAACTGTTTGGTGTCAAGTGGAAGAACTTTGGTGTTTTTTCCTCAAAACTAGGTTTTGTTGAAACTTTTTGTTTAATTGAGACTTTGTTTTGTTGTGGGTTGCTCTCACTGGGGTTTTGGAGGGGCCCGGTACAAGTTTTATCTTACGAACTGTGCTCTTCCAGATCATTGTTATGTTGGTAAATAAGGATATTTTACTGCAAAATAGTATTTCTCAGGCCTTTGCTTATGGATATCACTGCATGGGATGATCTGGAAACACATCTGGTTTGTTTTGTGCTGGGGTTGGTTCAGTTTCTCTCCCTAACGTGCTTTGTTCTTAAGCAACCAATTTAAAAATGGTTTTTGTGTTCAAGACTTGATGTAATAAAGATGCATTTCACAAATAAGGTTTTAACGAACCTTACTTTATAGAAAATACTGCTGATTACCCCCTGCCTTGGCAGCAGCAGGGGAGCTGTGTGTTACATTCAACCTCAAACGGGTGCTAGTTGGGGGCTTGAGCATCTGAGCCGGCAGACACCAAACTTGGCTTTCCTTTGGCTCTCTCTACCCAGATAAATGAGGAAAAGGTGCACTTGGCAGAAATCACAGAATCACAGGATGGGTCAGGTTGGCAGTGACCACAGTGGGTCATCTGCTCCAACCTCCCTGCTCAATGTTTTGTTGCCAGCGTTTTGTTCTTGCTGTTCCGGGAGAGCTCCAGTTCATGAGAAAATACGCTTAATATGTAGTGTTTCAATAAGAAATGAATTGTAAATAAGTTTAGCCACCACCAGGACCCATGCTGGGGCTTCCCAAGTGTACGGGCTCTGAACTATTCTGGTCCTAATAGGGATTGATGTTTTTTTTACTCCTACCATGAGAGGATGTTTGTGTGCACCAGCTGGCTTTCTTTGCCTCCTGCTTCTGTGGATAATTCAGCTGGTTTCTTTTCTTCCAGTTTATCATTTTGTAGTCCAGCCAGGATCTCTGAATCACTTCATCAGGTTGTGATAACGTCAGATGACTTACGTGCATCCAATATATCAGTGAGGTCTGATTCTGTAGTAAAATTAGATTGTGTTATGCTATTTTGTAGCTTTAACATTATTATTGATAAAGTTTTTTTTTTAATATGCTGACACTTTATTTTAAAAAGTCAAAGTGTCTTCATTCAAAATAAAATTTTGCCCAGTAACCATGCCCCCCCCCCGCCTCCAGTTATTTCAAGATTGACTTTAGATCTTTCCTCTAAAAGCACGGTTTTACAATGCATTTGAGGGTGTGCTAATGATGTGTTAGGAAACTAATCAAAGCTGAAACCCATACCTAGAAATCCACTGAAAAGGTTTTGTATTTTACAAATTGAAATAACCTGTGTACAGACTGGACGTTTCAGGTTACGTGCCCTGTCTTTGTTTTGAATATACTCTGTGAATTGTGAGTGTTGTGCTGTGATTTGAGTGTTTTGGGATTTGCTTGTGGGTTTTTTAATTATTTTCATGGCCTAATAAATGAGTTGGATCTTCCCATGGTCATGGATTTCTGAATCAGGTGGCTTCAGCCTTTAGTGTGGTGCATCGTGCCTAAATGGTATCTTTGTGGTTGCTACCACAGTTTGAATATCAGCTTTTTGCAACTAGTAGATATGAAATGCTCAGTAGCCTCTAAAATGTCTGCAGTTGATGGGGTAACTTTGTGTGTGTAAGTAGAGAGAGGGGGGAAAAAAAATCAGCATAAAAATAAAGCTTCATACCAGTTTAATGGTCGGAAGTATATTCATTGTGTTAATTAATCACTATGCCTTATGTAATGAGTGTGTGAAGGATGTGAAACGGGGAGTTACAAAAATGTAACAGCTTCAAACAGCATTCAGTGGTGTGTGTATCCTCTTTTATTTTTACACACACATCCCTGGAGGCAAGGGGTGACTTCATGATACAAGGCATTTATTACCAAGTTAAATACAGATTTTGTTTTGTGATTGGTTATTTTAACTGAATTATACGTAGAAAATTCTACCTACCCAATAAGTTTCTTCTCTTCACAACATTGCTGGAGAGGAATTGTATTTGTTGCTAAAATGTACTTTAGAAAGGCTTTTTTCTTTATGGTTCCCCATTTCTATATCTGGTTGTTTCTAGATTTGCATATTTGAGGGCAGTTTTCATGAAGTCTTTTGGGTAACCACAGAATGACTTGGTTCAGAGAATTATTTCTGGCCTCTTTCATTATAATGGTTGGTTACTACATGCCAGACAGTTATTCCACTTTGATATTGTGTACTGGATGGATCTAGGAAGTGACGAACAAAAACTCTGAATATTTTCATCTCTGCAGTACACTGAGATTTTGGTTATTTTGAAATAGCATTTTCATAATGGTGTTTAAAGCGGGACATGTTGCATGCATACAGCACAAGCTTTTCATTGTGGTGTCTTATCAAGGTAAATGTGTCAGAGAATAATTTTTGGCTTGAATTTTAAAAGATCCTGTTCACTGATATGCCTGACCACTCCTAGTCTGTTTTTTACCAATTTCCTTTGGCTTTTGTGGAAGCAGACCGTTTGTTTCCTGTGGGACCAGATGATTCCCATCACTCCCTGCCTATGCATGTAGCTTTCCTCAGCTTCTTAATGGGGATGGTAACATCAGTGATGTCCGTAATGATGAGAAGTGAGGGCTGTACCTGGTTTGATAGATGTTGTTCACCTACAGGTGTACATGTAGCTGGCGTCTGTCACTCTGGGTCTGTTCTCTGCAGGGAGCCCTGATGGCAGAGAAGGGAAGTGGTAGAGTTGGAGCTCTTCCTATCTCCCTGTGGATCGAGCTTAAGGATTTACTGCAGCAGTGTAAGAACAATTCATTAATTGGACTTAACTGAACTTGGAAACTCTTCTGCTAAGGCTTCTTTTCTGATCCAATTATTTAACCTTCTTTTACCCTGTCAAATGCTGACTCCTGGCAGATGAAGCAAGCAAATGTTAAAGGTTAGGCAGCTCCAGAGTTAGAAGGGACCAGCTCTCTCTTCTCCCAGTTTAAATGCACAGTTCACAAGTGTGGGTTGTACAGAACAATCTGGAGTGCACTGCCTTTGCACATCCTCTCAGGACTGCATGTTTCACTCACCTTGGCTTTCTTAGTTTGTAAATATAAGCGGTGCCTTTGTCCTACAACTGCTTTGGAACTTCGAGATGAAAAGGGGATAGATAAATGTGTCAGAATAGAATTTTCTAATTCTGACATTTAGCATTGCTGTGCCAATTGCAAAACTCCTAATGGCTTATCAGACTAAATCTGTTAGTTTTGATAATGCAGTGTGTAGTTTATTAGGCAATTAATGGTCTTGTAAAATAGATGGTCCCACTGTGTAACTGTGCACAAAGTGGAAGATGGAGTTTTCTGCTGTTAACGTATTGGTAAAATTCTTTCCCTTTCTGTCATTAAGATACACACAATTAGCTGGTCAATATTTGCCTTGTTTGATGTTTCAGTGGTTCTGCTGTGTATGCAGAGCTTTAATGAAACTCTGCATTTAAGTGGTTGTGTATTTCCATGCTGTTGCTTCTTCCTGCAGACGAGTTTTTGTACTTTGATAACTTGAATTCTCTCAAAGGGATGAAAGTCCTGCTGCAAATTAAGAATTACCAGTAACATACATTTTCAGTGAAGTTGTACTAAACTTCTAACACTGCTTCAAAGGCATCGTGGTGTTCTCAGCAGGTTTCAAATAGGACCTTTTGAAATGGAATTTCTGGTAGGTTAGTCAAGCACATCACCATATGGAATGATCAGATGTCGCTGATTGCTGTTTTAAACAGAATCCTGGAATATGAAAGATTATAATCAAGGTGTTTTCACACTTGACTTAGCTCATCATATGCCAGCTAAATTAAGGTGTCAATTGGCCTACCAGATGTAGTAGGCACAGACCTACCAGAGCCTATATCTCAGGGATGGCAGCCATTATTGCCTACGGTATCGTTTGAGGGTCCAAAATCCTTTTTTTAATTGCAACTGAGGATTTTCATCTTCTGGCTCCTTTGTTATCTCTTGATTGGTTTGGCTTTTGCCTGATTTATGAGTGAGTGTAGTGGCTGGGAGAAGAATATGTGGCAGGTAACCACGTTTTGGAATGGGCACTATTAATGAGATTGAGAGAGTTGTTCTGGTTCCTAGATTTAGGTGGTGATTAAAGCTTGAGGGTTAGTAAAAAGGATTGTGAGCTGTCACTGTCAGAATCTTTTGATGGGACACCTGTATGTGCCCTTGCTTGAAGCTCACAGGTGAGCATATGGAGAAAATGTCCCAAACCACTTCCAGTCTTTCCAGATGTTTGCTAGGTGAAGGCTTTATGCACATTTTAACAGTCACTGTAGGCTGCATGATGATCTTCTGGGAAACAGAACACAAGAACTTCTCTGCCCAGAGAAGCTGTGGCTGACCCTGGATCCCTGGAAGTGTCCAAGGCCAGGTTGGACAGGGCTTGGAGCAACCTGGGGTAGTGGGAGGTGTCTCTGCCCATGGCAGGGGGTGGAACAAAATAAGCTTTAAGGTCCCTTCCAACCCAAACCATTTTATGAATCTAGGATCATTCTGTGACAAGTCCATCCAACTTTCAGTGGGTGGTAAAGTTGTGGTGGTGGTGGTGGTTTTTTAAGCCGGTAAAACCTCAGTCAACTTTGTCAGCTCTGCCTTCTAATCCCAGTGAGGAGTGTGTCTCTTGCTTTTACTGGGTATTGTGGCACTTCTCAGCCCTGTGGCAAGTACTCATGCACACGAGGTCATACATAATCTTATCCCTCTGAGGTTAGTCCTCTCATTCACAAATTCAGCAATCCCAGAGAGAAGGATTAGTAGGACGTTTGTTCTACAGGGCTCTTGTAGTGGGCTTGGCCACACTACGGCTTCCATTTGTGACTACAAGTTTAGGCATGAGTACAATCATCCTGCTGTATTTGGCATCACACCTTATTCTTTCTCTCTTAGAGGTCTTTTCCAAGACTTGTGTATCTGTGACTGTGTATCAGGGACCTGTATTGGCTGCCATGGTGGTGTAACAATTGACACACCTTCAAGTTCAAAGCTGGGTAACAAGAGGTGTCTGACGTGGCTTGAGATGTGTCATACGTGACTGAAAATAGAGATCTGACTTAATGACTGACTATTCATTGCAGGAATTAAATGTGGCTGATGCACAGCAGCAGCCACTTAATCAACAACTTTATTTTACTTCCATGCTTTCTCCGCTTCCAGTCTTTGCACGCTGATAACAATTAGCAAGGGCTTTCTGAAGCCTGCTCAACTGTAAGTGCATCTTGCTGAAAAGATAAACATGTTTATAGGAGTGTGGATTTGTTTTCAGTCTCTGCTTACTGCAGTTCTCGGGGCTATATTTGAGGGAACAGCATCCTTGAGATTTTTGTAACAGAGGTGGTTGTTTAAATGGTTTTCTTGTCCATATTACAGGTCAGATAAACTAATTTCTAGGTATTACAAAAATATTTACCGAGGTTGTTTAAGAGGTAGAATTAGCAGTGATTCTTGCTGAATTGGTTCTTCCAGCTCCATCAGCTTTTCAAATAAAGTGACAGCCTATTCCAGAAACATGGGGGATGTACTTTTAGTATTTCCACAGGTGACATGTGAGTTATGTTTTAGACTGGCAACTTGCCTTCGTTTCCAAACTGTGCAGGAGCCACCTCTGCAGACAGAAGCCAGTGTTTGTGTCCTTGACTTCATACTGAAGGAACTGACAAAGGTTTCTGCAGTGATTTGTCAAGAGTTGATGGACCTGAGATTGTGACTGTGCTCACCAGTGGCCAGTTCTTAAAGGTTTCATCTTGCAGAGTTAATACACCTTATTACGTTCATCCACGTTTAATGCACAGTCAGCTCATTTAGAAATGTGTCTGCTCTTGACCTCTGCAAATCGGGGATGAGGAGCCACTTCCTTATCTGCAGCAAGTGCCAGGCTCTCAGAGCCACCCTCAGCTCTATTTAGTGAACTTGGCATTAAGCTTCTGTTAGCTCTAGAGCTAACATTGTGGAATAGAACCATGCCTGAGTAGATTCTGGTGTGCTCTAATAAAGAATGTACTTTATATAGATCATTTTAAGAAATGCCAACACTTTCATCTCTAATTTTCTTGGAGCCTCTGACATTTTTAATATATACATTTTTATATAATATATATATTTTATATATTATATATATAAATAAACATATATATATGTATATGTTTTATAATACTTCAGATATTTCAAGCAGAGATCTTGCAGCTCAGGCTTTTGCAGGCTTCCCAGCTGCTCTGCTGAGGCTGTGGAACCTCAGGTTGTTTTTGTGCAATGCAGTAACTCAGGAGAAAGTGAGGCTAAATGACAGCAGCTGTGGCCCCGGCCTTACCAGATGTGGCCAAGCAGCTCTTTTTGGAAGAAGTGAGGGCTCACAAAGAACCCCATATGATGGGTTAATCCCCCTGAGGCTTTGGGGGCGAGGCAGGGGAGCAGTTGCCAGGAGCAGTCCACCCCCAGGCTTTGGAGAAAGGCACAAAGCCCAGCTTGGCTGGGCAGCACAGCCCGACCTGCCACTGCGCTGCAGAAGGAGACCGAGATGCTTCTGACTTTGTCCTCTTTTTAACCTCATTCAAGGAGAGTCCTTCAAGTCAGCATTCCAGTAAAATCAAAGACTTTCCAAGTGCGGTGAGATGACAAAGGCTGAAGTACTCCGGTTTAAAGGAGCCTCTTTTCAACCCTGCCTTTTGGTCGGTGCTCCCCTGGCCTCCCCGTTCCCCTGGGTGGTACCTGGCAGGGGCTGAGCTGCCCAGAGCGTTGGTTTAAAGGTGATGTGAAGGATTTATGAAGCTGTGAAAATTGCTGCCCTTGAGCTTTCAGTACGACCAGCTGGTGTAAGGTACAGTTGGGATCCTTAAGGAATTTGCTGAACTTTACTTCTGATTTAAGATAAACGGTTCTTCCTGCTGGTGCTTCTTGTCTGTTAGATTGGGGTTTTTGTCCTCCACCACTGAAAATTATGCATCTCTTCTGATACCCTGTTTTTCTTTCTTCTTAAAAAATGTAATTTGTCATTTTGCATGGGTATTTGTGTTTTGTTTTGTTTTGATCTCATTCCCATTTTGATATAACTATGAATATACATTTCTTCTGCTAAAAGTTTTCCTGCTCAAGAAGAATGGTAGTTTCTGTCTTGTGTCCAAATTTTATCTTAAATATTTACACAGGTTTATGAGTCAAAACTGGCTGATTGTAGTTTGAAATACCTGCAGTGATTGAAGCACTCCAGGGCGTGCATTTTTTTCTCTTCTTACCTGTTTTGGACGGTGTCTTTGAGCTCCCGTTGCTTGTTTTGGCACACTGTCAGTAACTGTACATCATGCATACTCGCTTGGATGGAGCTTGGGGGTGGCAGAATGAAGTGACTTTGTTAGCAGTGTTCTCTGATGTTTCTCTGAAGTAGGGGGGAGCTGGATGTTTGAGGAAATGGAGAATATTAAGAGAAAAAACCAAACTCGACCTTCAACTACTTTAGAAATATTTTAAAATACAGAGTAAAAACTTCTCTGCGTAAAATCTGACTGAGAAAAAGGGATTCTACCTGGCCAGAGGTAGGCTGTTTTACTGAACCCATATATATGTAATTTAATGTATGCTTTTTTGTGGTGGGTTTTTTTTTTTTTAATCCCCACATAGTTTGCTTTGTTAAACTCTTTCACCTGTATGTTGCTGGAAGAATGTGCTTGAAGCAAAGATCCAAATGTAGAACTTCCAAATGACATGAACTTGTATCTTCTTTTCTTTAGGAGACATCACTCAGAAAGGATATGAAAAGAAGAGGGCAAAGCTGTTAGCACGGTACATACCACTCATCCAAGGTGAGAAACTGTATGGAAGTTACACCTTTGGTACTAAATCTGTGAAAATCTGGAAAAGCTCTCTCTAAATAGACTGGATGAGTTATAATAGTGTTTGATATGGCATCTAACCAGCAGTGGGAATTGGCTGTTACACAGAAGTGAAGAGCAAGGGAAAAGCCTGAAATTGTTTGGGTTTTTTTTAAAAAAGTTTTATATAAAAAATGGTAACTGGTGACATTCTTGTCAGCAAACCTTAGTTTCTGAGACTTTAAGACAACTTAAGAAATTAGTGAAGTTATTGCTAAAAGCAAATTGGCTGCTTTCTTTAGATGGAAATGCTCAATAGTCATCACTGTCATGCTCTAATGTGCTTTTTTTTTTTTTTGCACTCACCCTCTGCATCACCCCATTTCTCCCTCCCTTCCCGTACCCACTTTGTTTATTCAAAATACTGTTTTGTTATAAAGTATTACTTCTGAAACTGGTTATTATCAGACTTGATCGTGGCCAAAACTTAAATGCCCAACTTTTTTTTTTTAATTAATTTTTGTACTAGGAGACTGAAATCACTTGGGGTTAGAGCTGTTGTGCTTCCATTGAGCTTTAGTGTTCTATAATCCCTCAGTTTTTGTGTACCTTGAGAGATTTTGGTTAAGATAAGGGACAATGAGAAGAAACCCAGGTTGAGTGAGCCACTGTAAATAGAGATACTATTGAATAGTCAGAACATAACCTGGTGTTTCATCATGGGGGTTTTTAGCAAAGGTTTCTTTTTGTGGTTTTGGTATTTATTTGTTTTTTTTTTAAGAACAGGTGTAGCTTTTCCCATAGCATATTTATAATCTCTGTAGACCATGCAGAACCAAACTTATCGCTATAAACCAGCTCATTTCTTGGATAGAAGCAGTTTGGATTTTTTTGGGTGACTTTCATAGTCAGCAGTAAGCTGTAGCCTCACCTACCACAGCTTCTCCTCCTTACACCAGTTCTCTGGAAAGAACTGTCTCAGTTTTCTCTTCAGAGTGCCCTGTCCTCCAGCTCAGTTTAGTTAAAGGTTCTGAGACCAGGTGAAATCTGGATTTTGACCAAGAATTTACAATTACCAGGAATATTCTGACAATGCCCTCTACTAGAAAGTCATGTCTCTATATTTCTGTCTCTTGTTTAATCTCTCATCACCTTTGATTTACTCTGCCTTCACTCCTTTGTACTGACAGTGGGCTTTTATTTTTTAGATTTTTTTTTTTCCTTCCTAACCCTTGAACTGAAAGGCTGTTTGCACAAATTTTTCAAGTTCTGAGCTCTCAAGTGCAGCTTAGACAAGTATAACACTTTGTCTTCCTTACTTTTTAAAGTAAGTTTTAAAGCTAGGTTGCTGTGAGAGGCACATGTTTCCCTTTTCTGCTGCTGACCCCGTGTCACACTTTAACTTTTGGGGTCTTAGAAGCAACGCTGACTCCTGTGCAGGGTTTCCAGGGGTGTTGGACTGACTAGAGGCAGTTGTCCACTCTAGAAGCCTGCTGTGTTATCTGTATGATTCCCAAAGGTGTTTTGTAATATCTTTTTGAGGTAACCTGCTCACTCAGGAGCTCGCTCAGCTGACACGGTGTACGAAGTTACAACTGGCTTTGGAAGGAAAAAAAAAAATGTGTAGGGAAAATATGTTAGTGGCACTTTTTTTAGAGTTGTTTTCACTGAAGCTTCTCTTTCAAACTGGAGGTGTTCAGGAGTGTCTCATTCAGGAGGAGTGACTTCATATCGTCTGGGTTAACACCCTGACATCCTGGGCAGTGCTTGGAAGAAAGCACGTCCTGAGGAGAAGGCAGTGCAGATCCGTGGTCTCCTAGTTTGTCTGTGATCTGATATGAGGCTGAACCAAGAATCCTGGGTCCCTTTAGATTTCAAGCTGCTTAAAAATTTCCCCTTGTTCAGCCAGGTTTTCTGTAATCACCTTAAGGAGTGGTTTAATAGGCAGCAAAATCCTACTTGATTGATACAATGTTTTCTAAGAAATACCAGATTACCTGATTTTTTTTTTTTTTTACCACTTCTGCCTAGTTTAGTAATAAGCTGACAGGAATCTAGCTTTAATATGCTAAAAAAAAATGAATGGGCTGTCTGCCTCCGAGCACAAAGAATGATATTCTGTCAAAAAGACAAAATTTGCTTAAAACATGAAGCTAACTGCTTATTTCAATTTCCTGACATATGTTCCATTAACCCAGTTGTAGCTTGAAATTTGGTTAATTGGCGCAGCTTCAGTGTAGCTCAGATTGGAGTGTGGGAGTCCCAAAGGCTTTGAGCCTGCAGAAATCTTTTATCATTAACAATTTGATTGCAGCACTCCTGATAGGATTCATAAGATTCATTACCCATTAAGCTTTTGCAGACTGATGAGTGTCAGCATTTTAGGTTCGAGTTCTTAGTCTGTGATGTGACTGTCTTCAGGACTGCTAACTCATGTCTTTCTACAGCTTTATGCCTTAGAAGCATATTGAAGCAATTCTGGAAGTTTAGCTTTTCATATCATACCTCACCCACTGCCACCTAAAAACTAATCACACGGCAACTCCCGCTCTTTCAGTGTCATGTAAAAGGGATTGGGTTACCCTTCTGCTGCCCTGGGTAGCTGTATCTGTGGGGAGCTGAATTACTACCCAGACAGTGTTAAATAACTCCACAGAGGGCTTGGTGAACAGAAGAAGACGGCGGTGGCTGCAAAGCACATTTTCAATTAACAGGAAAATTAAGCAGAACACATCACTGTTCAGGAGTTGCATTCCTTTAGGCTGTTTTGTGTTCTAGAAGTATAAACCTGCAGTGATGAAGAGTTGGTGCCAGTGTTAAGGTTCCTCTTTGAAACCATAAAACTATGTAGTTACATGGAAATACTGAGTTATCTTTCACTGATCCAACCAATGCACTGTGCAAAATTAAAACCAAATGCGGAGCAATAGCAAGCTTTAAACAGTAATTAATTATTTTAATGAAGTAAAACTTAATACTCAGTAATTGGCTTCCTCAGTCAACCTCTGTGTGCAAATTTCAGATAAAACTCTGAGGAAATAATTAATTTTATCTGTAGGCAACCTGGCATGCTGCATGGTGAACCTTCCCCAGTGGTGGATAACATCAGACATGTGGCAGAGATGGATTTTGAATGTGGGTAGAGCTGGGGTGTGAGAACCTTCAGAAATAACGTGATAAAATCAGAAGCATTTACAGTGACTGTCCTGTCCTGATGGGCACCAAATCCTGCACTCCCTTCTTTCCTTGAGCCAAGGATACCATATGCTAGAGTATATAGTGTATTGTATATAGTGTATATACTGTGTATCTGTATGTATGTACTATATATACGCTATATATATACTTTATATAGTATATATACTGTGTAATGTATATTATATATACATAATATATGCTGTATATACTTCATTGTCATCACTCTGTTGAATTTCAGGAACCTTTTGGTGGTTCCTGGCAATGACAGGAGGGGATTTAGAATAACCTCAGGGTCCTGGCCATGCCCCCTCCTGGCTACTGCAAAAATTAACCCTGTCCAGAGCAGAACCAGGACATTGAAGCATTAAAAAATTCATCTCAGGGAGTGGAGTGTCATGTTGGATGTGAAATAAAGAAAATTTCTCCTCTATACTCAAATAGGAACTGTTGGTAACTTGTAAACTTCTTCTTGGTGCTTGCCATGCCTTTACCTGACTTGTGCTGATACTGCAGGCACCTGAAACCATTTCAAAGCTGATTTAACCAAAAGGAGAGATGAAATATGAACTTAAGAGTTTAGAACAGCAGCCATGAAGGTAGTCTGCAGTTTCTTTTGTTAAATAGGAGATACCCTAGAATAGATAGTTCTCTGCTCCTGTGGTGATTTCCTGCTCACCTACCAGCTGTTTCTTTAAAAAAAGACACACAGGTATTTCTGGAGTTTTAATAACTTGGCTGGTGAGGCTGTTCCTTATCTATCTATAGTATATAAAAACAGATTTTATATATATATATTTATATATAACAATATAAGTAAAACAGCTGCACTGTTATTTGGATATAATATTTCTAATATATGCAGGTTTTAAGCAGCAGCGGCGGCTGCACTGCGGTTAATCTGTTAGACAGGAGAACCAGCCGACTCTTCCAGCTCATGCAGAGTTTTCCCCTTTGCTTAAGCCTAGTGTTACTAACCACATCCTGGCCAATTCCTTGGGTGCTGTCTGAGCAAGGACAGCAACCACAAAATCCCAGTTCTTTTCCATTTGACATGTTGTGCTGAGTTGGAGATGGATGTTGGGCATTAGTTGGGGGGCTTTTGCTCTGAATGTGTGCTGGTGCTGCTTGATCCTCCCTGTGTCTGTATTTCTGCTGAAATGCCCTCTGGAGAAGGTGAGATGCAAGGTTGGGAAGGGAGACAGTCCTGTGTAGATATTGCTGGCTCTTGCCTGTAGTACAAGTCTCTCCTGTCCATCATTTCCAAGGCAGGACCCTGGGAGCATTAGTTTTGATAAACCTTCAGCGAAAGATGCCTGGGGGAGACGTTTAGAGGAAAAGGAAGATACAGAGACAGTGGGGAGCCTTGCTGAAAGGAAAAGATGACTGCTCTGTAAAGGAAAATCATACCTCTCTTGGCTGGAAGGGGAGACATTCAAAAGTATCCCTCTGAAGCAGAAGACAGACTGTTGTCTACTCTGTGAGCTGGAGCCAGTGGGTAGTGTCTGCCAGGAGTGTTCATTTTGCTTCCTTACACTTACAGATGCTCTGTTGCTTACCATGCTGTTCCTTATTCTTCCCAAAGCTTATCACTTCCAATTAACTGGAAGTATTTTTTGTTCCACCGTCGTCTCGGGTCCGTGTTTTTTCTCTCTTCTGGGTGTCAGTTCTCTGTCTTCTGGCAGGAATGGTGATGTTACTGTGAAGGTGCCGGTCTTGGACTTCCTTTCTAACAGAACTCTTGCCGTGTGATGGTCGTTTCCTTAGTCTACTGATTTCTTACTGATCTTTTTACAGTATTACTGATTATTTTCCAGTTGCCTCCTGTGCTGGGTAAATGAGGTTGCAAGTGTAGTCAGTGTCCTGATGCTAATTTACAGAGCAATCCCTGGAACTTATTAATTAGTTAATTAGTGCTAGGGAGCCTCCTTGCTGCGTGACTTCCTTTCTCCTCTGGTGCCAGAGTGATTCCACTCTAACTGAAATTATTTTCTTCTGTACTTTTCTCCTCTTTTCTTCCTTGGCCCTTCTGCTCCAGCAAAATTAAAATGCTACCATTTTCAAGTTTTCATTTTTAAGGAAAGGGATGATGAAACCTCCTCTAGTTTTGGCTAAGGCTGGCACGTCTGATACTTCTATTTTTCTTACATTTTCATTATTTTATGTCTCTGAGAAGTGTTTCTGCTGCTGCTACCAGGGATACATACCCTTTCTATTCCAACTGAAAGGCTGGACCATGTGATCTTCAAGGTCCCTTCCACCTGGGTTGCTCTGTGATTCTGTGTAACTGATTTTTGTTTTTACTTTTTAGTGGGTCCTTCAGCCTCACATTCAGTTTGAAAGGGTTGAGTTTTACATACCCTATACCATTTAGTACCTGTAGTTCCTTTTTTAAGGGATGTGCAACTTACTCTTGTGTCTTGGAGGTTGCAGTAGCTTTTATAATTTCTTATAATTTATAGGAAAAAAGTGTAAGTATCTTCCTTGATGCTATTCCTACTTTATATTATGGGTACAATAGCTGTGATCACAGTATGTCCAAATTTGAATTGGCTAATTTGGTTGGCTCTTGGTGTAATTGGTTTAAATGAGATATGTGAAAATGTAATGTGAAAGTTGCTAGTTGAAAAAGCTGTTTATAGCATCACTGCTCACAGTGTCTCAAAATATCAAGAGATTGCTATCCATGTGCTTTTTCAATTCAGTGTGGGTTTTAGTATTGCACCTTTATGACCAAACCTCATAGCACATTCTTTTGGGACCTTGGTTGTGGAGACTGGGCTAGTAGATTGACTGTGTTTTTTGTTCGGTTTTTCGTTGATAAATTACTTTTTCCTGAAAAGTAAGGCTCATCCTGCATCAGTCTGGCTCTGTTTAGGTACAACAGATATTTTTGAGCTTGCTGTCAAGGGAAGAAACAAAATGTTGGTGATTTCACTCTGTGAATTTAAAAAAAAAATCATTCACAGAAACCAGTCCTCAGGCAGGTGGTTCTAAAGTAATCTGAATTTAGGTGGTGGGGTCCAGGGCACTCATCCTTTCCCATGGTCCATTTGGTGATTAGTTGGTGGTCACCACACAAGCAGTGGTAAAGGCTACCTAGGTAATGTAAAGCTTAATAATGATTTTAAGGATGATGTGTTCTGTTTGGATCTTTATGCTCTAGAATATTGGGTTGAGGGTTTAGAAGCTGGACAGTGACTGACAGGCAGAATCCTCTTAAGTTAGGAGAGCTGGGCTGCTTGTGAAGCATCTCCTGAACTGCTGCTTAAAGTAGACTACTATTTTGAGAAATTAAAGTTCTGGCTAATGACATGTAGGTGTTCTGCTTACCAGTCTTGTCATAGAGTCTGAATAAGCATGGCTTTTGCTTCTGGGTATTTTCACTGAGACAATTTAGTTAGTATTTGGATTCACTGAATTGAATCCAAATCCTGGCTTGTATTTGGACTCATTGAATTTATTACAAGTGTCTTTTATGCTTTTGTGGTTTTTGCTGTTGTTTTGCGCTTCCTTGAATGGAAAGTAATAATGCCCTTAAAATTGTTTCATGTGCTCCAAGTGGAAACTTATGAGCTGGAGTTTACTGCCTTGAGTAGAGGAAAATGTAGAATTGTGGAAGATGCCTTTTGTTATCATCATTATTTTTAACTTCGTGAATTTCTGATACCTTAATCTGGGTAATAAATTACATTGAGTAGACTCTTGTTCAGTCCCACTGACCTGGAAGGTGTGAACACTTAGATTATTTTTGGATCTCGAAGACAAAAATGTGTGCATCAGGTGATATGTTCTGGGATGGGGTATGACAGTAAAGAATGATAGTGTTGAACGATGACCTGGAGTGAGGACTAAATACTCTAAAACCAAGGTGAGCCTTCTCCACCCAGAAGGTAAAGAGAGGGTCTTAGTCCTCAGATTTCAGTCTCTAGAGGAATAATTTCCTGCCTTAAGTTTTCCGTGAAAAGATCTGGAAGTCTGCATATGTGTTTTTATGTAAAACTTGAACATCTCAGGTCATTTTTATGAGAAGAGTTTGCTTTCTTCCTTTACAGTTCAGAGGGAAATAACTATCTAAAACTCTGCTTAAAGAAATTTGGAATTGTGGAGCTGCACTTGAGGTGACTGTCGTCTTTTGTTCCTTTCTTATTCCCAGGCCCAGGGAATAAGGTAACAATAACAGCTGCAGAAAGATTTGGTACTGTACAAAGAGTCTGGAGTTTCCTCTCTGGCCTCCCTCTTCCCCTCTCCTCTCTGCAGAGCTGTTTAGTATGTTATGTTTTGAAAATTTGATCTCTGCCTACTGGTGCCCACATGTCTTTAGCTGCACATCCTCCCCAGCAGTGCCAGCAGAGAATCTTCCTTGTCCTGGCAACTGTTTTCTGCTCTTAGAGCAAAATCATTTTTGCTTGTATAAATGAAAACTTGCTAGAAATGCTGGTATTAGTCTTGATTCTCCAGTGTTTGTGGTTGGAAAAAGACAGTAATAATTCAAATACTAACTTTAACTTCATCCTGTGGAAGTGAATTGTTCAGTTGGTTGGAACAAGCAGCCTCTTTAAGACTTCTTTGGGTAAATTAAAAATGGACAGCATGCAGTGGTAGTGGGTCAAGTGCCTTTAATGTATCCCTCTTCAAATGTTATTTTTGTAAAGGCTTCAGTGTGAATGGAGGGAGTTAGCCTTATTATCCATCTGCTTTTGCTGAAGGCTAATGTTGTGATTTGCATAGTAGAAGAATAAACGAACGAGCTCACCAAGCTTGTGGAACGGGATTTTTTTGGCACACAAATGTGTAGCCTAAGAGTGAGATGGACTATCTTACTATTTTTACCAGAAAGAGATGTTTTTTCAGATCCGTCATTGGTATTTTTGCACTATGATATGAAACCTTCTTTGAGAAAGCGAAAAGGAAGACTTAAATGAAGAAACTGAGTTGTGTTTTCTAACAGTGCTGCTGCTTTCATGCCTCATCCTAATTTAAAGGGAAGTTCTGAGGTTCGTTGATGTGCATTTCATCAAAATACAGAGTAACTCTGGTTCATAAAAATCTGTTCCATGGGAGGAGGAGAGTGTTTCTGTAGTTGGAGTTGGTAAGTTTTTGTGCGTTCCTATGGCTCTGTAGTCACTTTCTTCCTGGCTCCTCCGGGCTCAAATACTGGTGTGGTCAACCCCCCATGCTGAAGTTGCATGTGGCTCAGGAGCATCCTGCAATGCAGATTGCCATTTCCTGATGGATTATACCAGTCAGCTCATTTTCTGGCTAATTTTTCCCCCACATGGGATCACCAAGCAGAAAAGGGGCTCTTACAAGTCCTGGTTCCAAGGCCCTGTAGTTACTACAAGACTGGAAATGTTAAGAGGAAGGAATTGAGTAGAACACGAATCTCTTTTTTTACTTGCAGCTAACAACCCTCCTGGAGGAAAACAATTGCACCAAAAAACCCTTCTTCTTTTGTTATCTTCTTCACCCAAGGTCTCTTTTGACGAGATCGCACAAAAAAAAGATGTAGATATGCTGTTGTCCAAAAACGTCATAAGCGTTCTAGTTGAGGGAGCCTCTCAGCCCAGCTGCCTGTTCTGGTCTCTCTTGCACCACTGTGGTTATTGTGTTATCCCTTCTTTTTCTTTTTGCTCAGGCTTTGAGAAGATGACTTGCCTCAATCCTTTTAATGAAATCTGAAGTTGTTGTTTATCGTTTCCATATGAACAAATCTCGCTGGACTGTTGGCTTGTGGGTATGGAAAACTTGAGTTCAGGTGAAATGTAAAATAGAATTCTGCAGTGTTCTCACCGCACTTTGATTATCAGATCTGTTGAATCAATTCAGTTGGCAGATTACATTTGCTTTTCTTTTAGAAACAGAATTCTCCTTAGGTGTTTCAGGGAGTGTTACATCTGTGTATTAGATAAGCACATGTTTCAACGCTGCTCAGCTCCACGTTCAGCTGCTCTCCATTGAGGACACTTCGGTTCTTTCCAGGCCTGTCTCAATTTAGCCTGTTGGGAAATGCATTTGATGTTACATATTCTGTCATCTGCTTAAAAAGCTTTACTATCGGAAAGTAAGAAAACTCTTATTAGGTGAGAATGTGTTTGTTCTTCCTCTGTCACAAATTCTAAAAGGCGAGAGCATATCTCTGGAGTTGGAAAACGGTTGTGTGTGATTTAATAAATGTTCCTTTGTTATTCTATTATTTAGACTTATTTTTCAGACACACACCCCTCCCCTGAATGCATGGTTAACTCAAGGTTGCTTCTTCAACATCCAGAAGTGTTCACTGTCAGCTGCAAAGGGGATGGGAATTATGGAGCACATTCATCTAGAGATCTTAACAGCTTCCTAAGAAAGCTGGTGTATAGCAATTGGTCCTGGCAGGGAGATGTTAAAATCCTGAGGATATTATATTTGAATAGAGTATTTGAAAGTTCATTTTGATCAGCTGAGGTAGACCTGGGATACTGAATTCAATTGTTGTTTGACTATTTACACTTCAAATGTGAAGACTATATCTTACTGAAAGGTCTTGTAATTGCTAGATTTGTTAATAATTATCAATTTCTTTCCTGGTACACACTTTGGGACAAAGGGGAGAGCACAGAAACCCCATGAGAGAAAGAGGAACCCTTCCTTATCTGTTAAAGTAAGAGCTTTCTTTGCAAAGGCACTGGCCCGGATTCTTCTGGAGTGGTGTCTTCGGCTCAGCGAGAGCTGATTTCAGTAAATACTTGCATTTTGGAAATGTGGTTTTCAAATTTTAAAGATGTATTTTTGTTTCAAAGATGCGTTCTGTTTTCAAAAGACTTGAGGGCAGGTAGGAAAGCAGAAGCTCTTCAAGGGAAGGAAGGAGTAAAATGGAAGATATTATCAGCCCTGTGTGATACTATGGGCTGAGTAAACACGGTAAACTTGGTGCAGCGGGTCTTACATGGGCAAGGGAAGTTTACTGTTAAACACAGCACTAAGCTAAATTTATGTTAGGATCGTGCAAATCCCCTTCCAACTGCATTGGAGTTTTCACATTAAATTTTTAAGTGTAGATGTATAATAAAATTGCAAATGTAAGTCCCTAGTTCATCTTTGTGTAGTCTTTGATGTATCAAGAGCCAGCAGGGAATTCTTCTCATTTGGGGGATTCAGAAGTGATAGGGAATATTTAATAGTTACTGTCCCCTCTCCCCCCCCCCCCCCCCCCCCCGTTTTCTCTTTGTATGTTG
>VXAY01000244.1:14704-76043 GCA_013399855.1 Oxyruncus cristatus | reverse complement strand
CTTGATTTTTTACTTCTGATGTGCTGGAATGTCAGGGTGAGATTCATCTTCCTGAACATTATCCAGCCTAAAGGTGAGCAACTGCTCTGGGTTCTCGAGAGCCCTGTTCTAGTCAGGTGCGGAGGAGACAACTAGAGAGTGGTTTGGTTCCTCTTATTTTTGTTATCCTAAGTGGGAACAGGAAGGTCTGTCATGATTCCTTGAGCATGTGAAGCACCCAGCCAACCTAGATTACAGCAGTAGCTGTGAGGCATCTGAAGCTGACAGTAATTCTGCCCTTAATATCTGCAAAGGTGTTATTAGAGAATTGCAGCGGTTTTGTAAACTGTGAATCTTCTGAGTATTGCTCTGTTAAATGGGTGTGGATTACATTGAATTGAAATGCAGTTAGATGATGAGCTTTTTTTAAAGGTACAGCCTTAGGCCTCCTGTTTAGCCCTTAGAGTAGGTGGGAGTAGGTGAGTAGGTGTTGAGGGTGGCAAAAGAACGTAGACATGGGGAGCAGATGTTATATTGGCAAAGCTGAATTTGTACTCAAATAAAACTGTATTTCAGGTGTGGATCCATCCCTGCAAGCAGAGAACAGAGTCCCAGGCTCTTCCCAGGCCACTGCTGCTGTATCGAAACAGCAGAAATCCCGTTCTACCAACTCGAGGGACGAGCGCTTCCGATCGGGTAAGGGGCAGAGATGTGGCTGGGACATCATGTGTCTTGAGAGGAAGAGTGCCTGTAAAGTAGTACCTGCACCTACACGAAAAGCTGGAAGTATTTTGGAAGCATGGAAGAGCTAATGAATGTCTTTTGTTTCCACACATGAGAGGTTTCGTTTGAATCCGGACTGGAGGAAATGCTAGAAGGGAAAGAGACTGTAGACATGCCTTCTTATGTGTTTCCTATTGTGAATTTTGCCATACTTTAACAGCTGTTTCAGGTTTGCTGAGAAAACAGGATTGAGTTTCCAGTCTGTAAAACAGTTATTTAAAAATTTTGAGGACTACAGTGTGTGGGTTTGTGGGATTTTTTTTGCTTGCTTGCTTGGGTTATTTTGTTAAAGGAAGGTTATATATTTATTGTAGCTCACTTTCAAATATTTCCTGATTTAAGGCAAGTGCACAAAAAAGGGAAATGTCACAATGGATATTCTACTTCATTTTAAATGGACAGCACAGGGACAGACCTGTTTTGGAAACTTATGTGAAAATACCAATATCCCCATTGCATCCTGTTCCCATTGTTACTTTTCAGGTGGTTGAAGTGCACTGTTTCCCTGTGAAATTCCTGTCACAATAGTGAGGACAGGCAGGTGTTTGGAAGCTTTTCTCTCCTAAATACCTTTGGACTTGTAGGTGGATGTTTTTCTGTTTGTTTTCCAGGGTAATTATTACGTGTCTTGGGTTTGGGGATGAGAAGTGCAAGTCCTGACATGCACTGCACATCCTTAGCATGTGGCTGGTCTTGCATCACCTTGCCTTGCTACTGCCTGGGCAGAGTGGTTCTTACATGGTATTTGCACTGCTGATGTGTAAAACCTCGCTCCAGAAACAGAGCTGATGTGCCTGTATACGTTCCTTAGGGCTAATTGAGCAGTGAGAGTCCTGAATATTAGAGAAAATAGTTAATTAAAAGATGTGTTGTTGTTAAACTAACAGAAATAAAAATCTGCAAAAAAGAGCACAACTTCAGCAGGAAATCCTTGGGAGGTAGTCCTTGATGGGGACTGCCACATCCTTCTGTGGTTTCCCATCGGTGCTCCCCTAGCTCATGTTTCATTAAATATTCCTGCCCAGAACAAGTTCTTCACTTGGAAATTTAAGTTCTTGGTTACACGTAACTGGATTCCTTTTTCCCTTTAGTGATCAAGGCTTCATGTTCTCAGATGGTATCAAAACCAGATAGTGATGGTTTTGCTTGGCTTGATTTAGGTTAAACTTACGTCGAGGAAAAGTAACGTAGATATGGCTTTCAGGAACCAATATCTTTTCCTCTTTTTCCTCCCTAATTTTTTTGGGGAAAAAAAAATCTTCAGATTTATTGCATTAGTGATTGGCTTCTTTATCTCAATGAAAAGGTATTGTTACCTTTTTTAACTTGGCTCTGTGCTGAGACGCAGTTACCTGTTGTGAGGGATAACCAGCTTCAGGCCCCTTCTCTCAATCTCATGCCTTACTTACTCTTTAGACTGCTGGGGGGAGAGGAGGGTTTGTTCTCCCATGTCTTTTTCAGGAGTAGCTGGTGTGGGTGGGATGCAGCTTTTCCTAGAGCAGGATCTCTTTCTGGTGCAATTATAGGCACTTTACAACCATCAACATAAATTACCTAAAATAAGCAAGCAAGTGAAACAATTTTGCCCTGTTATGCAATTAATCTGTCACTTACTTGCTGTAAGCGCTTTTTTTTTTTTATAGTTTCCCAGAGGAGTTGTCTGTTTAAATGAACTGTATTTTTTTATCATCCCCAGATTCTTGTCTTCAAACAGTAAGTGTTACACAAAAAATTCCAACAGTGAATGCTATCAATCAGTACAAGCCTGCTGTCCTGGCTGTAGCTGGAATAGGGTTATTTTTTTTCTTAGTAGCTGGTGCTGTGTTTTGGATTTAGAATGAGCATATATTCCTGGTTTATTATTCTTGTTCTAGTTCTATTATCATCATCATCATATGATTACTGTTCCTATCTTAACCCACGAATTTTACCTTTTTTGAGGTCCCCTCCCCATGCCATCCAGACAGTGCTGGTTGTTTTACCTGTTGGCATTTAGAGATCTGTGAGCAGCAGGGACATTGGGCAGCCTATAAATGTCATTTTTGATTCAACCAGCTGTAGAAATTCTTCCTCCTGTGCCTAAGGCAGGGATGAGAATCGAAGGCTGACAAATGAGCAGAGGCTATAAATGGGAATGAAAAATGCTCTTCTAGTAGCTGGAGAGTTTAGGAGCTGTAAGGGTTTAGGTGATTTATAGGCCACAAAGTATTTAGTGTTCCTCCCCCACCCTTTTTTAAGGGCACGTGGAAAGAAAGAAAATGAGAATAGGTACATAAACCAGAAGATTATGTTGTTTACTACAACAGTAGGAAAAAAAGGTTTTAAATCGATCCTTAATTGTTGATGGTTGTTTGCAGCTTAATAAAGTGCAAAATCTTAGAAATACTTCTCCAAGACAACTATTTCTGCTTTTGGATGGCAGTATATGTATTTTTTCCTGACTTTGCTATAGGTATTCTTTGTGTTAATGAAATACTGGGCTTCTGTTCATCACTTCCAGTGAGCGCAGTTGAGTATTTTGTGTTCCCTTTTCTCAGCAATGTGACGTCTTTTGGTCTGATTTTAGTGCCTGTTTAGTTCTCTGCAGAAAACTGAACTCCACAGTTCTTACATGGTAAATCACTTTCACAGTAAATTTTAAAGAATTTAAGTAAGACAGTGATAGAGAGCTTCTTTTTGCAATTCCAGTATTCAGTTAACTTTAATTTATACTAATTTATGAATTTTTGTACCCTAAGCGTTCTGCTTCTTTGAAATAATTTCATTCCTCTTACTTTTTTTTATTGAAATCTGTTTCATCATGTCTGTAATGGAGAAAAAATGTTAAAGGAAATGCAGAATAGGAACAAAGCGTTCCAGGGAAGTGAAAGCAATTACTTCATTGATTTGGCTGAGAGAGGATGTTCCTACTCAGCTGTTGTCCAAGGACGAGATATTAAAAAAGATTTCAAGCTGGAAATAGATGGGCGTAGAGGGAATGATGAGTTAAATTGGTGCTATAAAAATAAAACACGGAACAGAATAAAAATTCATCCTGTCTGACTTCTGGTTGCATTTTTATCATGTAATCCAGTGTGTTCCAGGTTTTGGAGTGGGAGTTAGGACTAGAGGAAGAGGTGGTGCTGATTTTGCCTCTGGAAATGGAATAAAAAGCAGTTCCCATGCTTGCTCCCACAGATCTGTGTGATGTTTTGACCTGCCCCACTCTACTTTGGTAAAAGGCATCAGCACACCCTACAGCTAGGCCTTTTCATTCCCAAAATGCACAACTGCCTGAGAATGCTTTTATTTTTTCTCTGCAATGTTATTTAATGACTGAATGTATTTATTTACAGACTATAATGTGTGTTATTTCACTCTTTGGAAGACTTTTTCGGAAGAAAAGCAATTTATGTTCCCCTTCTTCCTATGAGATGTTAATGTAACAAAAATGTCATTTAAATTGTATATAGATCGTGAAAGTGAGTGCATCTCATAGTTACTGTCTCTTCCTAGAAACATTCAGCTTGATTTTGACTGGAAGTTCTACCATGGAAATGTGTCCAGCAGAATGGATATTTTGCCCCTACTTTTAAGGCTGCAAAAGGAGCCTTTAACTGAAGTTGTGTCCTGCTTAAACTTTCTGGAATTTTGGGACATAAAAGCTTTGCTTCTGGTTATCCATGGGAATAAAGTTCAGTGATGGGCAGTTACAACTAATACTGAAGATCAAGAGAAACCAGGCCTTGACCAGATGTGGGGAAGGGAAGGGGGGGGCAGGGAGACATAGGGAGAGGGGAATTCATTTTTAAATCATGAAACATCAATTAACAAGTCCTTGGTGTAAAGGACAGCAACAAAAATCTAACAGGGGGCCCAAGATAAAAAAAAAAAAAAAATCTTGTATCGAGATAGAGGTTTTACTGAACTTTTTTTCTCTTCTTAATATTTTTCTCTAATAAGACCATCATCTTTGAACCTTCTCTGTTAGTTGCCCAGAAAGTTGTTATTTGAGATAAGCATCTACACAGGTGGGATGGTATATTTGCATATATACATATTTTAAATACGGCTCTGAACAGGTTATCTGGGGGGAGCTGCAGACTGAAAAGTGGTGTTATTGCTGCAAAGAGCTGGTTGGTGTCTGGCGCCACGTGCCCAGGGCTTCTGGTGATTTTTAGGATCCATTTGACCAGACTGAAGGGAACAGTTTGTTAGGAAGAACCTTGTGCTGAGTATGACTAAAGGGGATTTAGGGCTGGTACCAGAAATGGTACTTTTTAAACAAACAAACAAAAAATATGGTGTTTTACCTGTAGTCATCACCAGGTTAAATCCCTGTAGGTACAGGGGCAGAGTAATTCTATTACATTATATCTTAAATGTAAGTTGTGTAAGTCTGTATCTGTCACATACATACCTGCAAATAGTTTCATACGCACAAATCTATCAACCTGTTACATCGTTGCATCTTAACAAAATAAATTATGGATGCTTAATGAATACATATTCTCTTTCAAATTGAATAGTTAAAATTCTGAAATTCTTGTATAGCAGCTTCCATGTAAAAGAAATGTGGTCAGACCAGTGCATAATCACATACTCGTTTTTGGGCCCTGTCTTGATTCCAGACAGTGTTGCATGTGTTTTTCCTGAGTTTCAATCTTAGGTGGTAAGTTAAAGTATATTTTTGGTCTGCCTTTATATCTCCTCAATATCTGTTCACTACTTGTGAATTTTTTTTTTTTCAACATACGTTTTAGCTTTTGACACTTGTGCTGGTTTAAAACTCAGAGGGAAAATTAATCCCACTCAAACTCCCCCCTTTTCCCTCTGCTTCTTCTGATAATGGAGGAAACTAGGGAAGATTATAAGTTGGAATCACAATTTACTGAAAAATTGAAATAACCACAACAATACTGATCTGTGCTCTGTGGTGACCAGCAACAAGGCACGAGGGAATGGCCTGAAGTTGTGTCAGGGGAGGTTTAGGTTGGATATTAGAAAAACGCCTTCCTTCAGAGGGTGGTTGGGCACTGAACAGGCTCCCCAGGGCAGTGGGCACAGCACCAAGGCTGCCAGCAATCGAGAAGTATTTGGATGATACTCTCGGGCACAGGGTGTGACTCTTGGGGATGGTCCTGTGCAGGGCTGAGGGTTGGGCTTGATGGTCCTCGTGAGTCCCTTCCAACTCAGCATATTCTGTGACTCTGTGACTGAATTTCTCTTTAAGCTCAGTTTTCGTTTAAAAATCAGAAAAGTTAAACTATAGCCCGTGAGCCTACTAGGGTAATTTTTGATTCTGGGAGGTTACAGCACTTTGTGTCTTTTCCCTAATTCTTCTTATAGAATCACAGAATCACTAAGGTTGGAAAAGACCTCTAAGATCATCAAGTCCATTAGCTGCTTCTTTCTGTTTTTTATTACTTGCATTCCTTGTGAGACCTTCAAGTGTGCATCTTGTGCTCCTTTCTCCGTCGTGGATTTCGAGGGTGAAGAGTCAAAACACTGTTGCCAGTTTACAGAACCTGCACTGAAATCTCCCCTCCGAATGAAAAATAACTCGTAGTTCAGATCTAACGTACTGGGTATTCTGTAACTTCTTCAGTGTTTATTTCAGGGTGTTCTTCTCAAGTGCTGCTTGCAGAGCCTTTTCAAGCCGATTTAATGAGAAATGTGTCAACTTGACCCAGTGTAAATCCTCCCTTAGCTTTGGAAACCATCGCTTCTGCCCTGAATTGGAGCGGGAGGCAGGTGTGTTGGTTCAGTCCTACTGATAAACTGGATCTCCTAACCTTTTTTGTTTGTCTGTTTTCTGTGTAGATGTCCACACGGAAGCAGTACAAGCAGCACTTGCAAAATACAAGGAGAGGAAGATGCCTATGCCCTCGAAGAGGCGTTCTGTCCTGGTGCACTCTTCGGTAGAGACGTACACCCCCCCAGGTACCTGTTGTCTGAACACGGAGACTTAACAGAGCTGCCCAGAGCAACCCCATCCCTGAAGTGTTCAAGGCCAGGTTGGGCAGGGCTTGGAGCAACCTGGTCTGGTAGAAGGTGTCCCTACCCGTGGCAGGGGTTGGAATGAGATGATCCGGTAGGTCCCTTCCAGCCCAAACCGTTTGGGGATGGTCCACCTTGCCTGCTGAACACAGTAGCAAAATATAAAGAGCAAATGTTTGTTTTGCTAAGTTGTTAGTAGGCTGCACTAAACTTCTTCTGTACTCATGTCTGTGTTTCCTGATAATCAGGTCTCAGTTGGATTTGTGCTTTGATGTTTCCCCTCAGAGTTTTTAGTGTCTCATGTAGAGATACTGTAGCTGCTGAAGGTCCACATGAAAGCAGGCAGGGTGAGCAGGTGACCTTTACGCATTACGTATGTTCTCTTGCATCAAATCTCACTTGGAGGAGATAACTGTAGCAAGCCTGTCAGAGCTGGAAATACCTCATTTCACATTGTAGAAGGTTCTTTTTTTAAAAGTCAAAGAACATGCCAGAGCATTAAGTTGCTGCGTTAATTGCAGGGCACTCAGGTGGTTTTAACTGTGAGCAATTTGAAACAGTTGGAAAATCATATGCTGTGATTGTTCAGACTGTTTAGGGCAGAAGGCCTCCTTTAATTTTTAGGGGGAAAAAGTAATCTTCCTGTTGTCTCACAGTGAATTCTCTAGGGGTTAAGAAAATCTTCCTCCGTATAGGATGTTGTGCTAGCAAGCCAAGTGGTTTGGGGCCAGTGTCTTATATACAAAGAGGAATTTCCTAAGCACTTGAGTTCTGAGGACGTTCTCTTATCTTTGTGATGTGACCCAGGAGCAGAAGCACACTGACCTCTACTGCCCTTCTCCATCATTTCTGGTTCTTACCGTTCTTTAAAAGAGGAGGTCTGGTGTGCTGCCCTCCTGCTTCCTGAGCTGTATTTGTTCTCTCTGTTCTTCCCATTTAAAGGAAATTCCACTTTTTTTTTTGCTAGTCTCACAGTTTATTATATTGGTTTTTTGGGTTCTCCAGTGGTTTCATACGTTAAAAAATAATAATCTTCTGTACTATATATGGCCTTTATGACCATAATGTTTTTGCCTAGAAGATATGTTATATATCTTTAATTAAAGTATCTTTTAAGAATGACTGTTAATAAAAAGTTGAGATACTGTGGGGACAGTGTTTGTGATAAAAGCTGGTTTGCACACCTGTGCTGGGGTGTGGCAGGTGGGGCATCCCAAATAATACCCAGTCCCAGGAGCCTGTCACAGACCCCCCTGCACAAGCCCAGAGGAGCACTGGGAACAGCAGCAGGCAGGAACCCAAGTTCAGGACTCAGAAAAGGGTCACCCTCTCCAGGCCTCTCCTGAGGCTGTTCCTGGAGAGCCTCAGCCCTCTTGGCCAGGTGTGAAACCTGTCAAGATCAGTCAGCCCTAGAACACCTTTTGGACTGAAGGGGATGCGTGGAGGGGTGTGGGACACAGTATGGGATGTAGGGCAAAAGTATTTTGGAACTGCATGAGACTTGTTATGGGATGTTTAGGTGAGGAAGCACAGACGGGGGAAAGGGGTAGACTTAGGGAGGAACAAGTATGGGGAAAAGAGCAGGGCAAGGGGATCAAAAGTGCTGGTGGTGTGTAAATGGTACATGTGCCTGGCCGTGCCCCACACTTGGCCCTGCAGTCCATGTGTGTGTGCCCGTTTGACCTTCATGCTTCAGCCAGAGCAGGATGAGGCCGTGGGATCTGTGTGGTTTCGTGTGCTTGTGCTGCTGGAGAGTGTCATCTTCTAACATGCCTGTGCAGGTGCTCAGCAGAGAAGCCAAGTGTGCTCACACTGGGCTTTGGCAGCAGCACCCTAAATAATACCAGCTGAAAGTGGGAGGGAGGTGGTCATGGCCCCAAGCCTGCTGGAGTTCATGACCCATTTGGACAATGCCCTCAGGCACATGGTGTCATTCTGGTAGTGGTCCTGTGCAGGGCCTGGAATCGGACTCGATGTTCCAACTCAGGGTATTCTGTGAATAGTGAAGTGTCTCTGGGATCTGTCAAACTCTTTCTAAGAGAGGGTGACTGTTTATGGGATCCCCTAATCTCTGTACGAGAATGAGCCACTGGATTAGTTCTGTATCATGGGAAATCAGGACATTCAAAAATACTCTGGAGACTTGCTTCAGCTATACCAAATCATAAAAATATTTGTCTTTTTATGGGCCTGCCTTTACTTGCAAAGTTAGCTCAGCAAGAAGGGTCTGAAGTTGCTAAGAACCCAGGTAGTGCTGAGCATCTAGGTCTTGAGCCATTAACCCTCTGCCTGAAATCCTTTTATTGGCAGGAGTTAATGCAATTAAAACCATGCTTTGGTATTATTAACTGAAATTTTGTTACAAACAGCTACCATCAGGTACCAGGAAGGAAGTGTTGTGTTCATGTTCTTTACGCTGAGGGTGGGGAGGCCCTGGCACAGGTTGCCCAGAGAAGCTGTGACTGCCCTGTCCCTGGAAGTGTCCAAGGCTTGGACAGAGCTTGGAGAACCTGGGACAGTGGAAGGTGTCCCTGCCCATGGCAGGGGGTCGGAACGAGATGGTCTTGAGGGTCTCTTCCAACCTAAACCATGCTGTGAATCTGTGATTCTAGGCACAATGCTAAATTCAAACACAACTCCTGGCTGGCAGGAATGGAACTGCTTTCATCAGTCATCCTTCCAAAAAATTTTAACGTACTTTTGGTGTCGTTCTTGCCGAGTCTCTCATCCTTCCAACATGGATTTCCCGTGATCAGAACTCAAGCTGTTGCCTCGATGCGAGTCTGGCACAAGGGTGGTGGCTTCTCTGTCTTGGGTCGGCTCCCAGCCAGGAAGACCTGGAAGCCAAGCATGTGGTGTTCTGTCACCACACAGCACAGATTAACCCCTGCAACTGCCACAGGGCTGCTGCTGGTGTGACCTTGCTGTGTGACCTCAGTGTAATTATGTTTTGATATTACAATGCTTTTACTATGGCCCTTCATTTTTATGCGCGGTTAATATTGTACATTTAAAGGGTTTGGGTTTTTTCACCTCCACTCACGTAAGACATCTGAAGGTTTAGAAGTATTAGAGAGAATTCATTAGCCTTGGATCTGGGTAAGGTCAGAGTGTGTATTTTGCGAGAAAACTGCTTTTTCTGTGGTTTAATTTTTTCCCTCTGAAGTGATTTTAGATTGCAAATGTGGTGGTTTGGTTTGTGGGTTGGGTTTTTTTTTTCAATCCCTGGCTGTTTGTAATCCTATTTTGTTCCATATTCCTGTAATTGTTTATTTTTGCTTTCTGCCTGAAAGAAAGGGAAGGTTGCAAGCACTGGGGGACAGGTTTGGCTGCTCTCCAGGAGCAAATGGAGTAAGCTGCCAAAAGCTCCAAGCATGGCAGCAGACCAGAAATATCACAGGAGGCATGGACCCAGGGATGGGGACACACCACAGCTGTATCTTCTCAGAGATCAGTTGTTTGGGTATTTTCATTCAAAATTGTCATGCTTGGTGAGGGAGGTCAAATAATGAGAGATCTACTAATTTAACTTTGAAAATGCCATTGACTTAAATGGGCTTCTTATGAAATGGTTTCTGGTTTTTGTGGTTTCAGACTGTTAAAGAGCAGTTGTTCTGAAGCTGTTGGAAATGCACACATTCTTGAAAAGCAGAAAACTAAACAGCTGGTAACTGAAACGCATTGCCCAAGATGAGGAATGGTTTTTTAATATGGGTTCAAGGATTTATATGGAATTGTATCTAGCTGAATGATTATGTGTTTGGGGGATTAAAAACATAGCCAAAATTAAGGTTGCAGAATTCCTGATGTAACCCACCCCACCCTATCTTATATAAACCATATAAAGGATCAAGTTCTTAAAATGCAGCGGTCTCTTTAGGAGGGCAAGATTTTTTGCTGTTGTAAGAGTTTCTATATTTCACTCAAAACCAACAGGGATTTGTTTGTTTGATATTTAGAATGACCGTTTTTTTTGTTGTTGGATGGATAATGAATATGGAAAGGTTGTGTGCCAAAGGGAAACTTCTGGAAAGTTGTAAGTAACTAAATGGTAATTAAATTAGGAACCCTTTGTCAGACTTCTAACAGCAAGAAAAATGCATCTAGAATGAAAATATGCTTTACTAAGCATTTCTATGTAGTACTTATTAATACCAGTTTATGTGGTTAAAATACATGCTTTCTAATTACTCTTTCACTGAACTTTAGAGCACTGTGCTTTTTTTAGTAATTAGTTCTCCAGAAGAATTGAAATGTGAATAATTCCCCCGAAAGAAATAAAAAAGGATATACCCAGCAAGAAATGTAATGGGATTTATAAAGGTGGGATGAGATAAAATTCACCTGTTCAGAGCAGAAGTATTTTTTCAGTGGAATAGGGATGGGATAGGATGGGATTCACACTGAAAGTGGTTGGTGTGTGCAGTAGGTGCTGGAGGGAGAAGGCTTGTTTGACTCTTATGTCATTCCAAATACTGGAGGTAACTGAGACTTTGCTTCAAGTGTGTTGTAGCTTTCATTTGTACAAGTTGTTGCATTAACCTAAAAACCAGCCATGAGCAGGGTTTGTGTATGTGACTGTATCCCCTTTGCTTTGATACATTGCATCTCATGTGTAGCACATGAGAAAGCTGCGCGGACAGCCTGGAACATGGCGAAGCTCCATGTTCCCGTGTGTTGGGTCATTCCCACATTACATGCCTGTCATGGTTATTTTGATCACAGACACATCGTCAGCATCAGAAGATGAGGGCTCGTTACGGCGGCAAGGGCGAATCAGCTCCACTCCGTTCCAGAGCCATTCCAACGTAGAGCCCTGGCTTAACCGGGTCATTCAGGGCTCCTCCACCTCATCCTCTGCATCCTCCACCTCATCTCATCCTGGAGGGAAACCTGCTGCTTCCAATACCGCTCCTGCCACCGCTGCTGCCACTGTGCTTGCAGATCTCATGGCACACACCCAGATAGGTCAGTAAACCTGCCTGTGTGGTTGGAATAAAATCAGATTACGAGTCCCAAAGCAGGGCTAAACACGGGGATCTTCAGCAGGAGATACCTGTAAATAGCCTTAAAATGTGCAATTCACAGACCAGGTATGTATGACGCATATGTATTTAATTTGACCCAAACCAGTTGTTCATGAGATCTGAACGTGCATTCTTCTTGGTAAAATGCTTGATTTATCAAGAAACCAAGGTTCAGTTTTACTACTCCAAAGCAGAATTTCAAAGGAATGCTGTTTTTGGTGCATGCTTTCCAGTCTGCATGTGTTTTCCCTAAACAATGTCAGGTTGTGTATTTCAGATGTGATTTGGTCGGAAAACACCCAAAAGATGAGTAAAACACCCAGAATCTTTGGGAAAGTCACGAAATCAGAGGTTCCAATTGCTAGGGGAATTTTTCCTGTTTGTACAAAACACCCTTTAAAGAAACCTAAATTTTCATATTCCCATTTTCAAGCTTATTTATAATGAGAAATTTACAATGCTGTTTGACGTTGGTGGATGTAAGTAAGATGGAATATGTCAACGCTTTGAACCGTTCTGGATTTCACATTGTGGATTAATAGGAATCATATTTAACTCCTTAAAATTACAAAACCTTCCAAGCTTAACTGGATTGATGAAATTCTTAATATAGCTGTAAAAACTTGCAAGGTACAGAAAAATGTAACACAGCGTCCTGTTATGTCTGATGCCTTGAGGCCAGATAAATACACATCAAATTTCACAACCAGCTTCCTAAGACCTCTCCATCAGGACTGTTTAATTAACAACATTGTATGCAAAATCAATGCCTCGTTAAGAGTTCGGAGTCCAGCATTTAAGCAGCTGAATGTTGAACTGTATTCAGGTTTGAAATGTCATTAGCGGGAAATAAACAGTTACATTATCTATCATGAAGGAAGCTCAGGGATCACTAAGAGCTGATATATTAAAAATGTTCATAAAGGTAGAATTTCCAGTGCCTTTGACAAAAAAAATAGATGCCCTGTTGCATAAGAATAGTCTTCCTCATTTCTAGGATGCTTGCCGTGTTCCATCAGTTTTCATTCCTAGCTTGGTAATGTTCATGCATGGCCAGTATCAGTTCAACTGGGACGTTTTTCCTCTCTGTTGTCTTCCTTGCTCACAAGAATATGAAAACTCAGTTCTTACACTGCAAACTTTTCTGATTCTTGGTAAATACTCACTTTCCGAAAGGGGCTTTGATTTGTCCTAGAGCGTAGAAGAGTTTATTTATTTTTTCAGATAATGTGCTGACATCAGCAATCTAAAGGGCATCTTACATATTTTAGTTATTGTGCCCTACTGAAATATCCTGTGTTTTGGTTGTGTACTGAATAGCTATTTGCAGTTTTGAGATGCTGGAGAATTTAAATTTAGCAGCTTGTTCCCTTGCAGTTCATCCTTTTCAGCCTGCATTTTTAATGGTGAGCTCAGACTAAGTCCCCAGGCAGTAAACTGCAGTGTTGGAAGTGCAAGGTTACAGTATTTAATGGAGTGAAATAGGAATGTGCATTACTTTTAAGCTGTTTGTCATTCACTTATAGCGGCAAGAACAACATCTACGTGTTGTTTTGGAGGGCTTTTTTTTTCTTTTTGCTTTGATTTTTTTTCCCCCCCCCCTACATGAATAAGGCTGGCAGTATGTCTTGGTTTTTTCCAAGGTCACCATCTCAACTGTGGAGTATTTCCCACCTTAGCTCTTAGAGTAACTGGGAATATGGATTATCATGGCTTTTAATTCTCTGTCATATCCCATATGTTCTTTCTTTCATTTATCTCTGTCTTCTCATCACTGAGGGAAAGGTCCTTCAGACTGATTCCGATAAACTTTTTTTCCTGAAGTCACAAGTCTGCAAACACTTTTTCTGACTCCTCACCACTTCTCTTCTCCTGCCTGCCACAGTATCTCTGGATGATGCAGACTAATTGCATGGGGTCTCATGGGCATTTATTAATAAAATGCCCAAATAATTAGTTAGGTCAATGTGATTTTTATCTGAGCACAAATCCTGAAAATTGAACTTATTCCTTCTCCATACAGAAGACGTCTGTGCATAGACAGACGTTGCTAATCACTGCAGGGTTTGTCAGCTGAGAAGCGGAGACCTGTGGGCTGTGTGCATGGGAACCAGGAACACTTGGCTCCGTGGCCTTTTCTCTGGTTAAGTTGTATGCTGGAGGAAGTCTGGGGTTTGGGAATTTGGAAAAGCTAAGGGTGGGGTCAGAAAAACAAACAAACAAGAAAAAATCCCAAAAAGCAACTCCAGAAGTATGCAGAACAGAGTGAGAGCATTTCAGCTGTGTATATGGGCTCTCTATAGGTCCTGTACTGTGTTTATCCAGGTCAGCTTTACGCAGTTGTCACCCTTGTGGTTACTGATTCCAGGGCATTTTGCCAAGGGATGAAGTGACACTTTGTCCTTCGTGTACCTTACCCTCATGAAAGGAATTTGGGGTTCTTGCTTAGTGGTCTCTGCAATACAAATATTGGCATTGCAGTGAGGTCCATTGGAAAGGATGGGAATTCAGTTAAATTTTTTTCCTGGTGATCGCTCTAGAGCCTCTTAGAGCTGGAGTGGTGGCGTGTGTGTCAGCTCTGGAAATCTGGGACCGGTGCTGTGACCACTCACTTATTCTGGTGCTAATCATTGCCTTAGAGTGGGGGATAATGTATGTATTCCACAGCACCGTCTGGATCTCCCTGTGACTGGAATTCTTCTGGCAGGATTTGTGACATGCTGAGGTGCTCCAAGGGCTGTGCTTGCAGAGGCAGCTCCTCCAGCCTTGGGCAGCAGGGTGTTCTCCAGCTCTTCCCTACTGCATTCCTGTTTCTACTCGTCAGGATTCTGAATATTCCAGGCCTTCAGTTCTTCTTGTCTGTTGTTCAAACACATCTCACATACTGCCATTTCCTAACCTGTTCCATTCAAAACCATTCCATAATCTAGGTTACAGTTTTGGAGTAATGAAACCAACTTTTTACATGGGCAGTTAGTGACAGGACAAGGGGGAATGGTTTTACAATAAAAGAGAAGAGAGATTTAGATTAAATATTAGGAAGGAATTCTTTCCTGTGAGGGTGGTGAGGCCCCAGCTCTGATTGCCCAGAGAAGCTGTGGCATCCCTGGAAGTGTCAAGGTCAGGTTGGATGGAGCTTGGAGCAACCTGGGATAGTGGAAGGTGTCCCTGCCCATGGCAGAGGTTGGAATGAGATGAGCTTTAAGGTTCCTTCCAACCTGAGCCAGCCTGTGATTCTGTGACATTCCCTAAACATTCCCCCACACCCAGGAAACGGGGTACAGCTCCAAGCAGAGCAGGCTTTTGCGTCCGGGTTTTCACGAGGTGGTTCTCAAGCCCCTGTGAGTACGTGAGGGTTTGGAAAACACCCCTCTGTAAGAAGCAACTTTGACTATGTTATTTCTTAAGCCTGCCTGATGAGCTCCTGTGTCTGTCTTGCATTTCTCCAGAGAACCACTCTGCACCCCCAGACGTGACCACTGGCCTGGTGGAGCACCTGTACCATGAGCGCCCACAGGTGGCATCGGTGCGAGGAGTGCCCAGAGGCTACAGCAGCAGCATTTTGGAAACTGCAGATGGTGATTGCATTATAAACCTCCTACCTTTCCATCTGTGTCCCTTTATATATATATTTATATATGTGCATATTCGTCTTACTGCCTCAGAGCTTTAAATTTCAATAAATATCAAAAAACCTAATTATTTACATTTGATTTAAAATAAATCCATCGCATATACAAATGAAGATCGGCGTTCAGCAAGGTTTTGTGTTGTGGCTATCTTTACATAAATTTTAAAATACTGGAAGATTCACTTTTTTTTCCTGAGCATTCTGACCCTTTCAGAATGGAATGAAAGTTAAGGTGTAGCAAATACCTAGATTACTGGAGCAAAGAGCATTCTTCATGTTTCAATTGGAATCTCATGAAGGGGTCAGTGGTTTGAAAAGGTAAAATAAAGTGTGAGGTGTCTGCATCAGCCAGGTAGCCAGGGAATAGCATTGGCTGAAAACAAATAAAGCTGTTTTCTTCCAAACAAGGTACTCATCCTGAATGACTTTTCCACCTGAAAGCTCTGTGTTTTAGTGTATGTTTGTTAATACATGACAGATAATAAATCTTTTCCATTTGGCAGGTGTCCCAGTGAATAGCAGAGTGTCCTCTAAAATCCAGCAGCTGCTAAATACCTTGAAAAGACCAAAGCGCCCACCTTTGAAAGAATTTTTTGTGGATGATTTTGAAGAACTGCTGGAAGGTTAATTTTCTTTCAGATACACTTTTCATTCTTTGTGCAAGACTGAACTGATACTTCTTAGCAAGTGTTGGTTTCTTTTTCTCTTCCCAATAGAAAACAAATCATGGCAGATTGTTACAGTGAGGAGAGAAAGGTCACGTTATCACAAATGAAAGATAGTCTTCAACTCAGCCCTCCTACTCAGTGTGAGATTTCTGAGCCACTGCCACTAGATTCCCTCTACTATTGGTTTGATGTTTTCAGATATGAGATTATTGTGACTCTAGTTTTTTGCTGAAGTTTCTTCAGACAGGGTTGGGTGGACTTCCCTTGAGGTGCATGTAATTGCGGAGAGCATCGCTTGGAACCATTAATTTTACATATTGCCTAGATTGAGGGTTAGCTAACTACAGCAGGGACTTTGGTTTGCTAACTAAGATCAAGATGCTTCACTTTCTGGAGCAGCTGGGAGCAGGATTTTAACAAAAGGCCTTTCTTTAAAAATGTATTGTTACAGAAGCATAGTGTCATTTTTTATCACCTCTTGAGATTTCAGTGCAGCAAAAATCAATCCCCAGATGTTGCTGAAGCCATTGTCTCTGGTAACCCATCTTGACTTGGTGGAAACTTTAATTGAAATAGATTGGAGAACAAGCAACAGAAAATAGCAGCTTTCCAAAGCAGAGAGAAGTGAACTAGAGATCCAGATTCTGATCCTTGGATAATGTGGAACCAGAACTCTAAAGTGATGGTCATTATTTTTTTGGGAAGCCAGCAGATGATTAGCATAGCATCATCATAAAGCAGAGAAGTAATGGGAGCTGTGAGGAAGAGCAAGAATGGTTCATGAAACAGTCTGGGAAGTGTAAGTTGTGTGTTCTGTAAGGATTGACACTTGCCATTTACTGTGCTCTGGTTTTAGTGCAACAGCCTGACCCAAATCAACCAAAGCCTGAAGGAAATCAAATGAATGTACTCAAAGGGGAACCCCTGGGGGTTGTGACCAACTGGCCACCCTCTCTGCTGGCTGCCCTGCAGCGCTGGGGAACCACCCAGCCCAAAGCCCCGTGTCTGACGGCGTTGGATACCACTGGGAAAGCCATTTATACTCTTACCTACGGTACGTGTTGGTGCTGGCTGTGAGGAGGAGTTTGGGGTTCGTTGTGGAATAACAGTTTGCTTTACTTCAGAGGGACTGCCCATGCTCCCGACAGAGGAGGTTTGAGGTTGCTGTTGGAATGCAAAATTCAAACTCTATATGAAAAATGTTTTTAAAGAAGTTAAGGAAGGGAAAAAGTTTATGGTATTGATTCTTTCCAAGTGACTCCTTTCAAATCTTAAAAGTATTGGGGGTGTGTTTTTTTGGTAAAAGAACACTAGAACCAGAACACTGGTGTTAACTGGGAAGAAGAAACAGGTGACTAATAATGCACTCTTCAGATTCCTGCAGGAGACATTCCATTTTAGCATCTTCCTGCACATCCTTGTAGAGAAGACTCATACTTCAGGAGCATATTCAGAATGTTATGGTGGGAAGTGGAACTTACCTGTATCGATGAACTTAGAAGTATTATAGTAACTTGGATATTTTGGGGAAGATTTTTTTTTTTTGTCCTGAAGGACAGCTTGTTCCCTGCATCATTTCATTGTATACTATGTTAGAATGTTAAACTTGGTTGTTTGTATTCTTACAGATGAAGGATGCAGGAAATACAGCTCAGCAGCTGCATTAGTTTAATTACTGTACCGTGGAGCTTTTAGAGTTGTTTAGAATATCATGTTTAGTTTTACACTTAAAAAAAGAAAGGAAAAGGTAAACTAAAAAGAAGCAAACCTCTAAATTGTACTTATACTCTCTGCCAGCTCTCATACAGCCAGCATGGTTAGAGCATATGTAAGGCACTGAGGCTTACCACTTGAATGTTAAAATCTTAGTTTCTATTTCTTAATTTCTTTTTGTTTTTTTCTTCAGGCAAGCTGTGGAGTCGAAGCTTGAAGTTAGCCTATACCCTACTAAACAAGCTAACCACTAGGAATGAACCCCTGCTGAAGCCTGGAGACCGGGTAGGCTGCTTTTGGAAGTGGTCCCTATGAATGAAATAGTGAGGAACAATTTCAGCTGAAGAAAGCCTTGTACTAATATATTGTGAAATAATCATTACTATGACTTGTAATAATACATTGTCCCAATATTTAGTTTTTCTGTTCTTAGTTGTAGATGAACCTACACACTACTGTGGAGATTTTGTTCCACAGATGTAAAAGCAGTCCCCTCCTCTCTGATGAAAAAACACACATCTTCTTATTTTAATATGTTTTTGTAGGTAGCTCTCGTATTTCCTAATAGCGATCCAGTTATGTTTATGGTGGCATTTTATGGGTGTCTCCTGGCAGAACTTATTCCTGTCCCAATAGAAGTTCCGCTCACAAGAAAGGTAGGCAAATGCATTCAACATTTTTATGGTTTGGGAAATAAATGAAGTGTTTGGGTGGGGAGAGTGTCAATCCTACAGACCTTACATGGAACCCCTCAGAGCCTGCATGTTTGAAAGCATCAACTGCTCAGTGTACAGTCTATGCTTGGAATTATATTTAATATTTACTTAGGGAAAGGGGGAAATAGTAATAATATACTACTATTAAAAATAGTATTAAGTATTTTGGGGTACATAATCATAAAAATTATTTTAATTATTTTTGAAAATACTTGCAGAAGTATTTCTCAAAATGTATCCCAGAAATGTTGTTTTTTTCAGTTCTCATGGTGAGTAATGAGGCAGGCAGAGACACCGTATTTACTGGAAATACAGGTATAATCCCACACACATTGAGATTATTAGGGAAGGGCTAAAGCTACAGGCTCTGCTCCTCAGTGTGTCAGGACTCAGAAACAGCATCAAACCAGGTTCCTGTTTTACCAGAACTTGTCAACATCCCTGTTGGGTTGAAGAGGGATGCACAACCATTGCTTGTGACACTGCTTTCCTTGCCAGATCTGCTGCCAAATCTTAATTGGCACTAAGGAAAACTAAGCCTTCTCAGTCATTTGTCCTCCATTAAGGGTCTTATGGGATAGACATTTGTTTTTTCCTGTGATAAAAATTTTTCTAAACATGGAGAAGTTACAGTAAACTGTACAAAAGCTTCGTTATTTGTGATTTTGCTATAACTTGGTTTCTCTGTAGGATGCTGGCAGTCAGCAGATCGGGTTTCTTTTGGGCAGCTGTGGAGTAACACTGGCTTTAACCACTGATGCCTGTCAGAAGGGCCTCCCTAAAGCTCAGACTGGTGAAGTGGTGACATTCAAAGGTGTGGTTTTATTTCTTATGGGATAAAAAGTGGCTGTATTCGTTGTTGCTGTCAAACAGCACCTCTGGACTTTGCGTGCATGGTTCTAGTTTACACATAAAGAACTGCCTTCGTTCACTCCTCTTGGGCAGGGGTCGTTCCAGCCTTTGCTTTGTTCCCATCATTATCCCTGAATACTGGGGGGAAAAGCCCTGATTTTTGGTACTGTGATGACAGGAACTTTTCTTTTTCTCTGAAGGCTGGCCTCGTCTCATTTGGTTTGTGATTGATGGGAAGCATCTGGCAAAACCAACCAAGGACTGGCATCCGCAAGTCCGGGATGCCAGCGCTGGGATTGCTTATATCGAGGTGATTTAGTGTAAAAAACCTAACTTGTGTGGTTACTCTGTTGTAGTTTATGTGACATTTCCTTCCTTTAATCTCTTGATACAATTAAAGAGATGAGTGTAATATTTTTAACTATGAAACAGGAATGTTTCCCTCAAGGCTGCCAGGCAAGCTGTCATTTGAGTGGCCGTATGGAATCAGGTTGAAGCCTGGGGTTAGTCAGCATTTTAGGATCCCTGGGACAATTTGTTTAATTGGAGTAGAGAAACAGATTTTCTATGATACTAGTGTATTCTCTGAGCATAAATGTACTTTTGGGCTAGCTTTTTGACCTTTTAAAAAAGCTTGCTTTGTTTTTATAATAAAATGTGCTTTCAGTTCACTACTCTAAATTTCCTTGATTTTTGTTGTTAATCTAATGCTTGTGTACCCTTTCTCTTCTCAGTACAAAACAAGTAAAGAGGGCAGCACAGTGGGCATTACTGTATCTCATGCTTCCATGCTGGCACACTGTCATGCACTGACTCAGGCATGTGGTTATTCAGAAGGTAAGTTAGATAGGTGTAACATTAAAATTATACTAACAGCTCTGAATCTTCAGACAATTCATGCAATATCGTGTTCCCTGTCTTCAAAGAACTGTAGAGACAATGTAGAAGCTTTAACTGCAAAAGGAAAGAGCAGTTTCCTCGTTCATACTGGGAGTGATGTGTGAAAGAGAGTAAGCCCACTTGTGAGACAATCAAGGAAGAGATCTTCCTCTTAGTTGATCATGTCCCACAAAAGAGCATCTCCACAGGGATGTGAACATAGTGAGAGATCTACTTGTGTTCACTCATTCTCCCAATGAACAGCCAAGAACTGAGCTTGGTTTGGACCGTCTGTGTGGAGTTAACCTGTGCTGCCATTAACCAAAAACTTTCCTGCATGCATCCATCCTACATCAGTGATAAGCAAGTTTCACCTAATCAGTACAAGATATCTCTTGAAAATGAGGTTGAATCTTTTATTTAAAATCTTTTATTCTTATTTTTTTAAATTTTTTTCAGAGAAAGTATTCAGGAAAATTCAGTACAGCCATGGTAATAGTTCTCACTGGATTGAATTCTTTCAAATATAGATGAACTTTTTCAGTACAGCTGAAGCAGTGTGCTTCAAAACTAAATTTTTGGTCTGCATAGTTCATTGGCAGATGTTACAAACAGAGGGGTGTTACAATGAATCAAGGTCTTAGATACCTTGTAATAATCTAGTCTGTAATGGTAATTCAGAGATGATTGCAGTAAGTAAAGTAATCCATTTGGAGCTTAAGCAGCCTGTTTGTTATAGACAAACAACCATGGCAACAGAGCATTGGTTTCTTAGCAGCTGGCAGTTTGAGTTGCTTTAGAAAATATTTTGGATTCTGAAGTATTCTTATAGATACACTTTTTAAGCCTGATTTTTTTTTTTTTTTCCCTTTGTTTTCAGCTGAAACACTAACAAATGTCTTGGATTTCAAAAGAGATGCCGGCCTTTGGCATGGAGTGTTAACAGTGAGTATTGGAAGGAATGAAAAAAACTGCAGCAAGTTGCTTCTCTCAGGAGTATCAGAACAAGGCCATAAGCTCATCAGCTTTCTCAAACAATTTCTGTGTCAGTATTTATGTTTTTCAGAATAAAGTGTTACTTTTTCAGTAAGTTGTATAATTTATGTTTTCATGGAGTATACACGTAGTTTTCACTAACATTTATTTAACTGGAAGAGTTATGCTGTAGCTGTGATAATGGGGGTTTTTTTAAGCACTGGTACATGCTGTGTATTTTTTGAGCCATTTGAAAGTTTATTTTTTAATCATTTTCTCACAGAGCGTTATGAACAGGATGCATGTCATTAGTATTCCCTATGCATTAATGAAGGTTAATCCACTTTCCTGGATACAGAAAGTCTGCTCCTACAAAGGTAACCTAAAAGTGTTTGTACTTCACCCACCTATTTAATACCAAATTAAATTGTTTGTATAAAATGCCTCTGTGTGCGCCACTGAGTACTCCATTTCAATATTCTGTGTGCTGATAGTTTCACTGATGATGGCTTCTTCTGAGAGACCTTTAAAGAAATTGTCTTTCTCAATATTTGAATTTTTAACAAACATTTAAATTCTATAATCAAGTCCATTTGGAGACATTGAGTGTACACAGGTCATAGTCGTTGAATATTTGGCATTTGTATTTGTTTCCTACATGTGTACTGTTTCATAAATTCTTGTAAATATACAAGAATGCTTATGTAATTTTGTAATTTTTATTCTGTTCTGCACACGCAGCGTAATTATTTTTGTGATTTCCAGCCCGTGTAGCAGTAGTAAAATCCCGTGATATGCACTGGTCACTTTTGGCTCAGAGGGATCAGAGAGATGTCAGCCTGAGCTCGTTACGGATGTTAATAGTGGCAGATGGAGCCAATCCATGTGAGTATGGATGTGTTTCCTGAGTGTCAGTCTTGCCAAGATTCTGTGTCAGAGCTGATGCTTGGGAAGTTAAACAGTTTGTTCTGTAGTAAAATACTGTTTGTGTGCCAGTGATGCCACTGCTGTTTGCACTTCTTGGCTATATTTAGCTGGGTAAATTCATTTTTTGAACTTCATGTTTTCATTAGTGCCGTTGGGAATTTGATTCAGTGGATCAGTTGTTAGTCACTGGGAGTTCTTTTTCCAAATCTACCATCTAATAACAGGCTGGAATGTCTTTCAGACAATCTGAAAGTATATTGGTTTTGTGCACGAAAGCAACAATATTTGTATATCGGAGCTGAGAGTGAGCATAGACTTTGAATTCCTGCTGCCAACAGCAAAATGTTTCCAATCATGTAATTCTTCTTTTTAGGGTCAATATCTTCCTGTGACGCATTCCTGAATGTATTTCAATCCAGAGGTTTGAGACCAGAAGTAATCTGTCCTTGTGCTAGTTCTTCAGAGGCACTAACTGTTGCTATTCGCAGGTAATTCCCTTTCCTGAGGAGTGAACTGAGGCTTTCCTTGACTGTTGAGCTGTGTCATATAATCACTGAATAGCTTGGGTAGGAAGTTGCTCCAAGCCCTGTCCAGCCTGGTCTTGAGCACTTCCAGGGATGGGGAATCTCATGTTAAGGTGGTAGTCAGAAAAGACCATGACCCACATAAAGATGCCCAACGACCTAGGCAGAGGAAATATGAATCTCACAGTTATTTCCTTCACTGAAAGGTGGGTGATTTTTGTTTTCTTTAAAAAGTTTAGTATTTTCTAAGAGTAGTCAGACATAGGGTGTTCTTTTCATGGTTTGGGAAAGCAAGGTCTCATCCTCACTGGTGTTGCTGGAGGACATTTGAAAATGCTCCCAAAACAAGCCTTACTTATTTGGGAGAAAGAAGATGCTGAATCTTCAATTAATTGCTTATATACAATGTCTTGTAAACAGGGGGCTAAAGAAAAAAAATAGTTGTAACTGGTCTGAAAAATACCATTGGATTTCTGGAGATAGCAAGAGATACTCCAGAAAAAAAGGAAATACTTTGATTATTAATAGGCATATGGATGGAATATGCTGGAACTTTCTTATAGTGGTTCTGGTCAAAATGTGCCTTTTCAGAAAATCAGTTTCAAGAAAATTTGAATCAAAAAAGTTTGAGATTTTGGAGAGTTTTGTTCTAGCTCTTTTGTCATCTAGTTACAATATATTACCAGTCCTGAACTCGTGTTTGTTGAAAGTGAGAAACCATTTTTTCTCCTTACCTTACCAAGCCTGAGAAACTGGTACCGTGTTTTTGGTGACCATATCACCATTGGTCTCTTGATTCATATCTGACTGGACTTTCTGTTTTCCAGACCTCCTGAGCTGGGTGGCCCCCCTCCAGGAAAAGCAGTGTTATCCATGAATTGTCTGAGTTTTGGTGTGATCAGAGTGGATACAGAGGAGAAGTTGTCGGTCTTAACTGTGCAGGATGTTGGTCAGATTATGCCTGGAGGTAGGAAAGCATTTCATGTAGGTTTAAGCATATTCCACCTAAGTTGTCTTTACTATTACACTTGTGCTGATGGAATAAATAAAAATGTTAAGTACTTTCAAGGTAGTATGACTTATGTTTGACTCATTGCCTAAACGCATGACAATTAAGTGCTGTCTCAACTGGATTATTCAGCTTTTTCAGTAGAGATTAATCCACGGTAAATCTAAATGACCCTGGGTGTTGGTGTGGGAATGTGCTTTTGGCTGGTCTGCGGAGTTGTTTTGCTACTCACATGTAACAACGTGCAGAAGAACAGAAAACAAAACATAGTAAGAAATTACAGCTTTCACCTGGCCTGATAGTCCGTGGAATGGATGGAGGGGAATAGAATGGACTGGAATAGAATAGAGTATTTCAGTTGAAAGGGACCACATCTCAAACCCCGTGGAGGTGATGGAACAACCAGTTCTGGAAACCATTTGCTCATGCACATGGAGGACAAGAATGGGATCAGTGAACGGGATCAGCGTGGATTCACCAAGGAGAAGTCATGCTTGACCAACCTGGTCACCTTCTACGATGAAGTGGCTGGTTTTGAATGGAATAGAATAGCAGTGGATATTGTCTACCTTAGAAGAAGTTACGGAAAAGACCAAGTCAGGCTCTTTTCAGTGTCCTGCGACAGACAAGAGCCATTGGACACAAACTGAACACACGAACTTCCCTCTGAACAGAAGGAAGAACCTTTTCCACTGTGAGGGTGACCGAGTACCAAAATGGGTTTCCCCATTTGTAGAGTCCCCATCCTTGGAGATACTGAAAAGCCATCTGAACGTGGTCCTGGGCAGCTGGCTCTAGGTAGCCCTGCTTGAGCTCAGGGATTGGACCAGATAATCTGTAGAGATCCAATCTAAAACCAGCCATCCTGAGAGTGCCAGACTGGGTATTCCAGCAAACTGCTCAGTCCTGGATTAACCCGTTTCCTAATGACATCTGTTTGCAACACAGTCCTTCCTGAGTTGGGTAGTGCTGGATTTTGTTCCTGAGCCCATTAGGTGGTTTGAAGCAAAAAGACTTTGTCTCTTCCCTGCTGTTGTCATTTGAGACTCTCCTGCTGTCATACATCATTTGGAGAGGGCAGCACTCTGCAGAAGATTAATAAAGATGCAAAACCAGACCAAAGGCTGTGGACAGTGGGCTGAAAGACTGGACACTTAGTGCTGTCTGCTCCACCTTTTAGGTTGGCAGTGTAACATTCCGTGGCGCTGTCTGTCTCAAGGTACCTCTATCTTCAGGCCTTGTCCTGACCTGCTCTGGTGTACTTAGAGTGGATGAAATAAGGATTTTTTTGAATTCTCACCCCTCAGATTTACTGTGTAGTTGACCAAAGAACCTCATTGGTTCTGGTCATGCCCTTGGCACCTTTGGCTTTGCTATTCTTGGTCTCCTTATGAACCTCGTGTCTTTCTGAGCTGTGGTTCCAAAGCCCTCCTCTCTGTAGAGCATTTACTCGGGGTAAAGATGGAGAGCCAACTCATGTAATGTCAGCAGCAATCTCTTCTCTGTACACCAGGGCCCCTGATAGAAGTAAGAGGAGGCAGACAGCTTCCCGCTGCCGATGAAAATTTCAGCCATCATGTAGCAAGTGGCACTGATCTTGTTTAATTTTCCTCATTATTCCCAGAAGCACTTTGCAACCTCTAAGGATGGCGGTTCAGTTATTTTTACTGAACTTAAATTCACATTTAGAGCTTCCTCCTGCTAGCAATAAAAGACTGAGCAGGAGCTCTGCATTTCATACCAAAATGAAGGGAAGGAAGCCCCTTTGAAGTCAGATTGGCAAGGCAGACCACTGGGAATACAGCCATTGAAGATACAGCGACTGGGTGTTTTTGGGTGGCCTCAATGTGAAACCTTAAGTGCAGGGGGAAAAAAAAAGGTATGGTGACCCAATCAGACTTACTGGTGCTTCTGAACTGGTTCACCTGAACATTCAAATTCAGAGTGTCAAACTTGTCTGCCAAGGCCCAGTAGTTGTTCAGCTCTGACAGTCCCTGCAGGTTGTACCTGATGACCACACACATGGAGGAATATGGTGTCAGCAGAGATGTCTCTTGGTCATTGTGTGGCTTCTCTCAGTTTTTTTGTTTTGTGCTAAGACCATTTGAAGCTGCTTTGAAAGTCTGTAATAAAATTCCAAGACAGGCAGTAACTTCAGCTTCACAGTTGGACTCAATGATCTCAAAGGTCTTTCCTAGCCTAATCAGTTCCCTGATTCTGTGGCTGGCAGCTGTGGCTCAACAGAATGGTGATTTTTCTGCTTCATCTACAATACAGGTGGCATGGACTGCTACTGCTGTCTGGTTTGAGTGTCCACACTACTGCTCTCCCTTTGAAACCCCACTGAAATTCAGCTGTGCTCCCCGTCTTCTACTTAGATTAGAGGGTTAGTCCAGGGACATGAAGGGAACCAGTCTGCATGCCCTTCAGGTAGTCATGAATCCTTTGGTGTACTGACTGAGCTTAAATTCACTGTTGGTCCAGTTTTTATTCAAAATGCAGGATTAATTGAAATCTTTCTTTGGATTAGTTTATCCCATGGAGATGCTCCTGGCTTTGCTGTAGGCTTGCTCTCTGGGCAAGTGTGCTTGACTACACTAAGGCACAAAGCTACAAGCTTTGCAAGTGCACCTTAAGCTACTCTTCATAGTCAACTGTTAGAGTTGTAAGTCACCTTGTTTAATATTCCATAGAGCATCTGCTCAGTGGCAGGTTAAAGTCTGCCTTAGGATGTTGGAAGAGTTCCCTGTGTGCTTGTGGGTAAGTAATTTCACCTCAGGTTGAGTCGTTAATAAAAAACAAACCCTTGTCCTTGTGAAATGCCTAATTGAGTGGTGAGAGGGGATCTGTGACAAAACCCTTCTCCTTTGTCTAATCCCTTGAGGCATTGTCTGGCAAATCTAAGGGACCCTTCTGGATTAGGGTGCCACTGACAGGCAGTGACAACACCACCATAACTTTCTACATGAGTAAGAAGTGTTGAGTGACTTGCCTGACTGTGTGAGGGGAGAACAGTTAAATGTGTATCATTAAGTGCCTCAAGGTGATACGACTTGTAATTGATGGCTGTTGCCATTGTAAAATACAGGAGCAAGTGGCAAAACTACTTGTAAGTTAAGCAGAATTTCGGAAACTTAATGAATTAACTTCTTTAAAACTCTGGTTAGCATTGGGCTGTCAGAGTCTGGGGCAGATTTGCTTCAATTTGTCCACATGATAAAAATTCCAGCAGAAATTTCTCTGTACATTTCTTAAGCCAGAACATACATGATAGAGTTCATTCTGTAGGATAATGGGTATCTCTGTTCCCTGCGACTGTCTCTTAAAATAACCTTCCAGAGTAGAAAACCAAAGGCTAGCAGTTACTTACAGGTGTGTGCCAGATGAAGAGGAATTAATGACTTAAGGAAAGTAATGACTTATTTTCAAATGAGTCTGCGTGTACATTCTAACAGTGGACATACTAGTGCCTGGTAAGATTTATGCACATCATGGAGGATGTGCCCTGTCCGTTCTGGCTTGGTGTTTGGCATACAGGAGAGAACATACCACCACCTGTTCGCTGCCCCTCTGCTGACTGACGAGTCGTGCTCTCGATCTCCTTTTGGTTTTGTGCTTTTTTTCCTTAGATTGCTGTGCTTTCACCAAAGGCCTGATTTGAGTCAGGTGCCACCCCTGAAGGCTTTGTCCCATCTTCTGATCCGCACTGAACCGGGAAGTGCTTACGTGCCCGAGTCTCTCACGTACTCTGACGTAGGAGCTCATGTTCCTGGATTTCGTTTGGAAATGGTCAAGCCAAATAGTATTGATCTCATTTCCTGTGAAGATCCCAGGCAGGCTTTATTTGGGAACCACCTGGTTAAAAGGTCATGGATAAAGTGTCCACTTTCACCCTCATTTTCTTTTTCTGTTTGTTTTGAGACACTGAGCCCACCTGCTCAGGGCATCTTATTCAACACCCATCAGCACTGGGGTCATGTCCTATGTCACTGCTCTTTAACCCATTGTCCACTCTTGATGCCACATTCCCTTCACATTCAATATCTTCCATGAATGTCCATCACAAGAGCCTCAAGGGAAGTTCAGGCATCCACGGAGAAATCTTCCCATCAAAGATAGCATGGGAATTCTTAAGAGAAAACCTAGAATGCATTCCCCTGCAATCTTATCCTGGAGGGATGACATTTTGCCTCACCTTTTGACCACCTTCGGCTGTTTTGCCTGGTTTCTGTCTGGAACTAACATTCTAAGTTTGGTTTATAACAATCTTCAGTTCATTTTTTCAAATTGGACTAGTAAAGATGGTAGGGAGAATGCCAAACCTATCCTGCCTGTTTTGTGCCTCCAATTTTCACATCAGCTTGCCATATTATATGTCATCTTGGAAGCATATTGTACCTTATGCTTGAACCTGGATGTGGTTGCTCAGGGTATTCAGTTAAGTTTGTCTCCCTGCTACTTCCCAACTAATTATTTCCATTCTTTTACGGGGATCCTTCTCATGTTCTTACTTTGACAGAAGAGTAGCACTCTCAAATCCAAAAGTTCTATATCCCTATAGCTCCTACTCATACAAAGCCTGGTTCCTAGAAATAGTACTTCTGTAGCAGCTACTTTCTTATACTCAGGCAGAAAACTTTGGGTTGGTGCCAGATCTTGGGTTTCTGCAAGAGGAGCTTTTGCATATGCAGTGTCACATTCTGAACTGTGACTGTACTCAGTACCTCTTCCTAGAAGGTCAGGGAGAATGTTTCCAATTTCCTAAATGTTGGGATGCTCACATGGTCTGCAGCCCGTGGATGTCCTGGATGTCACTGTTTCCTCTGTTTGTCTCCGCAAACGTTTGCACAGGTTCTGGTAGTTACCACAATGCATCTTCACTGCAGAGGAGTCTGGCTCCTTCACCTCAGTGCCTGATCTGTGGAAGGAGTTGTTATAGAACAATTTGGTGAAACTTTCAGTCTTTTCTCTTAAATTGTGAGATAGCATCACCTCTCTTCCCCTCAGTCCTTAGAATTTATCATAATAATCAATTCCACTTGGCTTCAGTCTGTCACACAATGGCACAACAGCCTACCAGTGCAGAACAACTTCTCCTGAGACCTGTGCTAGCGTGTACTCTTCCAGTTTAAATGTTGTACTTTGGGTGCTTGTGTGACCACATTTAAACTCTAGAATCTTATGTTCATCCTCAGCTAGGAAGTTGGCTGGCTTTATGCCTGTTTCCCTTTCCAGAGGAGCGGGGAAATATTCAGGTCCTTGCATTTGACATCCCTGTGTGCTGTTTTTCTCAAAGACTAGGGTTCTCTGGAAAACCCTGCAAATACCTTCCACAATGACTCTAGAGACATTTTATTCTGGTCTCTTAATATTTTTCTTAAGGCTTCATGCTTTTAGAAGAGAGTTCTAACTAGAGGCTGCAGTACAAGGGTAGCTGTTGTGTCCGGATCCACTGTGAAACAGTGGAACAAAGAGCACGTTCTGTCCCTCCTTAGCACCTTTGTTCACAGCCTTTTGCTGTGCAGGCCACTGGCATTCTTCTTGAGTTCTTGCTGTGCTAGTCTTGAAACATCCAAAGCTGAAATCCAGTCTTTGGGAGGGCATCAGTGTGGTCCTTTGCACAGCGGGATTCTCATCCTCTGCCAGGATATTCCTTGGCAGATTTGACTGCTGAGAGTCACCATCTGTCAGAATGTACATGTGGACTCATTTGAAGAAAGAAAGCTTTCTTACCAGGAATCTGTGTTCTTCGTGACGTGCAGTCCACATGTACATTCCCATCCCATCTGCTTTTCCCTTCTCTCTAATTCTTTTTCAGATGCAATGCTGTTCAGAGAGACTGAAATGGTGGTAGATGCACTCTCTTGTATGTCACACATGAAGCAGGAAAAGGAGGAGAAGCGAGAGTACAGGCTCCACAGGTACTGCAGAAGGGCAACCTTGCAGTATAACCTGGCAGGGCAGAACTGTGCCTGCTGTTAGAATGTACCTGTAGACTACCTGTATCATACATTGGTTACTGGTAAGTATTTTTTTTTTTTTTTACTTGATCAGAGTGATAGGACTGTCCTTGGGCTTCATGGATGGAGCATCATCTGGGGACTGTAGGCTGCTGCGTTGGTTTTTCAGTGTTTGTGAATGTGCTGAGTGCTGTACATTTGTGTACGCCCACAAATTGTTGTGCTTTCTCCTGTTACTAGCACTTCTCTCTGCATCGTTGCCTAAGTGTTGCATACAGAGTTCTGATACTAGCTCAAGTTATTTCCTGGAGTAATAAACTATTTCATCCATTTCAATTTACCGCTAAGTTTTAAACAGCCTTTTCCCCCCATTTTTTTACCCCTGAATTGCAAAATGTGGGTTTTTGCGTGACTGATAGTTCATACTGTAGAATTCAATTCCAGTCTTCTAGTTCATATATATAATATCCAGCAACTGAAACTGTTGTTCTAATATGGACATGGAGCTGTACCAGAATTTGAGTAGCATCTCCTTACTTGGTTACTCGAGGTTATCATTGCACGATTCCAGACAATTACTAATAACTGCTAGTTGTTCTGATAGGTAATTTTTATGAATCCAAGATAATTTAGACATTGATCTATTGGTAGAGTGAATGATTGTCTCTCCTGTTCAGACCTAAGATGTTGACAACTGAAGACTTCTCTTTGAAAACGTTCCCACAGATCTGTTTTACCAGCAGTTTTCGGTCCATGCTGGCAGCAGAGCTGACTTCATTGTATTTATTTTGTATTGACCTGCGTAGACTTACTGATTTCTTTCTTAATCTTAACTGCTAAATCAAACTCCCTTGCACTGTGGTACTTTGGATTCAGCTGCAGCTGATGTGGAGGCTGGGAAGCACTCTAAGGAGAAAACATGGCATTTGTGAACTTAACCTTGGAGAACTCATTACACAGGCTATCCAAAAGCTAGAGAGAGCTTTCTTACATACTGCGTTTTTCTGTAGCTGATAGATAATTGATAATAAAATCTTTATCTGTCAGCAACAGAGCACTGTGTGTGTCAGCTGCTGGAGCACTCTAACACGGGGATTCTGTGTTCTTCCTCCTTGCAGCCAACGTGTGTGTTGTGAAGGTGGATGGGACTCCTTATCTGTGTAAAGCTGATGAGGTTGGAGAAATATGTGTGAATTCAGGAGCAACGGGGATAGCGTATTTTGGCCTCCTGGGAATCACCAAGAACGTGTTTGAGGTTCGAACTTCCTTGTAATGTAAAGTGTAATTGTTACATTTCTAGTATTCCTTCTTGTAAATAGACTTATTTTTTTCCTTAAAAGTCCTTTTTCGGTGTGGGCATTTTTTTGTTTGGTTGGTTTTTTGTTTTGTTTTTGGGTTTTTTTATTAGAAAAAGCCTTGGCTTGAGTATACTTTGCTTCATTCATAAATCATAACAAGAAATTCTGTCTCTTATAACCAGAAATACCAAATATCATTTGCAGTCAATCAGCTGCTTTTAAATTCCACAGTCGTGCTTGTGTGAGCATTTAAATTCATCTGAGCTCTGAATTAACACAGAAGTCTTACGTGCAATTACCTGAAGGCATTTCAGTCTTTCTGCCCTTGTTTTTCGTTCTGGTGGTACTCCAATTCCATGTTTTCCTTTTGTGGCACTAAAGAAACCAGTGTCCATATCAGTTCAGCGAGTGTCTGAATCCTTCTGTGTTCTTCCAGGCCATCCCAGTGACAGCAGCCGGCGTGCCTGTTTCAGACCAGCCCTTCACAAGAACAGGACTGCTTGGCTTTGTGGGTCCTGTAAGTGTGAACAAGCCCTGGGGGCCCTACTTTGTCCTGACTCCCGACTCTTTAAGCGGTGCCCCTGAATTCAGCAGATTTACGTGTTGGGGCACTGACCTCCTATAGATCTCGAGAGTATTGTTGGCTTGAGTCAGGCATGTATTGCCAGGAGCGAGGAGGTTTTCGCCTCTGTTTCTAATCCTGCCTTCTTTTCAGGACTATTTGGTGTTTGTGGTAGGAAAGTTGGATGGCCTGATGACAGTCAGTGGCCGCAGGCACAACGCAGATGACGTGGTAGCCACCGCCTTGGCAGTCGAACCCATGAAGTTTGTCTATCGGGGAAGGTGAGTGTATCAGAAACTTCAGCCCTGCTGGTTGGGCTTTATTCCTCCTTTTTTTCACCCACAGACAATCAATAAGTAACACAGCATACACAGGAGCAATGCATGTGAGTTTTTACATGTGTGTTTTGTAGGAAAAGTGGCACTAGGTTGTGATATGCCCTGTCCCTGCTAACTTGAAAGACAAATATTGACACCCTTCTTCGTGCACAGTAGATTTTAAATTGCTTTCACAAAGTATAAAGATAGATCTTTAAGTGTCTGTTTAAAACTTCTTTCAAAGCTTCTCTTAAGACACTCAAATGAAGCTCGTGTGCCAGATGTAAGGCGCCTCTGTCCCCCTGAGCCTTTTGGGCAGAGTGGCCGAGGGAGGAACTGTGCAGCATGTTCTAAAGAACAAAAAGCTGAAGGACCTTCAAAGATAGTGTGTGTTGTGTCACCAACCTGATTGCTCTTCTGTGGTCAGCGGCCTAATGTCCAGATGGAAATCAGTGACTAGTGGGGTCCCTCAGGGGTCCATGTTGGGACCGGTCCAGGCTGGNGGAGAGGGCTCTGAGCAACCTGATCTAGTTGAAAATGTCCCTGCTTACTGCAGGGGGGCTGGAACTAGATGACCTTCCAGCACAAACTATTCTGTGATCCTTTGAAAATCGAGCTTTCCTCAGTTTTGCATCATTTGTGCAACTGACAGAAAAATAATGCAGTTGAGCATAAAAATAATGGCACGTACCTGGCTGAGGCGTTATTAATATTTAATCCTAGGAGATGCAAGCCTAAAACTAATGTAATTCCCAAATGGGATTAAAGTATTTTTCTGTGCGAGTGTATGCTGGTCAGTAATTTGGCACAGTCATCTTTCTGAAGGGATGTAGGGGCCACAAGTCTGGTGTGCACGATGGAGTTCTGTAGGCAAGGTTTGCACAGCCCCTGCACGTATGGAACTTGCCTGTCAAACACGTGCTACATTGGTGACTGCAAATCCACCTGACCCCCACCAGAAATCAGTTACAGCAGTGAACCCACATGTGTTCTATTTTCCTGTGATTTTGTGATGACCTGGCATGAATAATGCTTGTGTGTGTGAAACAGTGCCACGAGAGGTTGCAGCCATGCCCACGTGATGATAACCCGTGCTCTGTTCTCCATATGTTGCATCCTATCATTCTTCTGTCCTTTGTGTTTTAGGATAGCAGTGTTTTCTGTGCCCGTTTTGCATGATGATCGGATAGTGCTTGTGGCAGAGCAGCGCCCTGACGCCTCAGAGGAGGATAGTTTTCAGTGGATGAGCAGGGTTCTACAGGTAGTCAGTCTGTCCTTTCTCTTTTCCAGGTGAATAAGGCTGATGTATGAAATAAGAATATTAGAGGTTTTTTTGTTTTTTTTCCATAAGCCAAACCTATCAGTGTAACCACAGAGAGCTATAACGAGCTGGGTTTTTGTTTGGTTTTTTTTTTCAGAATGTGTTTCAGGGTTGATAGTTAACAGAATTTTTGTAAAAAGTAGGACTTTCTTTCAGAATGTTTTTTTAACTTCCTACTACTAGTATTGTCTAACTCCTAAGGGTGATGGGTTTTTTTGGGTTAATGCTACATATCTCTTCTGATTTCATACTGAGAGTTAACTCTGAAAATGTTTATGGGTGTACTTAGTGCCAAGTATCAGAACTGCCCCTGAAAGCTTTTTATGTCACTAACAACCTTATTCTAGATCTCCAGCTGTAAGCATTAAAAACTTTTTTCCCTTGATTACTTTACTGTATTTTCTTGGGGGGTGGAGGGCAGGAAGAAGGGGAATTCTGGTAGATTTGCATATGTGGATTTCAGAATTAATCAGTTCTAAGGTAGTAAAAATTGAGAGAGTGATTATGGAAGACTGGTGAAGGGACATCTGAAGGGAAGGATACAGAGAACAACTTAGGGGAAGCTTGCTCTAAAGAGTAAGGCAGTTGGGTAGTAATGGTTTCTGTCTAATTTCAGCTTTCTAATCTTTTTGGAGGGAATATCCACTAATAGAAAGGCTTTTTTGTGGAAGAAAATATTTTTATTTCTCTTTTTCAGAAGTGTCATAGCTGAAACAGACACTTAAGTTTTAGGCAGCAAAGATGCTTCCCTCCCTATTTTTGTGGTTTTATGTTCTACTGCGCTTTTGTGATTGTGCCATACATGCTAAATTTGCTGTAATATAATTTTGGCTTTTGAAAATCTCTGCACTTTTGCCCACTTTTAAGAGACTTTCCTAATCCCTGATGTGCAGGTGACATCCCCTTGATAGAGGGCACAAGCAAAGTCCTGGGTCTGCTCCTGCTCCCATTGAAGTCATGGCACAGCTTCTATGAGTTCAGTGAGTGCAGAATTGGACCCTTTATTTGCAAATTGTGGTGCAAGTAAAAGTTTTAATGTTCTAAATGACTTGAATTCAAATTCTTGCTCTAGCTACATCCCAGTTGATAATGTGGAATGTATTTTTTTTCAATTTCTATCAAGGCAATCGATAGCATTCACCAAGTGGGTGTATACTGCCTTGCCTTGGTGCCAGCCAACACTTTGCCAAAGGCTCCACTCGGAGGAATTCATATTTCAGAAACGAAGCAGCGCTTTTTGGAGGGTGCTCTGCACCCTTGTAACGTCTTGATGTGTCCCCATACCTGTGTTACCAACCTGCCCAAGCCTCGACAGAAGCAGCCAGGTGAGGAAAGCAGAGGATGTGCTGGTTCTGCCAGACCCGTGTTAGATGTGGCACTCAGGGGGATCTGCAGCTGCACTGATTGTTGCGTGTTCCTTACGTTATTTGTCCTCATTTTGCACCTCTTCTTTCCAAAATGCAGATGTTGGTCCTGCCTCAATGATAGTAGGAAACCTTGTAGCTGGCAAGAGGATTGCACAAGCCTCGGGCAGAGATGTGAGCCAGCTGGAGGATAACGACCAGGCAAGAAAGGTGACACTGATGTCCTGGTAGGACTAAATACTCAAATTAGTTTATTCAGGGTGAGAGAAGAGCAGGTATGATGTTCTGCTGAGAGTAAACCTGAGGCATTTTGAGTGGATCCGAGTGTCTCCTTTTTATTCCATTTCAGTTCCTGTATTTGGCAGATGTTCTTCAGTGGCGAGCTCAGACAACTCCAGATCATCCCCTCTTCCTTCTGTTGAATTCCAAGGTGAGATGCACTTGAGGTCGTACCCAGAGATTGAGATCAAAACAAAGGATTGTTTCGGTTGTAAGAAAATTCCAACCGGAAATCATTTTCCTAAAATGCTTGAGGATATTTTAGTGAAGCAGACAAAAATTAATGGTTAGTAAGCATCATCATTTTTCCACTTCTGGAATTTTATGCCATATGTTTTATGCCACATCTGGAATTTCAGTATGCATTCTACCTGGCTTAAAACATTGCAGTAATTGCGTTTCCTGCTGGAACGCAAACTTTTGTGGTATTAATGGAAGCCACAATTCTGTCTTCCTTTCTGAACACAAGGGTAACTGAAGTCAGAGCTGGAGGATTTCCTAATTAGGAGATCTAGAGCCTAAGAGAGTCCTTGAGACAGCACTGGAGTCATCTTTTCCAGGAGCCCTGTCACACCTTTCAGGAGATACTGATGCCTTGTCCTGGGCTAGGCTCTGCCCCCAAGAAGGATGGCACTTAAAATGGCAGCAACAGCCCAGGAACAAGTTGGATTTACCCTGTGCTGTGCTGCAGACAGTGGGTTAGGGAATGTGCTTCCAGAAGGTCCAGCAGCAGTCCTTGGGAAGTCAAGGATTTGCCTTTGTGGTTCTTATTCAGAGAGGCAAAATGGTTAGGACATGGTTCAACACTTCTGACTTTTTTTATGAGACTGTGCTTTAGCAAAAGAAACTGTTTCAACATTGTTATTGTTAAAAGTCACAGAATTGGTTTATTCTCTCAGAGTAAAGAGGATTTTGAGGAAAGTTTTCTGGAGTGAAAAAGCACCTTCCTGGGTCATTCTGTTCAGGCAAGTTTTACCCTTGGCAAGGAGACTCTGCAGAAGGAAACACAAAACTTGGGCACAAAGAAATTACCTCTTGGTGAACACCTGTCTTAAATAACCGGGGACTAATGATCTACAGGACTGCATGTTAGTGTGTTCACAGCTCTCCATAAGAATTCCTTTTGTTTTACACCTTTTCATGTCAATATGCAAATCACTGAGCTGCTGCTGTTTCTATTTCAACAATACACTGTGTTTACTGTTCTGATTTTGCATGATGTATAAAATCTTCTAGCACTGTAAAAGCTCAGGTACCAGCAGCGTGGTTTCTGAAACGTAGAGACAGAGTCTTTAACAACATTTTCTGTATTGTTAAAACAGGACAGATGAAATACTGTACCTGCAGCTGGTACTTCGAGTAGAAAGAACAGTTTGAATAAAGGTTTCTGATGTCAGGTCTCTCCTGTGCAGGGCACTGTAGCCAGCACTGCATCGTGCATCCAGCTGCACAAGAGAGCAGAGAGAGTGGCAGTCGCGTTGCTGGAGAAGGGGCGGCTGAACGTTGGTGACCATGTGGCCCTGGTTTACCCTCCAGGTGAGGCAATACAGGCAGCAAAAGCCACAGTCAGCATCAGAGAAGAAGGTCCTGTCCATGAAAATATGTCCCTACCCATTTGAAGTTTGTAGGATCGGAATAATTTTTGCTAACTCTCAAATGCAAAACATTTGAACCCTGTGGAACCGGGCATGGCCAAGTTGATTTGAGGAGACCCTTGTGATAAATCCTTACATCTCAATAAAATAAATCACTGTGTGTTTTGATTTTGGTGAAAGAGTTTGGCCTGTTATCCTGATAAAAATGGCTTTAGTTTCACAAATATCCTTACAGGAGTGGACTTGATAGCAACCTTCTATGGCTGTTTATACGCTGGCTGTGTCCCCATCACTGTCCGCCCACCTCATCCACAGAACCTTGCTACCACTCTGCCCACTGTCAAAATGATTGTAGAGGTAGGTATGAGATATTCCTCTCCTCGTGCTTTTGGGGAGTGTGGCATGGTTGATGCATCCTGATGAATTGCTTTGCCACAGTCAGCGTAAAATAAGCTAGGGGAAAAAAAAATATACTGAGTCAATGATGATCTTTTTTTTCAGAAACTTGTTTAAAATGGTCTCTTATTGTTGTGATTCATTGTGCTTTGCTTCCAATGATTTTTGTTCTTTTTTTTTTCCTTTTTCATTTATTCATCTTATTGGTTATCCCCTCTAGGTGGATGTGACATCACTTGGCGCATGCATTCCCTGGTTTTATAAAAGGTTTTAATGCTGTGCCTTTTGCAGGTCAGTAAGTCTGCGTGTATACTGACCACCCAAGCCATAATGAAACTGCTCAAGTCTAAGGAGGCTGCTGCAGCTGTAGATATTAAAACATGGCCCACTATTTTGGATACAGGTACACTAGCCAAAATGGAAGTAGTTTTAAGAGTGGTGTGTTTATTTTGTTGCAGCTTAACTGCGTGATTGAGTGGTTGTGTTGTGCATTGCATTAAAATAGCTGTTCAAGAAACTATAGGAAACATCTGTTGATAATGCTGTAAAGATACATTTCTTTGTCCTGTGCTCGTTTCTCAAAATAATAATATGGTACTTTTCTCTTTTTATTTATTTTAAATAGATGATATGCCTAAGAAGAAGCTGGCTACTGTTTTCAGACCTACTTCTCCAGATATGTTGGCATACTTGGACTTCAGTGTGTCTACTACTGGTATATTAGCAGGAGTAAAGGTAGAGTAACAAGAGAGATAATTATGCTTTGTTTCCTTATGCTTAGGAAGGAATATGTGATAGCCTTTTTCTAAAGAAGGTCCCTGAGAGCTCCTGTGTTCCTCTTGCAGATGTCACACGCAGCTACAAGTGCCTTATGTCGCTCGATAAAGCTCCAGTGTGAGCTGTACCCATCCCGACAGATTGCCATCTGCCTGGACCCTTACTGTGGCCTGGGGTTTGCACTGTGGTGCTTGTGCAGGTATGTCATTGCAGCCATGGCCCTCCTCACGTGTGCCCAGCCCTCTGCAGAATCCAGGCAACAGCCGTGGGCGGAACTGTCAAGGAAACCCAGTCGAACCTTTTTATCAATAGTTCAGAAAACACCTTCTGGGGTAAAGAAGATCCACTTCAGTCAGTTAGTTTACTTGAGTAACTTTGGGTTTGCAAGTGGAATTAATTAGATACCAAATTCAAGAAAAAAAAGGACTTCACTGTCTTTCTCACATTGAGTAAATAAATCCTTTTCAAGTCTTTTGAGATTAAACCATATGTTTTGACAAGACCCTTAAGGTGTTCACTGCAAGATCAGCATGCACTAAGAAATACTGCTGAAGGAAGCAGTTAAATGTTTCTTAAAATGAATGAGTCCTGAATTGATTCAACCAGATAACTGCTCTGATGCAGCACATCTCACAAAGCTGCAAAATTTTCCTTTTTTTTTTTTTTACCTTTTAAAGCACGCCATATGCTTTAACTAATCCAAAGATTTAGTAGTGGTTTAGATGTTTCATTTAAAAAATGCAGAAACTGAAGGTTTTGAATGAAAGGTTGTTTTGCAAACAGGTAAATTTACTGTAGTTACACCTCTCCCTTCTCTCTCTCTAAATTCCCCGACTGGAAAGGAAGTGCACTGAAGAAAAACAAAAATTCAACTTTGGTAGCGTCTGAGGATTTATACCAGCAATAAAGTGAGGGAGGGTGAAGGGAGGAGAAACCTCAGTGAGGGGAAAAATTAAAATATAAACTTAAAATGAAACAAAAAATTAAAAGGTGGTGTGATTGTGATGCTGAATTTTATTTTCTGTCCACTCACGTTAACCGGTATCCAGGTTAAATATTTCACATAAACACCGTTTAAAAACTGAGACAGCCACGGCAAAGGCTAGAAAATTGCACTAAAAACTTGAACGGTGCAATACAGGTGTTAAACACTCATTTCACTCAAAGCAAAAGGTGCATTTTCCCATGAATGACTCAGAAAAATAAGATCAATATCCAGCTGTAATCTACAACTGCAATGATGGTGGTTGGGAACTGGAATTGGGTGGTGAGACACTGGCACAGGTTGCCCAGAGAAGCTGTGCCTGCCCCATCCCTGGAGTGTCCCAGGCCAGGCTGGACGGGGCTTGGAGCAACCTGGGCTGGTGGAAGGTGTCCCTGCCCATGGCAGGGGCTGGGACAAGAAGAGCTTTAAGGTCCCTTCCAACCCAGGTCACTCTGTGTTTCTGTGATGCCTCAAGCATTCACGTTTTTGTGTCAGAAGTTCTCTCTGTTGAAGGCATTGAATGTTTGCCTATAGCTCAGCACAGTTCACTGCACAGGACAAATGTACTCACCTTCAAGTTTGTGACTTGACTCAGCCCCGTAGTTCCCAGCTGACTAAGAGATTCTTGCTCTCTTGGAGAAGAGCAGCTGAAGTTCAGGTCTCAGTTTTCCCGTATTTCCTTCATTTTGACTTGACATAACTTTTGGTGCTTGTTTCTATTGCTTCCTCTCCCCAGTGTATATTCAGGTCACCAGTCCATCCTGGTCCCCCCTCTGGAGCTGGAGAGCAATGTGTCTCTGTGGCTGTCCGCCGTCAGTCAGTACAAAGTACGTGTCACCTTCTGCTCCTACTCTGTGATGGAGATGTGCACCAAAGGCCTTGGGACACAGACCGATGTTCTCCGGGTGAGTGCACTTCATTTTTCAACATACTGACAGATACATGCGTTGTATCTTTCTAAAAATACTTCATTTGGAGAAGGTGGCTTCATATTTCTGTGAGACCCTTTCGTCATGACTTGATTTTGGGGGAATGTTGGGATTGCTGGAAGATTCAGCTCTCATGCTTCTGGTGGAGGAAAAAAAAAAATGAAGTCTTGTATTTTCAGCTTGACTTGTTTGTGCTACCTCTGTGCTGTTGGGTTCTTGTGAGATTTTGGGCAAAATACATAGCAAACCTATCAACTTGTGTCTGAGACAGAAAAACACCACCAAACAAAATAGACAAAACACGCACCAACACAAGAAAAAAGCCCAAAGCCTTACCAAACACAAAAAATCCTCTCCCCCAAACAACAAAACCAAAAAGCCTCCCAAACCCGAGTAAGTTTCACTTGCTTTTTCAGATCAGTTAATACCAAAAATGTTGAGTTCTAAAATGGATATAATCTTCCACAACTCTGGAAGTGTTCCAGGCCAGGTTGGATGGGGCTTGGAGCAACCTGGTCTAGTGGAAGGTGTCCTGCCCGTGGCAGGGAGGTGGAACTAGATGAGCTTGAAGGTTCCTTTCCACCCAAACCATTCTATATGATTACATGATGATATACTTCCTAACAACAGCAACTACACCCTGATACATCTGTTTATTTTTGAGGGAAGTCTCTTAACTCAGACTTAATTTCTTTGGAAAAGGAAGGAGTGTTCCCACAGCTGTAGTAACTCGGCTGTTCAGGACTTCCACTGGGAATGTGTGGCAGCTCATTCACAAAATGTGGCTTCACTCTGCTTCTCCTCAATAGAAACAAAAAAACCTGTTCCTCTGTTCCCCTGCACCTCACCAAGGGGAATCCTGGCCCACAGGCTGTTGCTCCAGGTTCACATTCACACTGACAGGAGCTAATGATGTCTGGAATGCTGCTTGCACCTGAACTGTGCAGTGCTGGGAGCCAACTCTGTGACACAATGACTTTTTGGGGGATTTTCAACTCAGAGTTCTGAGTGACTGTGCTGCAGCTGCATGGTCTTGGTCTGTGTCTTTAGTGTTTAACCAGTTCACGTCCTATTCTAGTGCTTTTCAAGTCCTTCCGTTGCACAAATTAAAACCGTTTATTTCTAGGATTGTTGCCTTCAAACTTAAAATGTTGTTCTCTTCACCCAACCTCTCAGATGAAGGGGGTTAACCTGTCCTGTGTCCGTACCTGCATGGTGGTTGCAGAGGAGAGACCGAGGATCACACTAACCCAATCTTTCTCCAAGTTATTTAAAGACCTGGGCCTGTCTGGTCGTGCAGTGAGCACCACCTTTGGGTGCAGGGTCAACGTAGCAATTTGCTTGCAGGTGAGATTGAACGGCTTATTCCTTACCCAGAATCTCTGGGAACTCGATAGAAAATCAATTTCAGCCCCATGGATTTCTTTTTTTAATGAACTAGAGCTCCGTTGCTTCCTAGCTTGATCACCAAGTTGTGGATTATGATAATTTCATTTTTCTGTACTAATTGACCAGTTGATTTGCTTTTCTAATCCAGAGGTTTGGTATTGAGCAACTTGTTTCCTTCCTACTATGCAGGAGCAGTGTTAAATTAAATAAACAGCTTCTTCTTCGTAAATATTAAATGTTACAAGCAGTGCTATTTCAGCTGTTGTGTTATTCAGATTCTGTCTGTTTGAAAAATAGCTGTATGTGTAACGTGGAATTAAATGGAAGACAGAGTTCCTCAAATAAGACCCAGGAAAACTGACAAGGCTGGCAGGTGTTTTTTGACTTTTAAAGGTCTCAAATGAGTATTATCAACATGCAAATATGTTTGTATCACCTCATGTGAGAGCTGGACTTCTTTTTTAATTAAAGGTATAATGTTGGAAGCTTTGAGGTGGGGGGGATATGCCCATAAACTACACAGCCCTGCTTCACAGACTAGATAAAATGATCTGCTGTGGGCCAGAACCACCTTTTGATGGTTTAGTATTCAGCTGGTAATTATCTCTTATGTGTAGTTTAATGAGATTAAATCCAAGTTTTTCTTACTGAGATGCTGCTTTTCTAGTCAGGAAATTAAAAAAAAAAAAATGTATTCCCAAACTTTGCTGAAACATCAGGTACTAACTATGGACTAGAAAATGGGAAAGCACCCTGGAGTTTGGATGGTGTTTGAGTTAATAGATAGTGTTCAGATGAGGCAGTATGTAGCTTTGTACGTGGAGAATATCTTGGGTGACATGTGCATTAAGTATGTGTAATTGTAAATTTAATTTCCAACGTTATTGAGATGAATTACACGTAATAAAATAGGATTCTGTAAAGATTGCTACTGTACTTCTGCAAAACTTGATTTTTCCTTTTTTTTAGTTCCTGGTGCTCACTAGATGAAGGCTTTTTATCCTCTCAGAATATGTTATAATGTTCTGGGTTTCCTATAAGAGAGACATTCTGGGACATGAGTTTCTTAAATATGTTGCCATTCACAATTGCTTCTTTAGTTTCCGTAGTTTCTCTCACGATTAAAGGAGAAAAGGTTTTTAACAAGCCCTGGCCAAATGGTTGCAAAGAAATATGGCCAGAGTGATTTGATGAGGAAAAATAGGAAGGATACACATGAAATCAAGGTGACTGTAAATTAAGATTTTAAACATATTCAATAAAACGTGTCAGCTGCCCAGTGTGAAAGATCAGCTTTCTGAGTTGCCTGTGTAAATAAGAATTTTAAAAGCCAGTTTAGGATAAGGGAGGGGAAAACAGTTTTTCTGCAGAATGTTGAATGGCAACATGAAAAGCACTCAAAAACAAAAAACCCAAAAAACCCTGTGAGGAGTGTAGGACTGCTGGGCAGTTGAGCTTCCTGTTCATATTCTGCCTCTTTCATCTCTGTTTTCCATTCTTGAGCCCTTTTTCCGTGGCTGGGGGGCTGGTTTCTAACTCCTCTCCTGCATTCTTGCAGTGATACCTGTACTGGACTTTTTAAAATTCATTGGATTTAAATGAATGTAGACAAATGGCCAAACTTCTGGTACAGATTAGCATGCAGATAAATACAGAATGTCTTCCAGCCCTGCTGGACTGGTTCACTGAGGAGGTATTTCTGAAGCTCCAAGCAGCCTCATAAAGGGAGGAGGGATTTATGATAGAACAATGTATGAGCTGCCTTAGCCCTCTTCTTGTTCATTAACTGGAACTTGCATGTTTCCCAAAGAACCACCTAAGAGTGTCAAGCCCTCAAATAATCTGAAATGGAAATTTTGTTTTCACTCTAAAACAGAATGAGTTTTGTTTTCTGTCTCACTGTGTGTATCTTACGTTTCCAGTGCCTCTTTGTTTGTATTTTCTTTTTTTTCCCCTTTCTCTCTGTTTCACACACTTTGATGGCCTCTGTTACTTCTGTTTGTGGTCCTGCTGTCAGCCAAACAGGCTGGGCAAGCTGGCTGAACAGGTATAGTGCTGCATGTGTGCTTGTCATGTCCTGAAGTCCATCTGGTTCTGCAGTGTTAGGGATTAGGCCCACACTGGTTTATGCTTACATCCTTTGCACTTGCTATGTGGGTTTTAGAGCAGATGCTTACCCTGATAGAATCTTGAAAACTTAATTTTAAATTTAAAAATTTTTAAATCTTAGACTTAACCTGTACTACATACTTCACTTGTGCATTCTTTGACTGATTCCCTTAAAAGGAAAGCTTTAGAGCAGTCACCGTAGAAAGGGGGGCTATTTTACTATATTTCGTGTAGATCAGGGGAAATGCTCTATAAGTATCAGTAAAAAAGGGAGAGAAATTTCTGACTTGATGTGGCTGTGAGAATGAAAGCAGGGTCTTGTGGCTTCTGTTGAATTTATTTCTTCCTCCTTATTCTTAGGGAACAGCAGGACCAGATCCAACAACAGTCTATGTAGATATGAGAGCACTTCGACACGACAGGTACAGACTGGTAAAGCATTAATTCTTTAATGGCTGTAGAGGAGGAAGCTCATCCTCATTGCACTGCTGTGTTGAAATACCCTTGGCAGCAGCCAGCTGACTCCCTGCCATATTATATCCCTGGCCTCTTCTCCTCCAGCTGCTCTCTGAATATCCTTCACATGGTGGAAAAAGTACAGTCAGAGTCCCCCTTAGTCTCTGGTTTTTCCTTCAAACCAAACCAACTCCATTCCCTCAGCATTCTCTGGGCTGCGTTGTGTCACTTAATTCCAGTTGGGCTGCTCACTCTTTACTTTCTGTAATTTCTACTGATGCTCTACCACGGTTCAGTGTGACAAGTAGAGTCCAGGAGAATCTTACTTAGAAGGTGAATTTAAAATGCTGGTGGAACTGCAACCTTAGGGCTCTGTTGGAAAAAGTCACTTGTCTCTCCAGAGAGCAGAGTTACAAGTTCTTAAAAGAAACGTGGTCTGTGCTAATAGGGCAGTCTTCAAGACAGCTAGAAACTCATAACTATCTTACTGTGTTGTGAATAACTGAGCATAATTGGTTGATTCATTACAGCTTGGTCAGTGCAGCTAAGGAGAGGGTAACAGTGGGTATAGTAGAACATGTCTGTTTGACTTATGTTTAAGTTCTTAAAGCCTTGTACAAATGTATCCTCTTATTTTCTCAGGGTGCGTTTGGTAGAGAGAGGCTCTCCACACAGTCTGCCACTTATGGAGTCTGGGAAGGTGAGAGACTGAGACTGATCCTGCCTCTAGAATCACAGAATCCTAGAGAGGTGTGGATTGGAAGAGACTTTAAAGATCATCTCATTCCAAATCCCCCCCTGCCATGGGCAGGAACGCCTGCTAGACCAGATTGCTCCAAGCCCCATCCAACCTGGCCTGGAACACTTCTAGAGATGGGGCATCTCTGTGCCAGAGCCACACCACCCTCGCATGGAAGAATTTCTTCCTAATGTCTAATCCAAACCTGCTCTTTCATTTTAAATTCCTTATGACCCTCATTATGTCCTCATGGCCCTTAACCTGGGCTGTGAGCTGCTCCACCTGGATCCCAGTACAGAATACACCTGACGAGCTTTGCCAATCACAGTGTATCCAGGAGAGGCACTAGAGAGAACATGGAATGATCAGGGAGCTGAAGGGAGGCCCGGTGCATGACATGAAGCAATAGGACACATTGCTACCGCTGAAAAAACTGGAGGCCTTCACGTGGAAGGCATTTTCTCGGTGTGAAACCAACTCTGAAGCTGCAAAACAGCTGCTCGGAGTTAAAATGATTGAACAAGTTAAACAACTTGGTAGGAGGAGGTGGTTGATATACATGGTGCAGGGAGGAGTAGCAAGGGAAGCACAGACTGTTGACTTCTGTGGCTCTGCATTCTTAGCTTTTCTTTGATGAATTAAAGTTCTCTTCTGTATGCTTCTCATTCAAGATTCTTCCGGGAGTAAAGGTCATCATAGCACACACGGAAACCAAGGGGCCTCTGGGAGACTCGCACTTAGGAGAGGTAAAGCTTTTTTTAAAAGCATTTTAGAGCAGTGCCTGCCCCTGGGTGGGACGGCCACGGTCGCTTTGCTGTGGCACGTGAATGAACCCCACAGAGAGCTGGCACTGTTTACATACCTGTACTGTGTGGCTGCAAAGCTGCCTCCTCCTCTGCCAGACCTCTGCATGCCAGGGCCAGGTGAGACCAGGGGACTAGTCTGTGTCTGCCTGGCAGCTGGAACAGGTAGTGATGCACTTCCATCTGTGGGCAGCAGCAAGAAGGTAATTTGCTGCTCGGTTTAACCTTTGTTTTATATACATCTGGATTGTTGTGTGATAAGATGCCCAGCTAATAGGTTGAACAGGTGTTCCTTGCCTGTAAGCCAAAGGCGTGGTTCATTTTTCCTCTTTACCAGCCCCCAGCTACATGTATATGAAACTCCTTTTTTACTCCTTTTCCCTGATCGTTCTCTGCGAGGCAGAAGTTAACGGTTTCAATAAAACTGGCATTTTGGAGGAGCCAGAATTGTCGGTGAAACGGGTCTTTTGAATCAATAAATGAATGATTCCGTTTCGGATTTGTTTTATCCCCTAGATATGGGTGAGCAGTCCGCACAACGCCACTGGTTACTACACGGTGTACGGGGAGGAAGCTCTGCACGCTGATCACTTCACTGCTCGCCTGAGTTTTGGGGACACTCAGACCGTGTGGGCTCGCACCGGGTACCTGGGCTTCCTGCGCCGGACGGAGCTCACCGACGCCAGCGGAGGTGAGGGGAGGCACCTTGTACCTACAGAGGCACCCACCTGAAACTCCTTGGGGTAGCCGAGCTAGCAAAGAGTAACCTGTCCTTCGAGTTTGTCCTGTTATCACAGGAGAGTGCTGAATTGAGCAGGAATTGTTCTGTCGGACAGGCAGAGATAGCAGTGATTTCACAGCCTTTTAGAAGTTAAAGGTCTAGAGGAGAAACTTCTTCACAATTTTTCCAGTATAGAAAATAAATTGGTAATCGTGGGTTTTGGGGTTTTTTTTTTTTTTTCAATCTAAGCCAAGATGTCTAAATTTGGGAAATAGGGCAGTTTGTCTTCAGTCTGCTTACATTTTCTGCTAAAACAGAATACAAAGCAGGTACAACTCTTGATTATAATATATTAAAAAAAAATAAATCTCTGAACATCCTAAGGATGGGAGTTTGAATGCTTCTGACTTATTAGCAAATGTGTATTGCTAATTTCGTGCGATTGGGGTGAAATGAATGATGGTGTCAATATGGAAAGTGTCCTGACTGCTGCCACTGGATAATAAGTGCAAATTTTTGTGCCTTGTAGCTTTCTGAAAAATTATGTGTCCTAGAGATTTTTGTCACCGTGGAGCAGTGTCAGTTGTCCTTTAGTTTGTCAGCATTTGAGAGGCTATGTACAGTGAATTAACATAGCAGTATGCATGAAATAGAGCTTCCCAGCTGTATTCATCTCCAGTGACACGACTGAGCAGAATTATAGAAGAGTTTACAAAGAAAAGAGCAAAGTTGAATTGAACAGAGTTACAGGATGAATATGGAGAGTGTGTCCTTCAAGAAGGGCCTGGGAGAGCTTTGCTTGTTTAACCTGGCAAAGCTGAGGCTGGGCAGAGAAAAGAGGGTTGGTCTCACTGCATAAACTGTGGGAACTTAAGAAGCTGAGCGGAATTTTGCTGGCATGAGGACAAGTGGGTATAGGCTGGTGTTAAAAACAAACAAAAAGTTAAATTTGGAAATTCAAAAAGTGTTCCTGTCAATCAGAGGAGGAAAGTTCTCTGGTAAGAATAGTGGGACAAAAAGATGCTTTAACAGTGGATTTCAACTGGGTTTATGAACTGAGATGACATTACATGAGAGAAGGGACAGAACTGGATGACCCAGAAATTCTTTTCAGTCTGGTTTCAGTTGCTTGGAGCCTGCAGGCAGAAGTGCTGCATGAGCTCTTCATTCTCTCCAAATGCTTGATATGTATTATAGACTGCTTTCCCTAGGAAGCACTGGGAACATTTTAGAATGTCAGGAATGAGCACATACATGTGTGTCCTGTAGATGTGATGATTTAAAATGTGTGTGCTGTATTGCAGAGAGGCACGATGCCCTGTATGTGGTGGGCTCTTTGGATGAAACACTGGAGCTCAGAGGAATGAGGTACCATCCCATTGACATAGAAACCTCTGTAATAAGGGCACATAAGAGCATTGCAGAATGGTAAGAACCTCAGCATTACTTTTCTGTATCCTTTTATTTCTTCTAAAGCAGAAGAACTTGTAACTTCCGTGCCTGTGTCAGAATGTACACACTGTTTACTTGTAAGCTTTGGGAGGTCTTGTCTTTCTTTTAATAATCTCTTTTAGTAACTGGCTTCCTTTGAGTAGGTATTTTTTCCCCCGTTAATACCCGTATCATGCCAACAGTGCTGTGTTTACGTGGACGAACTTGCTGGTGGTGGTTGTGGAGCTGGAAGGCTCGGAACAGGAAGCGCTGGACCTGGTCGCGCTGGTGACGAACGTGGTTCTGGAGGAGCATTATCTCATAGTGGGTGTTGTGGTCATCGTGGACCCAGGTGTCATTCCCATCAATTCCCGTGGTGAGAAACAACGGATGCACTTGAGAGATGGATTTTTAGCTGATCAGTTGGATCCTATTTATGTTGCCTACAACATGTGAAAACAGGAAACCGCGTCAAGGCTACAGCACCAAAATCCAAGGGACTTTCCTCATAATAACATCAGAATCTGTGTTGTGTATTTTTAAAAGCTGTTGAAGACCTTAGGAAAATGGAGATACAACTCTTCACAGACCTTCATCTCCCAAGACTGCATTTGCTTTTCTAAGTCCATTGTAACAGTTCGAGCTGTCTTAGGATGAAGAGTTTACTGGAATTCCTGAAGGAAACTTATTAGAACTATCATGGACCAATTTTATTTTTTGGGGGGGGCGGCGTTGGGAATAATTATGAATGTCAGTACTTGATGCACTGCATAAAAGGACATAAAGCGGGGTGGGGAGAGAACACCAGCTGTGAGGAGGACTCCTGGAAGTAACACCTAAAGTCGTGAGTAACCAACCAGAGTTCACCTCCGTGTTGACTGTTTGCAATATATCGGCAGTTTCGGGGTTGGGACTTAACCTTCAAGATTGCACACACCTCTACCACATTCTCTACTGAAAGGAATTTTGCACATATTTTGAGATTTAAAAATGCAGCCTTTTTATTTTAAATCACTGACTCATCCCTGTTCGGAAGAAACCAACCCATTCCAATCCCGGATTCAGTGTAACAGTTATGCTGCTGTTCAGCTTTTTTGTACCAAGCAAAAACAAATAGTGCAGCTGTAACAGTGTTACTTATGGTGCCATGCTGGACTCTGTAATGCTACAAACTTTATAATAAAATACAAAGTAATATCCAGTTTTAAGTACTTGGTACAGGAGCCTTCAGTGCTCTTGCTCTCGTAACTCCAGGTCCGAGTCTCTTGTTTTCGTAGTGTTAGCTGTTAACTCCTGCCCTGCGTAACGCCAAGGATTTGAAAATTCATTCCAAAACCACTAGTCTCTGAATGATCTGTACAGATGTTTACAAAGCATGGGCTTACAATATGTTTTCCCTGAATATCCTGTGCTAAAACTTACAATAGTGACTCTTTTTTCACCACCATGGAAAAGCTATTCAGTGTTAGTTAGCTTGAGCTGCTGTGGTACAAACTGCCTTTATTTTCTTTGGAGTTGTATTTAGACTCTTTTGTTTGGGCTAAAATATCCAGTTGGTCAAGTCACAGTTGACTAATTAAGGTTCTGAAGTTTCTGCCTGATCTAATACTGCAGTGAACCTAATGCAGAAAGAGAGTAGGAAGTTATTCAAATACTTGCTGCGTTTGAAGGTAAGCATGAGACTAGCAAATAATTATTTTTATAGATTTGTTAAAGACTTTGAGAGCTACATAAGATTTTTTTAGTAATGCACAAGTTTGGCGAAAGGGCCAGCTTTTTCTGCAAGGCGATTCTGCCTGGATCAGTGCCTAAGAAAGATGGATGTCAGTCCCCTGATATATCAGATTTACTCATGGTTAAATAAACTCTGAAATCTGCAAGAAAAAGCTTTCCTATGTAGTAGTTATCTGCCCTGGTGGTGTTTACCTGTGGTGTATTATACAGCTGCAAACTCCTGACTGTAATTATGTACAGAACCTGTGTAACTTATTCTCTGAGTACATGAGCCTCCAGCAGCGGGCTGTGGGACACCCCTCCTAACAGAAGAGCTGGCAAAAGGAGAGAACTCCCTAACCCTCATCTCCACATTGTAGTTTTTTAGCAAATAAAGCATTGTAAGACTTTTGTATTGAGAGATACTGATGACAGTGGGACGAGTTGCCTTGTAAAGTTAAATCTTAAAACAAAAAAAGCTCATTAAACATTTCAAAACAGCTCGTGACAATCTGACTTGATGAATGTCGAAACTTAGGCCTGGCAGATCAAAACCTTGGCTCAGCACAGTTTGCACTCATGTTTCAGACAGTTTAGTGCCTTAAAGAGCTTTTCCTGTGAAACTTCAGGGCGGGGGCAGCGGGCCTGGGCCGGGCCTGTGTGATGTCACTGCCGTGGGGATGGTTGTGTGTGATGGTGCTGGCGGGGCCAGGCCTTTGTGATGTCACCACCATGGTGAGGGTGGGGCTGGGCTTCTGTGACATCACTGCCATGGTGCTGCTGGGTGGGCCGGGCCTGTATGACATCACCGCCATGGTAAGGGTGGTGCCAGGCATGTGTGACGTCACTGCCATGGGGCTGGCTGTGTGTGACGTCACTGCCATGGGGCTGGCTGTGTGTGACGTCACTGCCATGGGGCTGGCCATGCATGACGTCACCGCTATGGTGCTGGCGGGGCCAGGCCTGTGTGATGTCACCACCATGGGTCCAGTAGGGCTGGGTCTGTATGACATCACCACCGTGGTAAGGGTGGTGCCAGGCCTATATGACATCACTGCCATGGTTATGCTGGGTGGCCTGGGCCTGTATGATGTCACCACGGTGGTAAGGGTGGCGACAGGCCTATATGACATCACTGCCATGGTTATGCTGGGTGGCCTGGGCCTGTATGATGTCACCATGGTGGTAAGGGTGGTGACAGGCCTGTATGACATCATTGCCATGGTTATGCTGGGTGGCCTGGGCCTGTATGACGTCACCACCGTGGTAAGGGTGGTGCCAGGCCTGTATGACATCATTGCCATGGTTAGGCTGGGTGGCCTGGGCCTGTATGATGTCACCACCGTGGTGCCGGCAGGGCGGGGCCTGTGTGATGTCACCACCACGTTACGTCACTCTGCTGAGCAGCACCTGATGATCCCTGGCCTTTGCCACTGCTCCGTGTGTGGCCAAGCCTTTCTGGGCCCTCTGAGCTCCAGCCCCGCGTGTGCGAGGACGTGCAGCACCGTCCAGCCATGCCCCTGCTTGGTTTGCAACCAGGCACACAACAGAATTTAGACCTTCGAGAAACATTGTGAAAGGCACCAGGCAGGGCCAAGAGAGGCCTGATACTAAATCCAGGCTGATGCCGACCAGGGCGAAAGCACAGGCTGGGAAGGAAAAGCCGGAGCAGAAGCAACAGGATGGAGGCAACAGCCTCCAGCAACATCACCAGGCTGACCCACAGCTGCCATAGCAGCAGGTGGGAAAGCTGTAAAGATCCCTTTAAACAGCTGTTCTGCCCCCCTGCAGTGTGGGTCATGGGAGGTAGAGTGCCTGGTTTAATTTTTATCCAAATAAAATGATGTGCTGCACCGGTGTTACTCCAGAGCATGTTTCCGACTTGTTCATCCTCTGACACAAGGCTCAGGGCAGACACTTATTTGGGGCACAGCAACTGTGTCAGGCTCTGCTGAGGCTGCCTGCAGTCAGCAGGGTGTGCAGAACACCCCGTGATTACAGGGTGTTCCATCCTGGGAATGGGGCTCTGGGAGGGGATTTTTTTATGTCATCTGCATCTTTTAACACAGACTTTCAGGGGTTCCTGACCCAAGCACCTGCTTTTACTCAGATTTAGAGAATGATGCTTGTTTTTGGAAATTAAAATGAAGTTGTAGTCTCTTAAATGAAGGCAAAGTTTTTGCTTGAAAAGGCAAGAGGTGAGACACCCACAGAAACCAATTGTACCGACAGTAGGTTTAGGAAACAGGCAGGAATTGATCTTGCAAAACGTGACTTGTGTTTAGAAGCAGTGCACGTAACAAGACGAGGGCATCTTGGAGCCTTTGCTGTTCTTCTTGCTGTTAATTGCAGCGAGGCATTGTGCCTAGAATCCAGATAGTGCTCTGTGTGACAGGCATTTAAAGCACGGTGGGGTTTTTGTGCCAAAACATCTTAACTCCTCTTTCTCGAAGCTAATGAGGACGGGATTCAAAAACCTGTAATTCATCTTAAATGGGTACAACATTTGAAATCCCAGCTCATAGTAAAGGTAAAAGGATGATTTTTGGTGTGTTTTGGGGTTTTTTTTTTACCTGACTTGTGGGAATAGAAAATGTACTAACAAGGAATTATAAGCCCTGTCTCCTTCTGAACTAATGTGCTGCTGAGGGAATGGGGCAGGAGAGGAGGGCTGCTGTTGAAGCAGAATGTTTCAGATTTATTCTGGAGTGAGAGACTGGACTTCGGTGAGTACTAAATAACTTTGTAAACATTAATAAAGCTGCCTTTATTGCAGCAGTGTTCTTTGTGAGCCACCACTTCATACTGACTTTTCAGAAGCTTTATGTCATTTTAGCAGCAGTACTATGAGGTTGCTCTAATGCCGTTATTTATTGCTAATTGTTACCCAGGAGTTTATTACAGTGGGAAAAAGGAAGCAGTGTTCATTTTAAGTGTGTGTTCCAAGTGGTCTGCACCAAGTCCCTGATGATTTTGATGCTGTTTCCCTGATATTCTGTGAAAATGGATACTATGCACTTTAAGGATCTCTTTGGATAGGCTTTTGGTTTGGTTTCTATGGAATATCCACAACTCTGTTTTAAGGGCAAACAGGGAGAGCTTGCCCATTTCCACTATTGCAGCATATCAGGCCAGAAACTGTGTAAGTAGGTGATAGAGCTGGATTACATCTAATTTACAGCTGGCAAAACTGCATGAAGTAATTCTTTAAGTTTTGCACTTCGGGGTTTACTTGATGCTTGGTATTACCGAGATAAAATGCTTATTACTTTACTGATGTTTATATTCAGCCAGTTAATACGCTTTAAATCTTTATCTGGTCAGATACTTCAAAAGAGATGTTTCCAAGCCAGAACTTCTTGTCATGGCCAATTCTAATTGGCTGAATCTTTGTATTTAGATTTCGTGTTGGTTTTGTGTTGTTTAGGAGGACTTGGGCACACCAGGTTCTATTTCCTCTTTGGTTATGCCAGTGCCATATAAGCAGAGTTCTGTCTATTTTTGTATTTCAATGCATGTTCTTAAAATAATATACATTTATGCCTTTTCCTCCACTCATTTCTGGGATTTTCAACCCTGTTCTTGCCTGAACATAGAAGTTTTCTTATTGAAGTGATAAACATTGCTATTTTTCTAGCATTCCTTAAAACTTACCTGGCAATGGTAACTGCAAAATCATGATTTGTCTTTACTTCTGCCACTTTTCTCTGTCAAATATGAATGACAGTGCTATGGTTCGTTGTGTTCCTTCCCTGGGGTCTGTAAAAGTCCACATCTGATTTGTGGGGGGAAAAACATATTTTGGTTTCCTTCTTAGATTATTTTTCTTGCTGTCAGTATGTGAGCTCTGATATTGAATGATTCAGCCTTGATGCAGTTCCATCAACAGTTAACAAGATAAAGAATGTATTTTTTTTTTAAGATATGCTAACAGCAACAGTCAGCACTCTCAGTAAGATTAGATCCTGTGTGGAAGAACATTTTGGGGGTGGGAGTGGGCTGTAAGTGCTTCTTACAGTGCTAGTAATTTTGTTTCTGATCCAGGGATCCCTTTCACAGATGCACTTCACCTGAAGTTATCTGTGGGGAGAATAAAAGTGCAGATTCTAATCTCCTGGAGCAAAAAGTAATGGCATCATTCTAAATTCTGAAAATGCGGTTCAGCAGAGGTAGAATACAGCATGGATGTACAAAATCTGCCCCTGCTGTCAATTTTCTAGCTTCAGAAGTGAATTTGAGTCTCATGAACATCTCGGGCCCTTGCTGTTACTGTACTTCCTTCTCTTTGTTTCACTTTTAGTACTGTTGGTAAGTAGGTCTTGTCTTGAACAAGAGTCTGTAATACATGAAACCATCCGTTGGTGTCCTTCCTGGTGGGAAACTCATTGGCTTCTTTTTTAGAGAGAGTCAAAAGCGTAACTGACAAATATGTCCTACATCAGGTAGGCTCTGCTGGTGTGGAGCTGCTGTTTGATCCTCGGGGAAACCTTCCAGGGCGCTGAGGGTCCCACAGCGCGGAACTCGGAGCTCGCTGTCGCCAAACCTGCCATTCTGCAGGCTGTCACTGATGATGGAAACGTGGATTTTCTGAGCTCTCCTGATTGATGCAACGTCAGATCAATGTGATCAGTGCCCGTGAGGTATTGTACGCACCTCAGGTATTGTACACAGCCCCCAGCATTGCCCAAACTGCTTTGCTGGCCTCCCCCACCGTGCCAGGGTACGGCTGTCCCCACAGTCCATGGTCTGAGCTGAGCCACCCCCTGTGTCAGAGGGACAAGGAACACAAGGGGAGCAGAGCTGTAAGGTGTAAGCTGCAGTGCAGGCTGCGTGATGGTGAGGCCTGTGACCATGCAGCCTGTTTCAGGAATTTCGATGTTGCCGACCAGGGAGGCGTGCCAGGGGCTCAGTAGCCTGAGCACTGCACACTGCAGCGTTTGTGGTCAGGGTGCTCCCCTCAAAGGAGGACACCCTCTCTGACAAGAGGCACCAGCTCTGCCTTCTCCTGTGCCAGGTGAAGCCTCTCTGAATTCCCAGCAGTGGTGTTGCTGAGTCAGGATCAGCCTTGCTGCCAGAAACATGGGTGCAGCCGTGCCGTGTCACTCCCTGCTCCTGCTCTCATGCCGTGCCCAGGGACAGGCCAGCCCGCTCCATGTCTCGCCGGCTCTGCAGCGTTCAAGCTGCATGTTACAGCTCGCTGCTGCTGCAGCGCTGTGCAGGGCTGCTGAACACGCCTGGTCTTGGGGAAGGATTCCTCATCGTGTGAGCACTGCTGGTGCAGGGGGGCAGAAGGAAGGTGAGATTTGGACACCCTTGTACAGAAGCATCGCACCCTCGGGTTCAGACTCCAGACAGGGTCATGATTTCTGTCTGCCCTTCCTAATCTTGAGGACACTCACTGTCTGTCTGCATTTGTTGTCATCACACAGGGCCTCAGCTCTGTATCAGTGCTGAAAACAGTTGAACTGTTCTCAACAAATGAGCACTACCCTGGGATGGCAAAGTGGCTTTTTGTGCTAGGTGAAGTATAAGATGCTGTCTCTTGTATGCCTGACTCTACCCGAGTGTCCCCTTGCACAGCTTGGGGGAGACAGGTGAGAGCAGCAAGATGGTTCCTGTCCAAAGACGTGTCATTTTGTGCATGAAATTAGTATAAAATGGGGAATGAGGTAAAAACAATGACAACTGTGAGCATCTTTGTCATGAATCTGTCACTATTGATGTTGCTGGCCAGGAAGACCCAGCTCACAGGTATTGCTGAGCTGGACAGTAGGTGCAGACTGAAAAAGGCAGGAGTATAGACTCTGGGGAGGTTGTCCTAGGTTTAGTTTAGGCTTTGTAAGGGCTCAGCACTGCAAGCCCCTGGATGACTCCTGCGGAGGTGCCTTGTGCTCCTTTGTCCTCGCAGGTGCACCTGCCAGTGTGGACAGCCATATGGAACACGGTGGTGGTGACAACCTTGACCTGTTTGGCCAGCCACAGGGACACCAGGGAGGAGGTGAAGGGTCGATGCCCAACAAGAACCACAGGGCCATGAGCTGCATCCTCCAGCCTCCCCCTCTGACGGTGCAGGTAAGCCTGGCACAAAAGGACGCCTTTTTCACCGGAGACCGAAACCACATTTTATTTTCACCACTTCCACACACTCAGGACGCTGTGCCTGGTCTGTGGTCACACTGGGCCAATCCCCCCATCCCTTCTGACTGAGCCTGGACATATTACCAAGGCATATCCCAGGCCCAGGAGCTGACCCCAGCCGAGAAGCCTCATACGCTGTTGCTTCCAGTTCTGCAGGCTGCCAAAACCAGGGAGGATTGATCAACAAGAAGAAAGCCTGCGCTGTTAGATGGTTATGCTTTTAGATGGTTATGCTCTGCCTTGCAAGCCAAGGGTGTCTCAATTTGCCAAGAAATGGGTGGGCTCTACTTAGCCCCTGTGTGGGGACAGGAGCTGGGTTTCCTGGGTTAATGCCATGCACAGAGCCCACAGGAATCACTGGGAGCCTTTCTGTTCAGGCCAGTGGGCTCAGAACCAGGCTTCCATAACCAGCCCCTCTGCATAACCTCCTCCTTCAGCCCTTAAATTTCCCTTATTTCTTTGCAAGCAAGCTTGGATCACAGCATCTACCTGCTTCCAGCCCTGTGCACATTCCTGGCTTACAACAGCAGGGAAGGAGCTTGAGACAAGGCACTCACACCTGCCTCCAGCCCGGTGGGCATTGGCCCATAGACTTTCCTGAGCTGTGCAGGTGTTTCTTTGTTTCACAAAGCTGTAGAACTTAATAAGCTGCTGAAGTCTAGCACAAGCTGAACTCTAAGGAGCCTGTAGTCACATCCAGTCCTTTTCCCGGAGGAGCGATGCTGCCTTGCATCTCTCCGGAATGAGCAGAAGGGGCTCACCCGCTTTCCACCAGCTCACTCGTGCTCAAAGAACTCATGGCAAGCGGCAGTGACCATGGCAATGAAGGCTACAAACTCCTGGAAGTCGCACTCTGCGTCCCCATCGCTGTCCAATGCCTCCATGACTTTGTCCACAGTCTCCTGGTCTTTGATTTCCTGCAGGGATAGAAACAGGCAGCCAAAGCTCGGGAGGACCAGACAGTAAAACGTCCCCCCTTCTCGGGTGCTCTTATGGCTGAATCTCTGTTCAGACACACTGTTTCCAGTCTGTGCTGGGGCACTGCCCTGTGCTCTGGGAATTGCAGCCACAGCTGTGCTGCTGGGAAGGGACATCTTGAGCCCCCTGGGGCAAGGCTGTCTCCCCATCTCAGTGAAGGAAATTTCCTAAGTATCCAACCCACACCCCAGCCTGCCAAGCAGGCTGTTGCACTTGTCCTGCTGCTCTGCAGAGCTGGAACAAAACATTTAATGCCCTGAATTGTGGATAAACCACTTCCCCTGCTCTTGCTTCCCATGGGAAACAGAGTTAGTGGAGTGTGGAGGGTGCTTAATGCCATATGAGCCCAGCCAGGTGAGCTGTGAGGAGGGCAATACTTACACTGAGGAAATGGGTCAGCTCGTTGTTAATGAGATCCTTCAGTTCTGATTTCTTCAGCTTGTGTTTGTCTCCCTCCTTCCCGGAGTACTGGTGGAAGGCATCGATGATGGCGATCATACCCTTCTCCAGCTCAGACATGGTAACGGGCGTGGCCCTGAGGTCAGAGGGGGCGATCAGGACATTAACCTGGGCAAGCTCCAGCAATTCCTTTTGCTTTGGAAGCACAGCCACCTGAATCAGCAAAACCGGACCCCGTGCTTAAAGCATTCTGCTGGGAAGGACTGACAGCAGCTCTGGCTGCAAGGGGAAAAGCTTCCGAGAGACTGCGACTCTGATTCCAGGGGCTCTCGAGAAACGCAGAGCCACAACATGAGGAGAGGGGCAGGTAGGGGTTCATTTTGCTCACAGAGAAAGGTTTTGCTGTCCCCTCTGTCACAGGCAGCCTCGCCTATGCGTTTGCCTGCAAGCCTGTCTCCAGCCGAGCAGCCAGGGGAACCAGGCAGGAGCCAGTTTTGATGAGTGCCAGCAGGACGAAATAAGCACCTCTCTAACCTCCCTCACTTGATCTGGGGACCCTCCTGGGAATGATAATCATTGGGATTGCAGCGTTTCCTGCAGATTTCACAAACAGACAAACCAAAAAGGGAGAGATGCAAAACCACCTTCCCAAAAGCTGGGGGAAAAAAACTAATGTCACTCTGTTCGTTCATACCCCACAGGTAAAATGTCTCCTGCCCTGTGACCTGGCTCCTGTTTCTCCGCCACAAGGCACTGAGTTTCATCCCACCGCCTCATTCTCCAGCTGACGGTCCTCCGCCGTGCGGCAGCCAGTGTCCAAACAGAAGGACTGTTTCCAGCCAGGTAGGAAATATTCCCGAAGCGCTTCATGAGCACATCCTAAGAGCCCTTTGCATGCTCGTGACCTGCCTGCTTCCCCGCCCGCAAGGCTGAGGAGTGTTTTGGCTCCCCACCGGCTCCGCAGCGCTCGCTGCCCCCGCGCTGCCCCCGCCCGGCATCCCCCGGCCCCTCTCACCTCCCTGCTGCCGGCGGGGCTGTGGCTCAGCGATGCGGCCGGGCGCCCCAGGGACTCGCCGTCTTCTTATGCCGGAGGCGGGGAGCCCCTGGCGCCAATGGCAGGCGAAGGCGGGGGTGTCCGGGCCGGGCTCCGGGCCCGCAGCGCTGCCCGCAGTGGCGCTGACCCGCCGCCAGCCCACGGCCGCCCACGTGGGGAGCCTCTGTGGCCCTTTGTCCCTTCACTGGGCACCCCTGAGACTCGCCTGGCTGTGTCTTCTCTGCCCCCTCCTCGTGCCTTTGCGGGGCAATCGCGACTGTATCGGGCTCTTAGTGCTTGGAGGACGGGGCTGGCGGCAGCAGCAGCTCGTCCCTGCTGCCTGTTGGGGAAACAGGGTCCGGGGGGTGCCAGCCATACCCCGGCGAAAAGCTGCGTGGAGAGGCTGTGGGTTCTCACGTGGCTGTCACCGGCCAGTGGCCGTGACACCACCCTTGTGGCTGGGGGAGGCAAGAATCTCCTGCCGGCATGTACCTGCTGTCCGTGTCACAGCCACGCGGGTGGCGTTGCTCCCAAGTCCCCTGCCAGCCCCAGCAGCCACCATTAACCGGCATTATAGGCACTTTTATCTAACCCCAAGAGCTGGAAGTTACCTTTCCACCAGAATTGCCCCTTGCAGGCTTGTGCACAGACCCGATGGAGGTGACGCTGTGGGGGACTGGCAGCAGGGAAGGGGGATGTAGAGGGGAGCAGGTGACAAACAGCAAGAGCACCGAGCAGCATCTTTCTGCCAGACTGCTCCCGCTGGCACAGGACAAACAAATGGTTAATAAACACAGAGAACATGCTGAAGAAAGCAAGTCTTACTGTGTTTCATTGCCAAGCCATGCTGTTTCCCAGGAATGAGATGGTATGAGCCAAAGTTGAAGCTGTCTGATGTTACTGTTGTGGCGTGTTGCCATTTACACCTTTTTCAGTCCAGCACAGGATCAGTAACTTGCTTTATGTCGGAGGCCTTTGTTGGATTTCAGACTCAGTGTGACTCAGAACGGGGCACTCCTGCTAACCAAGAAGATGGGTGAGCAGTGCCCATGATGAAGAGCCCATTTTGTTGCCACACTCAACTCCTGCAGAGAAACGTGGAAAGGGTAAGAGCCTTATACGTATGCTTGTGGGGCGGGATGAAGGTCTGGACCTCTTGAAGAGGCAAGACCAGGTTGCTGGAGAGACACATTTCCTGGGAGTTCCTGCATTCCCCGAATCTACTGAGACACCACCTACCATGTTACTTAAAGACTTTTTCACATACTGGTGTGAAAGAAACCCATCTACATTGATAATTTCCTTACATCAGCTGATGAAAGCTTTTGTAACAGGTTCAAACACTGCTTTGGGAAAAAAATTATTTCCCTGGCATTAAGCCTGAGTATGTTGACTCCAAATATCTACCTGGCTCCTGAAATTCTTGCATTTATGGCATTGCAAACTACACCAGTTATCTGTGCTCTGGTTGGACTGGCAGGGACAGCAGGGATGCTTTTAGGCAGTAGTGTTTCTAGTGCAGAGGTAGTTTGTCAACAATCTTGCACTGTTTGATTTTTTTCACGGATATTTGCGTTCATGTAAGAGCTGGCTATAAATGGGGCTCTCTGTCAGCAGGAAAGAAACAGTATTTTTCCCTGCTGGTGGCAATTTGATCTGCTCGATCTCTTAGCTCAGTCCTTAGCCAAGAAATGCATTAAAGCACATCATTTCTAGTCAGAGACGAGGTCCTAGCTCAGCCTCTTTAAACCACTTTCTGATGTCATTCTGGAAAGTGACCTTTTATTAAAATGGAACAGAAAAATTAGCATTTTACAGATCAAAACTTGATCAGTCTTGAAATACCTTTTCCTGATGATTCTTACTGTCCATTTCACCCCCAAATCATTCTGACTTCCATATTTTACAGGCATGATCTGGAATGATCTGCTGATAAGGTGGGAAGGAGCACCAGGATCAGGGAAACACCAAAAATCTTGATTCTTTCCTGGCTCTGCTAATGAGCAGCTGCAAGTGACTTCCCTGGGCCTTGTCCAGGCTCATATCCTAGCAAACACTGCTCTCCTGGGTCATCCCTGACCTAGCCAGTGACAGCCCAGGAGGTCTGAGCATGGGTGGGTGGCTGCAAGCTGGCTGTGCTTTCAGTGCTATCCAAAGAGCCGCTTCTGTTACTTTAAAATTCATGTCCTGATCTTTGATCAGGAGAGTGTAACCTTGGGGCTCCTTTCCTCAGAGTCAGTGCTTCCTGGCCAGCACTTTGGGCTTATGTGTTTAAAGAAACAAGGGGGTTTTACAGTGCCCATGGCCGAGGAAAACACTTTAGCCCTCAGCCTGTCTCCCTCTCTGCGGTAAAACACAATGTGGGCTCTTCATACCGGGCTCGGGGAGACAAGCCAGCCTATTTCTTTGTCTCTCTGGTGTGCGTGGCGCCAGGCTCTGCCAGACCACGAGACAAAGGCCAGCAGTCATTGAACTGGGAGAAAAAAGCAATGAAAGGAGAGGAATTTGGGTGGGAGGGTGAAGAAGCTGCTTCTGCCTCTGCAGCGCTCACAGTCCCAGCACACAGAGCAACATCGCAGGATGCAGGTTCCCCAGCTCCCTCCATGGGCACTCAGTCCGTGTCTGAAGCTACAAACCCAGCAGCTAGAGGTGAGCTTTGTTCCTGGCTGAATTCAGCTGAGGCCAGACATAGAAAAACCCGTATAAAAATAATGCTGAGGTAACAGCGGTTTGGCAGTTATTAAAAATTTCTAAGGCAGGCAGGTTGTATAAAGACAGAAGAATAAAACCAAGTGGTTCATCTTCCACCACGGCCTTTAAGCAAACAAAATTAAATTTTCAGGAAAAAATTAAAATTTCCAGCAAAACCTTACATTATCTACAAATTTTGGCATCTGCAAGGAAGTGGAGATAATTACATGAAGCTCATCTCAGGAGATTCATTCGAACAATTTTTTTTTTTTTTCTTAAACCAAAAATAAGCCTAGTTTATAAAATAAATACCAAATTAGTTCTTTAATTCACAAATAAAATTACTGCATCCTTTCCAAATAATCCCTGAGGTTATGCTGGACACAAGTGAAGAGCTATTTGCTAGCAGAGGAGCAATTTTAATTTGACTTGTAGTGTGCATTATATACTATAAGTATTAAGTATTGTATTAAGGGATAGGCATGTTTCTGTCCTGGGATGCTGATGGGTGCCTCATTTGGGAGTAGCTCTTTCATCGCTGGGCCCCCTGAGGTCCCTGGGAGTGGCTGTGCCAGGCAGTGCACAGACATGGAGGAGCTTTTCCACCAGCTGAGCTTGGTCTGGTGTCACTTCTGTGGCACTAGGGAAGCCAGGTCACTCTGAAAAGCAGCAGAAAGAAATCTTGTCACTCTGTTTAACAAAGTCCACATTAAATTCCTACCCCGCCCTTTCAACAGAGCAGCAGCAAGTACAGCATCTCTGGGATTTACACCCCTGTGTGCCTGATGGCGTTTGTAGCTCGTTTTGGGGAGCACTCCCGAGCCGAGGGGCTTTGACGGGCTGAAACATGAACTGGGCACCCAGGTTTGTTATTGCCATTAACGATGGAAACCACAGGCTGGGCGTTCGGGGTGCACGGAGGTGGGGACAGTCGCTCTGGGGGTTGGCGCTGTCCCCCTAAGGGGCAGGAGGGCTGTCGGGGTGGGCAGACCGGGACCGGCCAGCTCGGCCCAGCTCCGGGCCGGCAAGGACGGGCCCGGCGCGGGAGGAGCCGTGAGGGGAGGGCGGGGGGCGGGGCTTCGGCCCGGCCTCGCGCCCCCATTGGCTGCCGCCCGTGGGGCGATGTGGGACCAGGTGGCCCCGGCGGTGGGAGCGGGAGCGGGACCGGGAGTGGGACCGGGATCGGGAGCGGCGATGGCGGCGGGCAGCGGGTGCGTCCCGGCGGTGGGATCGGGATGGGGCGCGGCGGTGGCGGCGGGCAGTGCGGTCCCCGCGGGGCGGAGCGCGGTGGCGG
>VXAY01000244.1:0-14179 GCA_013399855.1 Oxyruncus cristatus | reverse complement strand
TGGTCCTCCAGGTCTCCTCATCACCTGCCACACGGCCAAAATCCAGCTGCCGGAGGGGTTCCGGAAGGAGATGATACGCTACCTGCGCTCTGTGCAGCTCCCGGACGGAGGCTGGGGCTTGTGAGTAGCAAATATGCTTGTTTGAGAGGTGGCCCAGCACTTGGAGCTGCTATCAGATCTGCCCGGGCTCAGGGAGGGGGGCTCGGCACCTGTGATAGCTCTTGGTTATGTAGTACTTCAGGTACGCTGGTTGTCACAGAGATGGTCAGAGCATCAAGTCTGGCCATAGCTCCTCTGTGTCACTGTGTCCCAGAGCATTGGATCTGACTGATAGCGCAGAGCAATGTTTCTTCCTGGATTAGTCAGGTCCCCCTTTTTCACAGTCACCCCTGGCATCCCACTTCACCCCGACAAAGACAGCCCTGTGCAGTGGGTTATGTCTGGCTAATGCCAGGAGCTGGCTAATGGCTGTGGTGTCTCTGTGTACGTGCCTAACAGGCACGTGGAAGACAAATCAACGGTGTTTGGCACAGCACTCAACTACATAGCCCTGAGGATCCTGGGGCTTGGACCGGATGACCCCGACATCGTGCGCGCCCGCGTCAACCTGCACAGCAAAGGTCAGCCATGGGGCTGGGACACTGGTGAGAGAGGTCTGGCTGGATCTGAGGGCTGCATGGAACACGGGGGGCAACATGGATCATGGGGGGCTACCAGGTAGTGGAAGTACTGTTGCTCTTGCTTGCCCTTGATGGCACCTGTATTTTCAATTAGTGGTGGAAAGCTGTGTTATGTTTTTGTACCATTGCCTGCTTGCCCTGTTTTGGGACGTGTGTCCCAGCTTTAGTAATGTGTTCCCAAATATGGGGAGAAGTGGGCCCTGTGATGGGGAAGAAAGAAGGGAGCTCGCATGGCTGTGTTAACCCTGGAAGCTGATACTGTTCTTTGCAGGAGGTGCTGTGGGAATCCCTTCCTGGGGCAAGTTCTGGCTGGCTGTCTTGAACGTTTACAGCTGGGAGGGAATGAACACACTTCTCCCAGAGATGTGGTATGTGCCCCCCTTGCTGTGGAGGGAGGAGATGTCAGTCCTGCCACCAGCCTCGCCCCAGAACTGTCCAAGGCACTGGTGTTTGCTGGGGTGACTCCAGCTCTGGTCTGGAACTAGAGGTGCTCAGGCTGCTTGTCAGCTGGGAGCCAGCAGCAGGCCAGCCAGTGGGTGGATATCATTAAACACTGCACCCAAGGGAGGTGCCAGAGCTCAGCCCTGTTAGCATTACCCATGGGGTCCCTGATACATCTGTGTGTTCCCTGCCTGTCACCAGGATCTTCTGGCCAGCCAGAAGTGGGCCCTTAGTGGAAGGAGAAAGCCACATATAAGTCTGCCAGCCCTAACCCTCACTTGTACTCTCTCTGATTACTCAGAGGGCTGCTGGGTGTCAGAGAGGGAAAGTGTATGACATTACTCCTGGGGGAAATCAGGACCAAGGGCTGCTGGTGCTTGTCATCAAATGCCAGTAACTCAGTCTGGGCCTCTGCCTTCAAAGTCCTACGTGACTGAACTGGCTTCTCCCCTCCCTCTTCTCTGAGATCAAGGTCCTCCTTGCCCTCTGTCAGCTGGGCCAGGAGCGGTGTCTGCTGGCCCTGGTGTGGAGGGAGCACCTCTGCTGGGGGGGATCTGAGCAGGGCCAGGCTGTGTTTATATGCCCTGGTGCAGGGGACAGGGGACAGGTGTGCCCTGCTCTGGGCATTCCGCGCACCATCTCTTCATGTTGCCCTAGGCCCTCCTTGTTCCTCACAGCAGCACCTTCTCTGTTGCAATCAGGCTGCTTCCCACGTGGTTCCCAGCCCACCCGTCCCGGCTGTGGTGTCACTGCCGCCAGGTTTACCTTCCCATGAGCTACTGTTACGCCAAGCGTTTGTCAGCAGAAGAGGACGAGCTCATACGGAGCCTGCGGCAGGTAAGGAAGGAGCTGATCCTGCTGGACGACGTTATGTGGCTCCGTGACTGCCTGCAGTGCTTGGCCATGTCCTTGTGGGCCAGCCTCTGGCTTGCAGAGTGGCAGCTCTGCGTGGTCCCTCTGTCAGACAGCAGAGTAACTGCTCCTGGGCGCTTGCTCCCAGCTTTCCAGGCTGACGGCCTGTGTTGTCTCGTGCCAGGAGCTGTACGTGCAGGACTATGCCAGCATAGACTGGCCAGCGCAGAGGAACAACGTGGCTGCCTGTGACGTGTACACCCCGCACAGCTGGCTGCTGGGCACTGCCTACGGTGAGCGCGGGGTCCCTGTCCCCTGCCACTCTCTGCTGCTGCTCGTGCAGCTGAACCAGCCTTGCACTGTGGGGGCTCTTCAGGGTCTACTGGCAGCTACTGATGTGTGCTCTGGAGCTGGGATAGAGCCATGGATTATGTGATCCATGGGCTTTTACCTCCCTGAGAGCAGCAGGGCCTTGTGCCCAGATCCTTGGGCTGCTCTGGGGCAGAGCAGTTCCTGTGCTCTCCTCAACTGGTCGTGGTGTGAGCTGGGGCACAGCCTGCCACAGCAAGTGAATCTGGCTGCACGGGGTGGGTTTTTGTTTTCATTGCATGTCCCTTTCTTCTCCTGTAGCCGTCATGAACATGTATGAAGCCCACCACAGCACTCACCTGCGGCAGCGAGCCATCGCAGAGCTCTACGACCACATCAAAGCTGATGATAGATTCACCAAGTGCATCAGCATCGGGCCAGTAGGACATTTGCTGTTAATCCTTTAAATATCTTACCCTTTGTTATTTAGGGACCAGCTTGTGCCCCTCCCCAGAGCTTTGCATTTGTGGCATGTAACCATAATCACCAGATCTTGCTCAGCTCCTGATGTTTAAGAGCTTAAGGCCAGCAGAGCACAGAGGATGCAGAGGGCACGGGGATAGCTGGTGAGGGGTACCTGTCCTTGAGGTCCAGAGAAATGATCTGAGGAGAAGCTCTGGAGTAATCTCATGGCACCTGCCCCACTAACTCAGCTATGCTAGGTGATGGAGCCATTGGGATCAAGGCTGGGACAACCTCTGGATGGCTTTGTGCTGGGTGGGAGGGATATATGTCTCTAGGGCTCGAAGAAGCTCTGTCCAGAGCAGTGACAGTGCTCCTTGTGGCAGATTTCCAAGACAATCAACATGCTGGTTCGCTGGTTTGTGGATGGGAAGAACTCCCCAGCTTTTCAGGAGCATGTGTCCAGGATACCGGACTATCTCTGGTAAGGGCTGGGTGTGACCCACCTGGCACAGCACAGGGCTCTGATCCCTGTGGATTAAGCACACCGGGGTTCCCGATCTGCTTCCTGGTGCTCCCACTGTGCCTGTGCTGCATCACTGTGCTCTCTCCTCCCACAGGCTGGGCCTTGACGGCATGAAGATGCAGGTAAAATGCTTTGGGAGTTCATCTATGACTGAAGGGACCGTGGCATGCTGGGGCAGCCCATGGAGTAATGGGATAGTGTATTCATCCTGAGCCTGAGCTCCTGGCACCTCAGCTCTGGTGCCTGGTGGCCTTCTCTGTCTCACTGCCACTTCCACCAGCTGTGCCAGGAGGGAATAGCGCCTGTCCTGCTAGTTTGCCTCTCTGTGGCTGTGAGCTGAGGGGGCAGCTCTAGGCCTCCATTTCCTTCATTCCCACGGGTCCTGGGAGAAGGGAGGGAAAAAGCCAGGCCCCTAATCCTGCGTGTGGTCTGAGCTCTGCTTCTCTCAGAGCCATTGTGTCTTGCTGCTCCTTAGCGCTGGCCAGCGCTCTTGCCTTGGCTGTGCACAGAGCAGGCTGAAGCAGCTGTCTGATTTCCTGTTCCCTTGCAGTCCCTTGACCGGCTGCATCTGTCCCCTCTGTGCCAGCAGATCAGCTGTGATGCTGAGTGGCATAAAACTGAGACACAGGGTGGAGGCAGCTAGTGGGTGTGATGCGGGAGGGATATGCTGTCCTTTAGACCCAACAGCTGGGTCAGGCTGCTGGCTAGCAGCTGCCTCTCACTATCCACATTCTCTGTTGCAGGGCACAAATGGATCCCAGCTCTGGGATACTGCCTTTGCCATCCAGGCCTTCTTGGAGGTAATGTACCCTGCAGTGCTACATGTTGCCTTGGGAAAATGTTTTCCTCTCACACATCCCCGAATGCCAGAGGTCCTGCTGTGCACCCTGTTGGAGCTCTGCTGTGTCAGTTCTGGCCTGGCATCCTGTGACTGAGCTAGGCAAACACACGTCTGCTCAGAGCGTTTGGTGGCCACAGCTCCTTGCTGAGTGCTGACTGCACGCCTCTGTTTCCAGGCAGAAGCCCAGGAGATGCCTGAATTCACATCCTGCCTCCAGAAAGCTCATGAGTTCCTCCAGTTCACCCAGGTGAGCAGAGCCCTTTGTGGGGTCTCACATACTGGTTGTGCAGGCTTGGCTGCTGCTCAGAACCCTGTTGGATGCATCTGCTGCCTTCTGAAGAGCTCTTCTGGAGGGGTTGACTAGCAGAGTCCTAGGGACAACCTTCTGTATTCTGCTCTCTGTTTTCAGGGAACCATCTTTGCAGTTTGGCAAGGACTTTGGCCAGGCCCAGGGATATTTGGGTTGGCTGCCTGAGCTTAAAGAGGCTTCAAAACTTAAGCCTTGGGCTTCTTTACCCTTTGTCCTCTCTGGTACCAACACATTTGAGGCACCGTTATGTGAAACCCAGACCCCTTGGCTAGTGACTGTATGACCTCAGCTTCTGCTGGCTGGGCCAGTGGCTGAAGGTGGGGGTCACTGTCACCAGCAGCTTGGTGCAGACACAGTCAGTCTTGTTCACAGTGTTGCCAATGGGAGCATTCAAAGCAGATGGTTCCCTGGCAGGAAAGCTTCCAAAGGGGGGACTTTAGCAACACTTGCTTAAACCAGGCCAAAAGGTGATTTTCCTTCAGCACTCTTTGCTCCAGAGCTGATCTCTTCCCTGTCTGCTTCCCTCAGTGAAAGACAGGTGCTGTGCACTTGCACATGGTTCTGGACCTGCACTGGTTTCAGCCGTGGTCCTGCAGCCAGGCACCTCCAGGCTGCCCTCACTTGTTTCTTACCTCCTGCAGATCCCAGAGAACCCACCTGACTACCAGAAATACTATCGCCACATGAACAAGGTATGATGACTGGGACTGGCCTCTGAAGGACTCGTGACCAGGGCAGGGATTTGGGCAGAGGGGACAGGAACGAGGGGCAACACCTGCCCCCCTACATGGTCAGGGGAAGGTGCTGAGCTCACCTGATCCCTTTCCAGGGTGGCTTCCCCTTCAGCACGCGGGACTGTGGCTGGATCGTGGCAGACTGCACAGCAGAGGGGCTGAAGGCAGTCATGCTGCTGCAGGAGAAGTGTTCCTTCATAGCCAAGCTTGTGCCCCCTGAGCGCCTCTTTGATGCTGTGAATGTGGTAAGTGCTGCAAAAATTAGGGCCAAGGGACATTCAGGCAGGTAAACCTGTAAGAGAAGTTCAAAGCCCGAGGGGCTGTTAGATCTGGTATTAGATCTGATTAGGTCTGAGGCCTGGTGTGGCACCACTCTCTTGGCTGTGATACAGAGGTGCCTGTTTAACATAATGTGATGTGATATTGGGCCTGCCTGTCGCTGTGGTTTGGTACCTGGGTTGTCTGCCAGCCTCATAGACCTGTGGGTCTGACTTTGTCCTCATACCTGGCTTGGGGCCAGACTGGGGTGGTACTGCCTGTGAGCTAGTTCCAGCCCTTCTCTGCTTGTCTGGGCAGTTGCTGAGCATGAGGAACTCGGATGGAGGCTTTGCCACATATGAAACCAAGCGAGGAGGCCACTTACTGGAGATGCTGAACCCCTCGGAGGTGTTTGGTAAGGGGAGCTGTGGGGGCTGTCCTGCCCACTGTGAAGGGACAAAGTGGCCTGGCCTCCCTATGCCCAGTGGGTGTCTGATGTAGGATCAGTGTGCTGTGGGTCTGAGGGAGAGGCTGGCAGCAGCTGGCCTGCAGGCTCCCCCACAGAGGGGCTGTGGCACTGATATCCTTCACCTGCTGGCAGGTGACATCATGATTGACTACACGTACGTGGAGTGCACGTCGGCTGTCATGCAGGCACTGAGACACTTCCAGAGCGAGTTCCCTGAGCACCGAGCCCCGGAGATCAGGTGAAGCTCTGAGATGAGAGCTGGGCAGGGGAGAAGACAGGCTGCACTTTTCAAGCTGCCTGCCATGGCCTCTTGGCACAGCTCCTGCTGAGCCCTGTTAGGGGTCTTGCCTGGATCTCTGCACTGGCGTGGGGCAGCTCCTGCAGTGGCCAGCTTGGATACTGGGGACTTCTCCAAACCAGGGCGCCCTGCAAGAGTCTGGGGCCCAGCCTTTCCCAAGGAGCAAGGCATAGACTGTTTGGGATCAGGCTGGGAGAAACTGGTGGAGATCTGCCTGCCTCTTGACTTAGCAGTTGTCTTGCTCTTGCAGCCAGTTGCAGGCTGGGTCCCTGCTTGCCCACGGCATGAGGCAGAGAAGCCCAAGCCGGGGCACATACACCCACATCTTATACCTACGTATATCCTGAAGCATGTAGCTGCCTGTCTGCATGCTCTTGCCTCTTGTGCCCTCCAATAATGGGAACCATCAAAGCCTCAGAGGGGCTGATGGAGCTCCCAGTGAAGAAGACACTGAGTTTGAGCTGCTTCTGAAGTGGGTGACTTCTCTCCTGTCCAGGGAGACTCTGCGGAAGGGCCTGGATTTCTGTCGCAAGAAGCAGCGAGCGGATGGTTCCTGGGAAGGGTAAGCTGTATTCCCAGTGCCCACTTTTCTTCTGACTGCCCCAGAGTGAGAAGGGATCACGATGGCAGGCATTCCTGGCTGGTAGGATTAGTGGGATGAGAAGCAGGGGCTGATCCTCCTCTAAGTGCTGTGCTTTGCTCTCAGTTACTCTCCCTCCAGCCCAGGGGGAGCAGGTAGCTTGTGCATTGCACAAGACCCCAAGAAGCCTTGGAGTTCAGGGTGGTCCCAGTTCTGCTGATACCTGGGTTAGCTGGGAGCAGGTGCTGGTGGGCCTGGGCATGGTTGTGCCATAGGGGAAGGCAGGCTGCAGTTCTGTGCCTGGCTCTGCTATTCTGTGAACACAGCCATGTCACAGACTGCCTCTACCTGGGTCCACGCCCCCTGACAGTGCCGCTCTCCCCTTCCTCCTAGGAGCTGGGGGGTTTGCTTCACCTACGGCACCTGGTTTGGTCTGGAGGCGTTTGCCTGCATGCAGCACACCTACCGTGACGGGTGAGAAGGGGCTGTCTGGGTGCCCTGCCCCTGCCTGCCTCCTGGGCCAGGGCAGGACTCTGTGGTGGGGCTGGGGGGGATGCCCTTGCTGTGTATAGACTCTCCTGCCTCTAGGACTGCTCGTCCCAGGAGCGATATGGCCAGGGGCACAGCTGCCCTTTGCAGCTGAGAACTGTGGGCGTCCAAACGCTCCCTGTCCCCAGTCCTGTCTTGACTCTGTGCCCCATCCCTGCAGGGCTGCATGCCGGGAGGTGGCCCAGGCCTGCCAGTTCCTCCTCTCCAAGCAGATGGCAGATGGCGGGTGGGGAGAGGATTTCGAGTCCTGCGAGCAGCGCACGTATGTGCAGAGTGCTGAATCACAGATCCACAACACCTGCTGGGCCCTGCTGGGGCTCATGGCTGTCAGGTAGGAGCAGCCCCACCTGGCCCCGAGTGCTCAATGAGATGGCAGATGCAGGCTGGGTTGTGGGGCCTTGGGCCAATGCAAAGCAAAGGTTTTGATTACAACTACAGGCCTCCAGCCTGGGAAAACATTCCATATTCATAATATCTGGTGTCCTGGGGTTGGGGGGCCTTCCCAAAGCATTCAGCATGCCTGGGACAAGCTTGGGGCAGCCTGGAGGTGGTTGAGTTCCCCAAGCACATGGATGGGGTGTTGCGGATGGTTTGGATAAGGGTGCTCACATCTCCCTTGTGCTTTGCAGGTACCCTGACATCGGCGTGCTGGAAAGGGGCATTAAAGTGTTGATTGATAAGCAGCTGCCCAATGGGGACTGGCCTCAGGTACCTCTTTAGACTTCCCGAGGGGTTCCTGAACTCCCTGCAGTCCCGTGTCACTCATACCATTCTGCTCTCTGCTTCTCTCCCAGGAGAACATTGCCGGGGTGTTCAACAAGTCGTGTGCCATCAGTTACACCGCGTACCGCAACGTCTTCCCCATCTGGGCACTGGGCCGGTTCTGCCGCCTGCACCCCGACAGCCCCCTGGCTGGGCAGCTGCGAGCTGGGCTGGGGCCCTGGGATGGGGCAGGGCAGGCTCTGCGGGAAACGCTGTCTGCCTGAACCTGGGCCACTGGACTTGGCTTGGGTACCGGCAGCTGCATGGGACCACAGGGGTGTGTGCTGCGTGGGATGTCTCAGTGCTGACCTTAGCATGTGGACTGCTGCCTCAGCCAGGGAGGGGTGCTGCCCCGGTGCTGTGGAGCCTCTGCTTGCTGTTGAACCCCTTCTAAACATTCCCTTTTTAAGGTTTTTCCCAGGTATATTCTCCATCCCGGGATGGGGAGTGAAGTGCCTTTTCAAACCATTTGGAAGATCTGAGAAAGCTGCCAAGCTGTGTTGTGTTCCACGTCTGGACAGACTCTCATCCTGAGTAGAGCAAAGCTGCCTTTATCCTCCCAGGCTGGCTGTTTGTACCAAGGGTGTGGGATTTGGGGCCTCCCCTGTGCACAGCATTATGATGGGGGCCCTGCACAATCCCTGCTGAGCTGGCCTCTGTACTGTGGGTGCCAGTGGCAGCCTTTAAAGCACTGTCTGGAGCCTCTGCTGGGAGGAGAAGGACACCTGTCCTCCCCCAGACGTGTGGAAAAAAGGAGTGCTTCACTCAATTTTCGTATGGTTTTGTCCCCCAGCTGATGGAACCTGACTTTCCAGAACCTCAGAAATGAAGTCACCACCATTGTTCCCATGTTGGAGAAGGGGCAGCTGAAGCAGGAAGCCCTGAGGTGGTTGGCATCGGGGCACAGCCTGGGCCCCAGGGCTCCAGCCTTTCCCCAGCACAGCAAGTGCCTCTGCTCAGGCCGTGGTGCCGTTGAGCATTCATAGAGCTGGAAGACTGACAGGTCAATAAATTGCTAATGGTGAGGCAAGAGGAATTTAACTGTGTGTTGTTCTCCTTACTGTCTGCCCAGTGTGGGTCCTAAGCAGAGGGGAGCTGGCACAGCAGCCTCATGTCACCTGGCTTGGGTTCCCTGTCCCCAGAGGTATGAGCATCGTTTCCACCAACAAGCAAACCATGCTGGGAGTCTGTGCCTCCTCAGGTGCTTTTGATCCCAGAAAAATATAATGAAGGAAGCAGCTGGCTAAGGGGAATGATCACGTCCTTCATCCTGCTGCTTACATGTGTGCAGATAAGCAGGATAGAAAAGCCTATTTAAATAAATTCAGCTCAGGCTGAAGCCTTGTTTGGCTCTTCCAAATTCTGGGCACCTTTACATCTGTCTGTGAGATTACTCTGCATTTAAATTTCTTCTTGCTGAAACTGAATTATTCAGGTGTCATGCTGTGATGTGTCTTGAGAGGACATGGCTGTTTGGATTTCACCTAGCTCTTGGCTTTAACCAAACTAGGGTTGTCTTGCAAATTTTATAACCATAAACTGCTTAATTTAATTAATTTTCTGTCCTCCCTTGGGATTCCAGGAACTCTTCTTTCAGTTCTTTCAGTTTCAGAGCCGGAAAATGTTCCCTCTGCTTTGCAGTGGGAGACTCATGGTGAGTAGCACCACATCACATACAGCAGAGATGCTGGGCAGCAAATAGGTGCTCTCCAAGGTAAACCAAACCTGTTAGCTTAGGGGTTCAGGCTGGACTTTGTTTTGTCTTGTTTCTGAGTGAGGGGTTATAAAATTTGCAAGGTAGTGTTCAGTACAAGACTGTAATTATGATTCCTAAATAGAGTTTGAAAGCTGTTTTCCTCTGCCTGAGCTAAAGGCCATTTGAATGGATTTTAGGTCTTGGTGGTGTTGGTTGATGTTTTAAAGCTGTCTTAGACACTCCCGTGAGTTGAAGCCTCTTGGCAGTCAGCTCAGACGAGCAGGTCCTGGTTGAGCCAGGACAATGACATGACTTAGCTGAAATTACATTCTTGGGGTACTGGTATTTTAAATACCAACTGTGAGGTGCTCTGAGGTGCTCCGAGATGTCATGGCTCAAAGGCCAGGCTGCTCACAGGGCTGGGAAACTTGGGTTCTCTAGTCTCCCTTTCATATTCAGTACACCAGAACAGGAACGTATTAAATTGCTGAGATTTTCTGAATATTGACTTTCCTCCCTCACATCCCGAGAAACCCCTGCCTTAGGGTTACTGTTGTGATGGTGATTTCTAAATCTGTGTTTTACATAAGAACAGACAAAGTAAACAACAGTACTCAAGAAAGAGCTGATGGCCCTTAGCCCCAGCACTTCAGGCTTTTGACTTCCAGGGACCATTGCTTTTTAAGGGAATCACAGAAAAAAGCCCTTAGGAATATTTTGTGCAAGGTTGCTGTCTTGCCTTTCATTTACAACAAAGAAATTAAGCTACATTTGAATGTTAACTTATTTCCTCCTTTTTTTTGCTTATCAGTTGTTCCCAGCCACAACTGCTGCAACATATTTCTGCACTTCTTTCTCCTGTTATCAGAGGCTGAGCCGGTCTAAGTCCTTCTCCCCATCAGCCTAGATGGGTGCCCCTGTGCTCTACATTTTGTCCTGGGAAAGATCTGTGGGTTTAGGGGTGAGGATCATTTAGGAGCTGATCCGTTGCTAAAGGGAGAGCCAGGGTATAAACAGGTGTTTCTCAGCAGGTGCTCTGGGCATCTGTTTAAAAGAGTGGGCTGTGGGCCTTATTGGGAAGGAAGGTTTCTTGTTCCGTGCTTATTGCTCTTCGGGGTGGTGCACAGGAGCGGTGTTAGGGTCTGGAGGGATGGATGGGACCTGCTGAGATTCCTGGGAATCATGAACTTGAACTTAGCTGTCTTGAACGAGCCAGACACACTTCTCTGGCACTCCCTGCAACCCGAGAGCTGGGTGGCTGCAGGTTTTCCTGGGACTCCCTTTGTGTCCCACATCCTTTCTGGCAAGTGCTGAGGACATGGCTCCCCACCTTGAAGCTGATCTCCTTCAAGGGAGGTGACACCCCAGAAATGGAGGGGGGACACCTTGGCTGAGCTCAACCCAGAAATCGGGGGGAACCAGAGCTGAGCTCAGCCCAGAGCTGGGTGGGCCGTGCCCTTTCTGCCCTGGTTGCCGCAGGGCCCTTGGAGCAACCTTTTTCACTACTTTGCCAGACAAAGCAAACTAAAGATAGATGTTGGCAGCCAATTTTGTCCATACCTCAAAGCAATTTAGTAGGTATGGTCCCCAAGCCTTTCTAAACTTCTGTGAAATCCCAGCCACAAGCAGCTGTGAGCTGTAGTCCAGTTGATACAAAAAATGAACCCTCTCTGTGCTTGCCACCTAACAAAAGGAACACACAGGAAAGTGTGTGTCTTACAGTGTTAAAATCTGCTGCAAGCTGCAACTTTGGGTTGAGCATATGCAGGAGAGATCAAACAGATACTGGATATATTCAGTATAATTCTCGTTTCATGGAAACTGTTACCTCCAGGAATATTCTGACACTCCTCCCAGGGAGGAGTTTTGATCTCTGATTTCAGGACTGAGATCCCAGGTGTCAGCCTCACACCACTCCCAGGATGCTACCTGAGGTGATTTTTCTCCTTTGGAAAAACTCCCAGCTCCGAATCTCTGAAAGACTCACCCCAGGCATCTCGTGGAGTCTTTTGATCTATGACTTTGGAACTGAGATCCTGCGTGGCAATCCCAGGCTCCTCCCAGAAAGCTTCCTGAGATTATTTTTCTGTTTTGGGGGAAATCTGTTTCTGTTCCTCAGAAAGTGTAGCTCACGACACATAAAGGAGATACAAATACAAACCAGTGTTTTCATGCTATAAAAAAAGCCATTCCATGACTCTAAGACTCCATGACTTTATGACCAGGGTTGGAAGGTTTGGCTCCCAAAGCATCCTGCTCATTGGCTCGCCCTGTGCATCCCGGAGAGAACCAGGGAGGCGTTTTTGGCAGCTGGGCATTAGCAGACCTTAAACTGGGGGCAAACCCAGCTGAGATACCCTGGGAGGTGCTGTGTGCTCCTCTCTGCTGATGCGGGACGGTTTGTCTGGGTTGGGGGTGACCCTGGGGGTGTGAGGGGGTGCCACGTGTACACAGGCCGGCCAGTCCTGTCCCCCTGGGTCCCTGCAGTGCCCCCCTGCAATCCTGCCTCCGCGTGTGCACGCTGGCCAAGGCTGGGCTGCAAGGGAGGCAGCTGGTTGTAAGCTTGCATGTAGCTCCATGCCAAGCACAGTGGTGTTCCTTCAGGACATCCCAGTGCTGATGGGTCTCCCCTAAGCTGACAGATGCCTCCCACCTCCTGAGCTGCTTTTGACCATTTAGCAGCAGTCCTGGTTACCTGGAGAGATTTGCCAGTTGACTGGAAATGAGCAAATGGAACGCCCTCCTGCAAGAAAGGTGGGAAGGATGATGTGGGGAACTCCGGGCCTGGCAGCCTGAGCTCAGTACTGGGGAAGGTCATGGAGCAGATCATCCTGAGTGCCAACCCCGGGCAGGTGCAGGACAACCAGGGCATCTCCTGGAGGGTGGGCAGGCCCTGCAGTGGGATCAGCCAGGGATGTGGGGCGGGGCGGGTGCTGAGGAGTTCTGTGGGGGTGTTTGGGAGGATTTGGTGTTGGTGGGGATGTTGGGGAGGGAGATGTGTGGAAGGTGAGAGGCCTGGGCTGAAACTGGATCCAGTTGGAAGGCAGCCTCTGTGTTTTTGTAGAGCTTTGGTTATGGAGGGCAGAAAGAATATCTGTGACTTTTCTTTTTCTGTCAGTGGTACTGGTTGTCATGCAGGGCAGATGAGGGGAGAGCTGTACTTCACTGGCCACTTATCTACCTGTACCAGAGGGAGGATTAGTGCTTTTTGCAATATCCCCGTTTGTGTGGGGTGCTTTTGTAACACTGAGTAAACTTCCATTCCTTGAGAGCTTTTATACCTCAATAGAGTTAGGATGTTATCAGCCCTGAACAGAAAAGTGTTTGAAAACCAGTGTCCAATCTATTTATTTATTTATTTATTTGTTTATTTATGCCTCTGTTTAGTGTTTATTTTTTGCAATTGACTCTCAATGGACCCTGTTAAGGCAAACGAGTTGCTGGTTTGGGGTGGGAGGCAAACTTGCAAATGTTTTATGTTCTCAGGTTGTGCCAATGAACCTGGGAAGTTTGCAACTTGATTTGAAATTGCTAGCACTGAGCGATGGAAAATAATGGGGATTCCTGGTTTTCTGAATTTAGGATTTTTAAATGCCAGATTCTTCTGTCAAACAGCAAAGATGTTTTAGTGCTGCAAATCATCACTTGGACGCAAAAATCATTCCTGGAAGAAGCAACATCTTCTGTCTTCTGGCAGATGCCAAGCCCTGCCACCAATTGCTGCAACTGCTGCTCCCAAGAGCCCCCTGCAAGAGCGCAGACATCAGTGCCCATTGGCTTTGGCTGCCCTGTGGCAGAGGAGTCCCCTCGGGGCACAGCTCTTTGGGGCAGAGACGGGCACCAGCCCTGCCAGGACTCGGGGTGGTGGCAGGTCACCTTGGGCGAGGACTTGCCGGAGNGACTTGCCGGAGCTGCTGATTTTGGTGCAGCCCTGGCCAGTGGGGTCGGAGCAGCATTGGTGCCCTTGTCCCCATGTGTTGCCGTTAAAGTCGTGACGGGTCAAAGAACACACACACACAGCAGTGTTCCGAGCAACAAGTAACACTCGCCGTTTATTGCTAGCCGCTTTTTATACACTTTACTGACAATTTCTTTTTGTATCCTCCCAAAATAGAACACACTTACTTATATACCTTCCCATTATAGCAGACCAGTAATAATTAATCAACAACCTGCTAATTGGCTATTAATTATTAGCACTACATCTGGCAGTTGTCCTGGGATATTTGGGGATGTTTATGGTTTCTCACTCTTCAGAACTCTCGGCTTTAGAGTCCATCTTTGTTCCTTAATTGGATGTGGTTCGCTTATTTTAAAGGGTACACATGAAAGTCTCTCAAGTCAATTTCTTCTTCCACAGAGCTAGCAGGCCCGCTGCTAATCATCACACACACGTTCCTTCTGTGTGGCAC
>VXAY01000243.1:107161-134807 GCA_013399855.1 Oxyruncus cristatus | reverse complement strand
TAACTATTAATTATTATTTTATTACTATATTCAACCAATATTTGGAATAGATACAGCTATATTAAATAAATATATATATACACATATAATAGAAATATATATAGTTCTATTATTATTACTACTATTACTGTTATTACTATTATTTTTATTAGTATTATTATTGTTATTATTATTATTACAATATTCAGCCAATCCACGGATTGGATGCAGTTTTATAAAATAAATAGGTACAAACTCCAACCCACTTTTCCCTGGGGGTGCTTTTCCAATTTACAGTAAATGTTATTTTTGCTCTTCCTGGATCTAGCTGGTCCCAGTCAAACAAATCCTGGTGGTTCCTCCGGGGTGCCTGAAATTCCTGGTAATTTGTTCCCATCCATTGAAGGTGAAAGTTGGGTCTGAATCAACATCTGGGAGCGAGGGCAGAGGGAAAAGGGGCCCATTTTTCCAAGGGGGATCATTTGTTCTGGCAACTTGGCAGGAAAATTGCAATTGGTGCCAAAATTGCAATTTGTCCCTTTAATGGGATTTATTTGTGGTGGCACAGTTGGGATTTCTCGGCGGTTTCACATCCTCCTGGGTTGGGTTTGGTGACTGAATTTATTCAGGATACATCAGTGGTTCTTACTTCCTGGAAACATCCCAAAATATGTTTGTTAATGAACCACAAGGGACCAAAAGTGGAAGTTTAAATGCTCAGGATTTGGTGTTTTGTGCTGCTTTAGTGACAGGGATGGACAACAGGAGGAGTTCAGACAATAAAATGGGTCTGTCTGGGCAAGAAAACAGGAATCCTGTGGAGCTGAGGGAGGGGAAGGAGGATGAAGAGGAGAAAGAAAACTCCAGGAACGATGGGGAAAATCCTCAAGGGCAGCTCGGCATAAAACAGAATTCCTGTTATTATTTTTTTCTTAGGAAAAGGAATTAACTTGATCTTGAACCCAATGGAGCTGATCTGATAATCCCCACAAAAAGGGGATCCAAGTGGAATTTTTTTCACTCTGCTGAAGGGATTCTTAAAAAGATACATAAATTCAAATTAAGGGATTCTTAAAGATCCATTAATTCAAATCAAGGGATTGTTAAAGATCCATTTATTCAAATTAAGGGATTCCTAAAGATCCATTAATTCAGATTAAGGGATTCCTAAAGATTCATAAATTCAAATTATGGGATTCCTAAAGATCCATTAATTCAGATTAAGGGATTCCTAAAGATCCATTAATTCAAATCAAGGGATTTTTAAAGATCTATTAATTCAAATCAAGAAATTGTTAAAGATCCATTAGTTCAAATTCAGGGGTTTCTAAAGATCCATTAATTCAAATTAAGGGATTGTTAAAGATCCATTAATTCAAATTATGGGATCCCTAAAGATCCATAAATTCAGATTAAGGGATTCCTAAAGATCCATAAATTCAAATAATGGGATTCCTAAAGATTCATTAATTCAAATTGTGGGATTCCTAAAGATCCATTAATTCAGATTAAGGGATTCCTAAAGATCCATTAATTCAGATTAAGGGATTCCTAAAGATGCATTAATTCAAATTATGAGATTCCTAAAGATCCATTATTCAGATTATGGGATTTCTAAAGATCCATTAATTCAAATTAAGGGATTGTTAAAGATCCATTAATTCAAATTATGGGATCCCTAAAGATCCATAAATTCAGATTAACAGTGGCCTGAAAACTGGAGTAAAATAACTTTTAACTCTCCTCTTCATCACAAAAAAAAGGGTGAAAATGGTGAAAATACTCTGATTGTGGTAACGTGAAAACCGGTGATTTCCTCTTGTTTCCTGGGAAAGTCTTTCCTGGTGTAAGGTTGTTACAGCAAAACATTTTCCATTTAAATGCCCCCAAAATGTTGGGAACGGTCCTTCCTTTCCTCTTCTGGAGGCATCCGAGTGGGAATCCCACTCGCCAGGGTCTCACGGAATGTTTCCTTCCCTTCTCTCCTGACTTTTGGAGGTGTTTGTGGTTCTCCAGTGCCTGAGGTTCAGGTACACGACCCGTGATTTCCCAGACCGTTGCCCCTCTGGGGTTCCTCTCTCTTTTCCACGGACACGACCAAGCTGAGAGTTGCCTTCTGCAGTCCTGGAGCTCATCAATCTGGCGGCTTCTTCCCCCAAAGGCTCCAAACCCCGTTTGTAGCGCGGCCACTCCCAGTTTCTGGAGCCCATCGGAGGCGAAGTGACTGCAGGCGGGAGCGCTGGGATGCCACCGAAGAACCCGCCTGTGGGAATGCTCCTCTGGCTCCTCTCTCCCTGCTTTTCTTGCTTCCTCCCCCTCTGATCCTGTCCTCTCCCTCCTGCCCCGGAGTCAGAGGTGTCCCCTTGCTTTGGCAGGTGGAGGAACGAGGTTGTTCTGCCCTTTGGTGCCCCTTGGCAGCCCTAGTTAGGCGGGGTGGAGGTAAGTGCTCCTTGCTGTCTATGCCAGCAGCAGCTCCTGGGGGGCTCTGCTGGAAAATCCCCCCAGGATTTGCCTCTGTGCTGTTGATTCCTGCTGATGAACGGGGGAGTTGAGGCTGTGGATCTCGGGAGATCCAAAGGACACGAAGTGCTCCCCAGGAGCTGCTGGTCTTCCTGACGTTGGTTATCGGCCATGGTGGGAGATTCGAAGTGCTCCAGAAATCCTTCTTTCGTTGTGTTCAAACACGCCGGGATTTCTGCTTACTCTGTGTCTGAGCCAAACTCTTGCTGTCAGTGCTGCTCCTTCTCAGCTCTCCCTTCTGAGTCCAGAACATCCTGCTCTGTTGAACATTTTCTTCTCCCACCTTCCACCAGAACCACGGGATCTGCTGCCCCTTCTTTGATTTTTTCGGGGGTGAAAGACAGAAACCCGCTGAATTCCCTCCCACCGCACCGACCCTCTGTGGAAGAGTCTCCTTTTTCACACACTATGCCCGAAGTATGGGGTGTGAGGGTTAATTCCAAAGTCCCGGGGAGGGAGGTTCTAGGTTGGACAGACAGTGGGGGAGGTGTTTGGTCACCCCCAGGGGACCCCCCGGGCTGCAGCAGGAACTGCCCAGCCTTGGGAATGAACATCCCTGTCACTTGGTGGGGAAAGGCAAAGCCTCGGCCGACTCCTGGAGCAGATCCAGCGGTGGAACACGGGATTGAGACCTCCCAGGCACTGTTCCAATCCCAAAGGGACAGGGAAGAAGCCACTGCAGAGCTTCCTGCTGGGGAAGCAGAACCCAGCCCCCGTGGCACCTGGCTGGGGCTGGGACTGATCCCACATCCATGTTCTCCAGGAGTTTATTGGCGCAGGAACTCCATGGGGTGTGGCTGATGCTCTTGGTGACTCCAGATGGGGTTGGCAGCTCTGCCTTTTAATCCCTCTGGATCTGTCAGGACCAGGAAACCAACTCCCAGTGGTTTGGTCCCTTCTGTCCCGGCGAGGGCAGCTCAGTTGGCTCACAGTGCTCTGGGCGTGAGATTGTCCTCCTCAGAGTCCAGGAGCTCCTCGGGGAGGTCCTGCATTCAGGAAAACCCCCTTGACATGGGAAAGGTTCTCTGTCTTGCCATGGACTCCAAAATCCTGGCATTTGAAGCAGTCCCAACTTCACCTGTGTTCTGTCTGTTGGTTTGAGTCCCTTCACCTGCAAAGCATCTCTGTTTACTCTCCTGGTGTCCCTCGTGCTGTTTCCATCTCTTTCTCCTCGTTTTCTAAGCCTTTTCTTTCCCAGACTGAGCCTCCTGTCCTCAAAAATGTTCAAAACCTGGTGGCATTGGGGGGTTTTCCATCTCTTTGAGGATAAGCCACCTTTGCTTTCTGTGTCTCAGGGAGGACATATGGGTGCAGGAGTTGGTCACCTCCACCCTGTCCCACAAAGTAAACGCCTCCTGCTTCTGAATTCCTGTTTTTTTTTGTGTGTGCCTGAAGTAATTTCTGCTTCCATCTTGCCATGCTACTAATCTGCCTTGTGGTTTCCTGGAGCTTTCCTGAAATTCCTGGTTGCCAGCACTGAGGAGGGATATAAACAGTGACAGGGAGATGGGAGAGGAGGTGACAGTTGCACTGTCAGAATATCCTTGTGAGGGGAAGAGGAGGATAATGTGAGGTGTTTCCTTGGGCCTTTTCACATCTTTTTAAGCTGAAAAAGATGCCATTTCTGGCTGCTGGGGGGGCAGGAGTTGGGCAATGTCTCCAGACAGTCGGTGGTGGTGGGAGATGCAAACCCAGAGCATTCCGTGGGCAGGGCAGAAGGAGGCTCCTGAAACTCCTGAAGCTCAGCTCAGGCTGGTTCCTGTGGTGGCCCTGGGGGTGCAGTTCCCTGCTGCTGCTGAGTTGAAGTGTCTGTGCTGTGTTCACTCACCCTGCCTCTCGTTTTCTCTCTCTCCCCCCTCTCTGTGTCAAGCATTGCAGGCTGCATGTACCGAGTCCTTCAGACCACGGGACCAGATGGAAAAAACCTCCTGAAATTACTCCCCATTTCCAAACCTTCGGGAAGCTTTGTGCCACTAGTTCAGGCTCCAGCCATGCCAAATAGCCCTGCAGGGAACATCTCTGCCCCTGTCCATCTTACCTTTAAGACTCAGCTTGGCACTTCTGCTGCGCCTTCGTCCGTTAAGATCTTCCAGTCTCCCAGTCCTGGGAAGATTATTCTTACGAGGACAGTGGACAAGCAGGAGGGTGTCAGGGCAGGTTCTGAGAAGGAGGGCTCGGTTCCAAGTGCCAACGTGCAGGGCATGGACAAAGGGTCTGTGCAGGACATGGCCGTGTCGAGCTCCTCGCCCCAGAGCAGCACAGCCTACATGTTGGTCAACACCAAACCCCTCCCCGTGACCGTCAAGTCCCCGGTGCTGCCCTCGGGCCACCACCTGCAGATCCCAGCGGACGCGGAGGTGAAATCTGTCCCGGCTTCCCTGCTGCCCCCCGCGATCCAGCAGAAGATCCTGGCGGCCGCAGCCAACACCGCGGCCGACGGCTCCAGGACGCCGACGGTGATTTACGTGTCCCCTGTGAACACCGTGAGAACCCCCCAGGTCCTCCCCAAGCGGCTGCAGGCCTTCTGCCCCCAAACCACCCCGGAGGCTCCCAAGGCCTTGCTGCTGACGGCAGCCCCCGAGGGGGCTGGTTCTCCCAGCCCGGCCCCGGCCGAGGGGCGGCAGCGCCGGCAGAGCCCCATGAAGTGGATCGTGCAGGAGGCCGCCCCTCTCTCGTCCCCGTGTCTGATCCCGGTGAAATCCTCCAACAACGTGGCTTCCAAGATCCTGAAGACCTTGTCAGACACCAAGAACGTGGAAGTGAGCTCTGCCAGCATTCTGCCCCTGTGTTCCGGCGGGAGCCAGGCCAAGCTCGCGCCGCTGAAGGACAACGCCCTGGTCATGTACAACGGGAAGGTCTATCTGCTGACCAAGAGAGGGTCTGACGTCCTGTCAGCCCAGGCTGAAAGACAAACCCCCTCCTCCTCCGAGGCTTCCCTCTGGAAGGAGACGCCCCAGCGAATGGACTCCTCTGCTGTCAATCAAATAACCAGCAAAGTGGTCAACCTGGTGCTGTCCAAGAGCAAAGGAGTGCTGCTGGCTCAGAGGGACCCAAACCCACGTGCAGACCCCCAGAATTCATTCCCACACGACGCCACACCCGCCCCTGTGGCTCTGGTGACGCCCAGTGCTGAGCAGCAGGATCCGGGTGCCATCCAGAGACATCCCTGCCCCGTGTCATCCCCGGCAGACCCCCCGGCCCTGGCTGTGGGGACACAGTGGCACCATGGCAGAGACAAGAGTCACCCCCTGCCCAGAGCAGCGGGGGCTGTGTCACCTCAGGGGGAGCAGGAATGTGCTCCCAGTGGAGACTGGCCCAAGGTAATTTAATTGCCAATTAAACGCGCCCCCCAGTCTCTGATGGGCTTTGAGGTGGCAAAATGGCCCTTGGGGAGTTCATGGATTTTTATCCCCAGGGATCCCGGTCTGGAGTTGATTCTGGCCCATAAATGGCCTTTTTTTCCCCCCTGGGATTGAGCTGTGCAAGTGGGAAATGCAGGAGGAGGAGAAAGGGGCCAGCAAAGATGGCGTTTATGCCCTCACGGGACAGACTGTGGGGACCTGGAGCTCCAGCGGGGCTGGTCGTGGTGTGAAATGTCCAGGGTGGATCCTCCCGCGTTCCCAGCACAGCTTTGGGCTGCAGGTGGGATGTGAGATGGAGAAGTTTGCAGCTTCCCAGTGGGAGAACGAGCTGGAGGAGCAGAGTTTGTTCTCCTGGCAGGGCACAGTCAGGTTCAGGCTCCTTCCTCCCATGGACCCACCTCCTGTTTCGCTTGTTCCCCACCTGAAAAAGGGTTGAAATACAGTTGATTTCTGCATTGGCTTTAACCTGGGGGAAAAAAGTCGAGCAAAGGTGCAGCTTTCAGCCCCTAAATTTGCCACACCCTGGATTTTAAAGAGCAGAGGCACTGCCTGCTCCTCCCTTCTCTTCCTCGGGGACTTTGCAGGTGTAGAATGGGGGGTTCTCTTGTTGCTCCTCTGCTTTCTGTGGTTGCTGGTTGGCCTGGATGTTTTCTGAATGTTCCATGGTGGATTTTCATTGTTTTGGGGGTGGTTAAAATGGGGTTTTAAGTAATTAATGAGTGTTAGACCTATGATAATGTGTATAATTTACCAGAATTATTTTCTGTGCTAAATGAGGCTCTTGGAGGGGGGCAGGCACAGCCAACATTCTCCTCTCCTTCCATCACCTCTTCTTTCCTATTTCCATATTTTATCTATTTTTATGGAGAGAGAGAGAGAGAAAGCCAGAGAGGGACTGATGGCTCTCCTGCTGCTTCTGTGTTTCAGATCCTGTGGGAACACATGGATTCCCTGGGAAAGGAGAAAACACAACCCCCAGAGCAGCCCCACTGGAAGCAGTACTTGGAATTAAGGAGAAAATTTGGGCTGTGCAAGGAGGAGAGAGTTTACCTGAGGAGAATCCCACTAACACAGGACACCTGGGAGAACCCGGGTGAAGGGGGTTGTTCCAGCGACAGCCTGGAGAGGAAAAGTGATTCTTGCAGCTCATCCTCACTGGATGTGGAAATAAGGAGCTGCCTTCAGGAGTGTGTTCAGGAGGAAAAGGTACCTGGAAATGTTTCAGGGCTAAACCCTCGGAAAGGCGCTGCCAGTGCAGGGCTGGGGGTTGTTGGGAGCCCCCCAGCTCCGGATCCACCAGGAATCCTCAGGACAATTGTTCCTAGAACATGTTTGGGGTTTCTGAGCACCAGCTGAGAATCTCTGTGCTTGGTTTGGGGCTCCACTGGAGGGAATTTGGACAAGGAATGGTTTGGAGGAGTTTGGCCCCACTGGTGGTGGCTGGACAGTCCCAGGGATGGTCCTGGTGGGAACTGGGGCCTCTGTGTCCTGATTGGTGTTTAACCTTGAGTTTGTCCAAGCAGAGGAATGGGAGGATAATTTAGTGATTAACATAATTTATAATTAATTAAAAATTGTATCAGTTGAATTTGAGATCAGCCAAGTGCCACTATATCAAGGCTGTGGGTTTATTAGAACTAAATCAGAACTAATTTATTAAAATGAACTTACCTGTGGACCTGCCCAATCTTCAGAGCTACAAATCCTTATAAACCTTGTCCTTTGTCACTGGGAGAACTCGGTGGGATGTTCCTGGAAGGGGGAACTTCCATCCAGATGCATGGGGAGGATTTTATCCGTCCAAAGTTCAGCCAAGTGTCCTGCATTTCCTTTTGTGTGACCCTGCCCAGCCCAACCAAAGCTTCTTTCAGGTTTTGCTAATTCTGTGCTAAAACTGAGCAGATTTAAAGCTGCTCTTAAGATTAAACCCATCCCTGGAAGTGTCCAAGGCCACTTGGAGCAACCTGGAACAGTGGAAGGTGTCCCTGCCCATGGCAGGGGGTGGAACTGGATGAGCTTTGAGGTGTCTCCCAACCCAACCCATTCCATAATTCCATGACTTAAATACCAGGATATCCGAGAGGCATTTCCCCTGGTAATGGGCATTTCCCATGGTTGAGCTTTTCGGAAATTTAAACATGAAGAATTGTGGTTCATGTTGAATTTTCCCATCAGGTTAGGGAGTCTTTGTCTTGCTCTTGTGTTCAACAACTTGAGCAGCCACAGGAGATGAGGGGCAGGCCCAGCAGAGGCGGGTGTGCAGCATCCTTCCACGGCCAGGAGGGAGTTCGATGGCCTGGAATTTTTAACTGGGAATCTTGGCTAGGAAAATATGGAGCACAGGAAGGTGTCCCTCTGCTAAAGGCAGTGAATCCTGAGGAGTTTGCAGCAGAGAACTCGTGCTTTGTGCTCCCTGAACGTGGCGCTGGGGCTGATCCAGCATTTTGTCTGTTCCTGCCCCTGCAGGTCCTTGTGGATCCGGAAGAAGATCTGACCAGGAAAAGGAAAATCAAATCCTCCCCACTGTCAGACAGTGGGAAGAGAAGGAGAAACTCAGCCAGATCCTCCACAAGCCCAAGTTCAGAAGCCACCAATGCCCCTCCCAGGAGCGTTTCACCCCCTCCAGCCTCCCCAGAGCCGAGTATTCCCACGGGATCCTCCAGAGCTTCCCAAGGGAGGGACTCGGAGCCGGGGACACCCCCGGTGTGCACCGACAGCACAGACTTGGAGATCCCAGAGCTGGTGACTCCTGGAGGGGCTGCCTCCCTTCTGGAAGGTTCTTTCCGGGATGACGCTTTCCCTGTGGCTCCCCCAGACCTGGACGAGACGATTCGGGATGAGAAAATCAGGAGGCTGAAGCAGCTCCTGCGGGAGCGGGAGGCGGCGCTGGAGGAGATGAGGAGGGAGATGCAGCGGAGCTGAGAACCCCCCTCCAGCTCCTCCGTTCCTGCTCCAAGGAGAAAGCCCTCCCTGAATTGAACACTCCTGGCCGGTGGAGCAGCCTCAGGCATTTCAAGTTGTGGGTGTGTTAGGAATTCCCGGTGGGAACGCTGGGAATAGGAGATAGGGACTGTCTGATTCCGCCCCTGGGACATCCCCCAGCGCAGCCAACGGGCACCTTCCTCAGCACAGGCCCCATATGTGGGGGTCGGGGGGTTCTGTGCCAGCCTTGGCAAAGGAATTTTGGGATCCCAGGGCCTGGGTGCAGACTGGGAAGCCCCAGCAGTGGATCTGATTTTGGTTGTTTTCCTTGTGGGCTTGAGAACTTTTTTGGTGAATCCCTGGGAATTTTTTGGTGAATCCCTGGGAACTTGTTTTGTGAATCCTTGAGAACGTTTTTTGGTGAATCCTTGAGAACTTTTTTTGGTGAATCCTTGAGAACTTTTTGGTGAATCCCTGGGAACTTGTTTTGTGAATCCCTGGGAACAGTTGTCAGGACACAGGTGGTAACCGCTTGGTGGGTTAATGGATATATTTAAGGGATCTGGGAGTTGGACTGTCAGGCAGTGACAGAGCAGATATTTATCAGACCCTGGAGGAGGAGCCCTGGGCCCGCTCCGAGGATTCCTGGCTCTCCATGTGGTTATTGTGAGCCCTTATAAGGCCTTGGCCAGCTGTGCAATGTGGGGCTTTGCCTGGTGTGGAGGGTGGGGGGTGTTTTTTTTAACCAGAACTCCGTTAATAATAATTTCTCGATGCTGAAAGTGGGGTTTCTTTAGCCCCAGGTGGTGTCTCTAACAGTCCTTGGTGGGTGTCTTTGGATTTGGTGTTGCCTGGACGTGGTTCATGCCACCCACCTCCAACTTGGTTGGAGTTGAAGGGTGGGATGTCTTTGGACCCTCGTCCTCCGTGTCTCTGGCTCCTGCAGGTCCTCCCGCAGCTCCTCCCTCTCTCTGACAACAATTAATAACTTTTCATTTGTTCCCAGCAGAAGTTGTCACTGGTTTTTCTTCCCCTTTGCCCATTTATGGTTTATTTGGGCCATCACCAACCCCCTGCTGGTTGTTGCTTCCCGGGGTTATTTTGTGTCGTCGTTCTTGTTTTCTGTGTTTTAATCCAATTTTCACCCCCAGGTGTTCATTTGTTGCCCACAGGGGGTTGGTGGAGGGTGTTGCTTTGGAGATGGGTCCTGGAGAGCTCTGCCAGCCCCACCTCCCCTGGATTCTGGGAGTCCTGACCGTGTGAAAAACTCCCGTGGGTTTGGAGAGGGAAGAAGAAGGAAGTCCCTGCTCTGAGGAATCTCCAGCTTGGGTTGGAAGGGACCTTGAAGATCATTTCATGGTGGGCAGGGACACCTTCCCCTAGACCAGACTGAGGTCCAGCCTGGCCATGGGCACTTCCAGGGATGGGGAGAGCTTGGATAGAGAACCAGGCACAGAGTGGAGGGTGGGGAAGGAAGGTGAGTGATGGAAACAAACTCTTTTGGTTGAGGTGGAGGTTGCTCTGGGAGCGAGGAGCAGGTCAGGGCATCCATGGGGTCATTGTGTGTGGGGAGAGGGAGTTTTGGGGCAGAAATCCCATCGTTTGGCCCAGGGAAGCAGATTCATTAAACACTTAATGAGGGGCTGGTGAGAGAAGGATGTGGCTGAATTGGTCCTGGATTGGATGGAGGGAAGGACCAGGGCTTGGACTCTGATCCCTGTGGGTCCCTCCCAGCGCAGGATATTCCATAATTCTGCAGCCACTGCAGGCGTGGGACCTCCAGTGGTATATGTGCGGAGCAAAGGGGAAAATTCCATGGGATGTGGGGGAAAATGGGGGGTTTTGAGCAACACTTAAAGACAATTCCTGCCTGCTGCTCCCAGCAGGGGTGGGAGAAGCCCAGGTTTGGCCAAGGCTGCCAGAGATGAGCAGGAGCGAGGGGTCAGTCATTCTGTGGGAAGGGTGGGATCTTGGCCAATCCCAAACTGCTCCCTCGCTCCCCTCCTGTGGGATGGGGGGAGGTACAAACCCAACGGAGCTGTAGGTTGAACCAAAGGCAGTTTGGAAAAGCAAACTCGGGAATTCGATCCTTGTCCTGTCAGCAGGCAGAGGGTTGGCCCTTTCCAGGCTCTCCGTGTGTGTGATGTGAAATTGGGAAGAGAAATCCCGCGACCGTAAATGTCCCTTAATCCTCCTGCTGCCATCGGGTTTTTATGTGCTGAGTGTGACCTTGCGTGGCCCAGAAAATCCTGAGATCAGGCTGGGAAGACGGTCCTGGCTGTGCCCATTCCCAGCTTCTTGTCCAGTCCCAACTTGTCCATCCCTGACTTCTTGTCCATTCCCAACTTCTGGTCCGTTCCCAGCTTCTGGTCTATCCCAAGTTCTGGTCCATCCCAGCCCGCTCTGGGGTCACACAGTGGGAGGAGGAGGAATCCTGGATGTCCTGTGGTTACTCCAAGCATGGGTGTGTCACCCCCAGTCCCCTCCCACATCCCAAATGTGGCGTGTGGGGCTGCTGGAAGGGCACTGACTCCATCCCACGGGATATGAAGAGGTGGGACTTGGGAAGGAGGTGGAAGCAGCCTCGTGTCTGGTGCCTTCTGACAAACGTCCTTCCTGTGTTTTCCAAGATCTCCAAGGAAATGAATGAAGCCAAGATCTCCTTTCCTCTCCTCTCACCAGAGCATTCCAGCACTGACATTCCACAACATCTGTCTCCCAGAAGCCCAGCCAGAATGGACCACTGGCCTGAGTTTTCCCTAAAATACTGAAAAGTAGGAGAAGAATCCTCACTGCAAGGTCGGGATGGAATGTGGCCAGTAGGATTTGGTGGAAAAAAAGTGAATGGGCTGTTTCCAATCCAACCCTGGAAACCCCCTGGCACAGATCAGAGGGACAAAGTGAAGCCAAGTATGGAAGAGGCAGAGATGCCTTCTTGGAATGAGATCCATGCAAAGCTGGGAGGGTCACGGAGAGCCAAGAGAAGCCCCTTGGAGGGGTGAAAGTTGTTCCAACAGGAGCAAAGAGGCTCCCAAGAGCCAAGGAAAGAGCTGGTTGTTGGAGCTGTTCTTCATCCTCACTCGTCTGCAGCACGGATTTGTTTCTCCTGCTCCTGTTCATCCTTGGGCTCCCGGGATCCATGAGGAGTTTCTGACAGGAACGGGAGTTCTGGGAACACTGGCTGGGACCCAGGGGTGACAGTCCCTGGTGGCTGTCCCTGGGGCAGAATGTGTTGCAGTTCCACACGGGGACAACTCCCAGTACAGATTAAACCCGTGGATTTAGACCATGAATTAAAACTGTTCCCTCGAGCAAATACTCCGGAAGAATCCGTGCAAGACCTTTTGGGAGTTTCAGGTCCAAAGAGCAGAGGGGGCAGCAAGGGCTGGACAGACCAGGCCGGGGAGCAAAGCCGGGCCTGGGCCAGGCCCAACGTCAGCCAGAGCTGGGCAGGACTGGCCTGGTGTCAATGCTCAGCTGGGGACAACTCACCACAGCCTTCCAGGGAGGCACAGCCCTTCCAACCAGCCTGTCCCGGACATTCCTGCATCCACAGGATCCTTTGGGTTGGAAAAGACCCTCCAGAGCATCAAATCCAACCGGAAACCTGACACAGCCAAGCCCAGACACGGGCACTGGAGGCAACTGGGAGTGGCTTTGGGGTCTGTGCAGGCCACCTGACCAGGAAAACAACCCCCTGGATGACGCCCTGGACAGGCAGGAGCCACCAGGCTCATGTCCACACCCCTGCTCCTCACAGGGGGCTTCACCCACCCAACAGAGTGGGGCAGAACCGACCCAGGAGGTTCTGGGGTGTGTTGGTGGTGATAAATTCCAAGAGGTGGAAGAGCCAACAAGGAGCAAGGGCCATGCTGGACCTCATGCTCACCTGCCAGGAGGGGCTGCTGTGGAAAGGGAAGCTCAGGGAACATGGAATGTGGAGTCTGAGCTCCTGGGGACAGCGAGGAGGGCACAGCAAACCCTGCCCTGGGTTTGGGAGAGCAGAGTTCGGCCTCTCCAGGGCGGGCAGAGTCCCCCGGGATAAAGCCCTGGAGGGAAGAGAAGCCCAAGGTTGATATTCGAGGGTCACCTCCAGGCTCGGGAGCGACGCAGCCCAAGGAGGAGGAAGTTGGAGAAAAGCAGCTGGGAGGGCAAACAAGGGGCTCCTGGACAAACTCCAGCATGAAAAGCCTCCTGAGGCGAGAAGGAAGGACAGGCACCCTGGGAGGAGAACACGGAGCTGGTCTGAGCAGGCAGGGGCACGTCAGGAAAGGTGCAGCTCTGAAGGAGTTGAGCCTCGCCTGGGACATCAAGGCAACAGAAAAGCCTCTGTTGGGAAGACGAAGCCTGGGGAAGAGGAGGACTTGTCCTTCCTCCAGGAGACCTGGTTACCCAGGGCCTGGAGGAGGCTGAGGCTCTCCAGGAAGGTTGTGCCTCAGCCCTCGCCAGCTCCAGCTGCAGGAGGCAACAGCAGGGACTGGCAGAAGGAAGGACCGTCCACAGCAGGAGAATCCCAGAATCCTTGAGGTTGGAAAAGGCCGCCAGGACCATTGAGTCCAACCTGTGACTGATACCCACCTTTTCCCCCAGCCCAGAGCACTGAGTGCCACGGCCAGGCCTTCCTTGGACACCTCCAGGGCTGGGCACTCCAAACCTCCCTGGGCAGCCCCTGCCAAGGCCTGACCCCCCTTTCCAGGAGGGAATTCCTGTTGATCTCCAACCTGACCCTCCCCTGGTACAGCCTGAGGCCGTTCCCTCTCCTCCTGTCCCTGTTCCCTGGGAGCAGAGCCCGACCCCCCCCGGCTCCCCCCTCCTGTCAGGGAGAGCCAGAAGGTCCCCCCTGAGCCTCCTTTGCTCCAGGCTGAGCCCCCCCCCGCTCCCTCAGTTCTCCTGCTGCTCCAGACCCTTCCCAGCTCCCTCAGTTCTGGTGCTCCAGACCCTTCCCCAGCTCTGTCCCCTTCCCTGGACTTGAGAAGATCAGAGAGACCATCCAAGGATCCTGAAGGTGCTCAAGTCCACGGGACCTGATAAGATGCATCCAAGGATCTGGAGGGAGATGGTGGGAGTGCCAAGTCACTCTCCATCGTGTTTGAGGAGCTGTGGCAGTCCAGTGAAGTTCCCACAGGCTGGAAAAGGGGAAGTTTGGCCCTGCTTTTAAAAAGAAGGAAGAGCCAGAGCACTCCGGGGCAATGAGCCTCATGTTGGTGCCCAGCAAGGTCATGGAGCAGATCCTTCTGGAAGCTGCACGTGGAAGATGAGGAGGTGATTGGTGACAGCCAACCTGGCTTCCCTGAGGGCAGATCATGCCTGACATGGCCTCGTGGTGTCACCTTGGGGTGACAGTGCTGGTGGACAAGGACAGAGTGACTGTCCCCACCTGCCTGGGCTGGTGCAGCGGGTGACACCGACAGTGACGCTCAAACTGCAGAGACACAGATGTGGTGGATGGAGCAGTCGGGGGATGAGGAAGTGGCTGGTCAGTGACACTCAGAGGTGGCTGTGGCTCGATGCCCACGTGGAGCCCTCGGGGGTCGGTGTTAGTGTCATGGACACTGGGACTGCAGCACCCTCAGGAGGTGCTGATCACACTGAGCTGTGGGGGGGGTCACACACCACAGGGAAGGGACCTGGACAGGCAGGAGAGGTGGGACCATGTGACCCTCATGAAGTTCAACGAAATTAAGCACAAGATCCTGCCCCTGACTTGGAGCAACTCCAGGCACAAATCCAGGCTGGGAGATGAATGGATTGAGAGCAGCCCTGGAAAGAAGGACCTGGGGGTGCGGCGGGATGAGAAGCTCAACGTGAGAAGCTCCATCAATGGACGAGGGAAGGGCTGCAGGTGTCGTTTGTCTGGACTTCCATAAATGTTGGACTTCCATGGACTTCCCGACATCCTCCTGCTAAACCAGAGCGGTGGATTCCAGGGGTGGATTGTCACATGCAGAGGGAAGAGGTCACCAGCTGAGTCCCCTTGGACACCAGTGACCGGTGGTGCTGGGACCGGTGGGGTTTCAGATCCTCACTAATGACCCAGATGGGGGTCGGGGCCCCTGCAGTTTTCAGGTGACCCCGAGCCGAGGGTGCAGGGACACACCTGAGGGACGGGGACACCCAGGGGCACCTGGACGAGCTCCACAAGTGGCCCCTGGGAATCTCAGGAGGTTCAACAAGGCCAAGGGCTGGTGCTGCCCCTGGATCGGGATCAATCCCGGCTGGGGATGAGCAGATGGAGCAGCCCCGGGAGAAGGACTTGGGGTGCTGGTGGGGGAGAGGCTGGAGATGACCCAGCCCAGACCCCGCCCCGTGCCCTGGGCTGAGCCCACAGTAGGGACAGCAGGCAGGGGGGGATTCTGCCCCTCTGCCCCCTCAGGGGAGACCCCCCTGCAGCAGAAGGATGTGGAGCTGCAGGAGTGAGTCCAGAGGAGGCCACAGAGATGATCCAGGAGATGGAAAACTGCTCCCGTGAGGAAAGGCTGAGAGGACTGGGATTGTTGGAGAAGAGAAGGCTTCGGGGTGACCTCACTGTGGCTTCCCAGTGCCTGAGGGGACCAGCAAGAACCGTGGAGAGGGACTGGGGACAGGACACAGGGAATGGCTTCCCACTGCCAGAGGGCAGGGATGGATGGGATATTGGGAAGGAATTCCTGCCTGGGAGGGTGGGGAGGGGCTGGGATGGAATTCCCAGAGAAGCTGTGGCTGCCCCATCCCTGGAAGTGCCCAAGGCCAGGTTGGATCCCCCTGGGATAGTGGGAGGTGTCCCTGCCCAGGGTAGGGATGGGACTGGATGGGATTTAAGGTCCCTCCTAACCCAGATGGGTAACTCTGGAGCAGTTGGGAGCAGGGAGCTGCTCCTGGTGCTGCCCATCCCGGGTTCTGCCCATCCCTGGGTTCTGCCCCTCCCGGGTTCTGCCCATCCCTGGGTTCTGCCCATCCCGGTTCTGCCCATCCCAGGTTCTGCCCATCCCGGGTTCTGCTCGCCCCTCATCGTGCCTGTGTCAGAAGGCAGCAGAGGACAAGGCAGAGGGTGTTTCTGGCCTTGGGGAGGTCGTTTCCCCCCAGAAGTTGGTGCTCCGAGGTCGAATTCCCGACGATCTTTGGCCAAGCAGGAGCCACCATGGGGTGTGGGCTGGGAGTTGGGGTTGATTCAGGAATGTGCTGGTTTGGGCAGTGGAATTTTTGGGGCTGGAAAAGCCCTCTGAGGTCACCGAGTCCGACCCTTCCCCAGCACTCACCACGTCCCCAAGTGCCACATCCGTGATTTTTAGGTTCCCCCAGGGATGGGGACTCCACAGTGCCCCGGGAAGCTGTGCCAGGGCTGGAGACCCCTCTGGAGAAGAAACATTTCCTGATACCAATCCTAAACCTTGGGCTGCCCTGGCTGGGGTCACAGAGGGGAATCAGGGGCTCTCTGGGGCAGGAATTGCTCCTGGGAGCAGCAGGAATGAGCTGTCCGTGCTTCACAGGGATCCCGGGACAGAGCAGGGAAGGGAAGGCTATTCCAGGCCCCACAGGGAAGGGCCTTCAGGAACCTTCTGGAGAGATGTAGGAATGGGGCTTTCCCTAAAATATAATAATGTAATATAATAATAGTATACAATAAAAATATGATAAAATTATTCAAATATATAAATAAATACCTGTAAATATATAATATATAAATATAAACATAAATATATGGACATATAACAATAAAAATGACTAATAATAGAAATAATCTATGATATAATAAGCTCAAATATCCTTGGGAAAGGCTCCCAAGCTGTGGAGCCCTTGGGGTCTCTGTGAGCGACCCTTCCCCAGCACTCACTGAGTCCATGTCATTCCTGTCTCCCTGCTCTCCTCCTCCACTGTCCCCAGCAGCTGGGCATTTCTTGGCTCCCCAGCGTGTTTCCAGGACATGGATTGTGGATCCCAGGCTGAGTTGGGCTGGAAGTGCAGCGACAGGTTTAAACCTGGGACCTGCTGGGATTCCAGGAGGCCTCCAACTGGAATTCCTCTCCTGTTGCTTTCCCTCCAGGAAGGGAAGATCCCAGCAGGAGGAAACTGCTGGAGCTCAGGCACAGAGCCCTTGGGATAATGTGGGAAGGGAGCTGAGCTCTTCCCACCCAATGGGGCCAAAGGATGGCGCTGGAGGGTCTGTGTGTGATCCAACATCCCTGTTTTCCTGCACTTTGGTGGGAAGAGCAGCTCCAGAGGCTCCAGACTGGGAGCTGCTGGGAGCAGCTGGAGGAGGGAAATGCTGGAGGAGGGAAGAGCTGGAGGAGGGAAATGCTGGAGGAGGGAAGAGCTGGAGGAGGGAAATGCTGGAGGAGGGAAGAGCTGGAGGAGGGAAGAGCTGGAGGAGGGAAGAGGTGCTGGCTCTGGTTGGAGGCTCTTGGGGAGCCCCAGGGACACGGAAGTCCATGTCGACACTCCAGGTGACACTCCAGGTGTGTCCAAGGGGACGGGACATGGGCCTGCCTCGGCTGAGCCTCCCACTGAGCAACAGGGATACTCAGTGTGGGAATTCCTGGATCAACCTGTCTGTCAGCTCCAATAGGGAGAGGGAGAGAGGGAAGGCCAGGCTGGATGAACTTGGAGCAACCTGTGCTGGTGGGAGGTGTCCCTGCCCAGGGCAGGGGTGGAACAGGATGGGCTTTAAAGTCCCTCCCAACCCAATCCATTCCATGATTCCAGGAAACTTGGAGCAGAGGGGTTTGCCCTTGGAGCAGCTTGGACAGGGTGCTGTTCCTAAGAGTTGGGGAGAGGCTTGGGACAAGGGATGGAGGGAGAGGACACAGGGAATGGCTTCCCACTGCCAGAGGGCAGGAATAGACGGGATATTGGGAAGGAATTCCTCCCTGGGAGGGTGGGGAGGGGCTGGGAAGGAATTCCCAGAAGTTGCCCCATCCCTGGAAGTGTCCGAGGCTGGGTTGGAGCAGCCTGTGATGGTGGGAGATGTCCCTGCCCAGGGCAGGGCTGGAACCAGAAGGGCTTTGAGGTCCCTCCCAATTCCAACCATTCCATCATTCCGTGAAACTCGGGGCAGGTCATGGATCAGCCCCATGGCCCCATGGGGGGCAAGGATGAGGCCGGAGGCTCCTGCATCCAGAGGGCCTGGAGAGAGGGGGCGAGGGAGGAGTGATGAGGACACAGAGCTCTTGAATACCCTTCATTTAATCCTTCATTGGGGGCAGAAATGTCTCCGACCGTCCCCAGCTCGGGCACGTTCTCATTGCTGCAGGGTAGAAGTGCCAAGGGCAGCAACATCACGTCACCCCGGCCCGGGACAACAGAAATGCCTGGAAGTGCCACTGCTGCTGCTGCTGCAGGAATTCCTGAGCCCTGGGGGCTCCGTCAGACGCTCCCTGCGAAGAGCAGCCCCTGCTCCTCCGGCCCACAGCCCGGGGGAGACACAGGGGCCAGGGTCTGTCCCTGCAGGGTCACCACGGCTCCCAGGGACACCTTCTGGGGGGAGCACAGGGGGTCCGGTCAGGGCCTCATCCCTCTCCCAGGGATTCCCTGCACTGGGAATTCCAGTCAGTGCCTCCTTCTGCACTGGGAATTCCGGTCAGTGCCTCATTCCACAATGGGAATTCTGGTCAGTGCCTCATCTCGCACTGGGAATTCTGGTCAGTGGCTCATCCCACACTGGGAATTCCAGTCAGTGCCTCATCCCTCTCCCAGAGATTCCCTGCACTGGGAATTCCAGTCAGTTAAAGCCAGTTAAAGTCAGTTAAAACCAGTTGAAGCCAGTTGGAACCAGCTAAAGTAACGTAAAGACAGTTAAAATCAGTTAAAGGCATTTGGAGCCAGTTGAAGCCAGTTAAAACCAGTTAAAGTCAGTTAAAGCCAGTTGGAGCCTTTAAAGTCAGTCAGAACCAGCTGAAGCTGGTTAAAACCAGCTGAGGCAGCTGGAGCCAGGTAGACCCAGCAGGAGCCAGCCAAGGCCAGTTAGACCCAGTCAAAGCCAGCGTGGCTGGAGCCGTGTGGGCACGGCCAGGATGGAGCCGGGGGTCCCTCCTGGGATGGAGCTGAGCTGCTCCCCCTGCGGATCCTCCGGCCCCGGGTACTGACCCATCCCTCAAAGGTCTTCGCCGACCCGGAGGATTCCCCAAATCTAATCTAAGTTGGGCATAACTTGGTCCTAACTTGGACCTGGACCGTGCCCTGCCCCACCCAGGCTGGGCAGCAGCAGGAGCTCCGGCACTTTACCTGGAAGTCCTGGATGTAGGTGAGGAAGAAGCTGAGGAAGGAGAAGGCCAAGGACCACTCGGAGACGGTGCTGATCATGTGGGGGGTATATCCCTGTGTAGGAGAGGGGGACATCGGTGGGAAAAGCTGCTCTGGGAGCTGCTGGGACACAAAAATGCCTTGTGACTTCCCATGGGACATCCCACATCCCGCTGGAGAACAGAATTCCTTGGAGCCTCCAAGAGTGAAGTGTTGAAGAGTGGGAATGGCCAAGAAAGCCCCTGGCATGGCCCCACCAGGAATTTAATACCTGAAGGCTCAGTCCAGAGCTGGACCTGACCAACAAACCCTCTGAGCAGGGAGGTTCAGGCTCTGGGGCCAGGAGGGATTGATTTGAGGTCACACTTGGAGCTCCAGCTGTTCTGGGATTGATTTAAAGTTGCACTTGGAGCTCCAACTGTTTTGTGGGAGCAGAACTTCAGCGAGTCCTGGCACAGGCTGTCCAGACAGGTTGTTGTGGACCCTCCATCCCTGGAAGTGGGAACAACCTGGGCTAGTGGAAGGTGTCCTGGTCCATGGAATGAGGTGGGATTTGAGGTGCCTTCCCACCCAAACCAGCCTGGGATTCCAGGATTCTGGAGTCCCTCTGGTCTGCAGCCAGGCTGGGAGAGCTGGGAATGTTCCCCTGGAGAAGGGAAGGCTCCAGGGACACCTTGGAGCCCCTTCCAGGGCCTAAAGGGGCTCCAGGAGAGCTGGAGAGGGCCTGGGGACAAGGGCTGGAGGGACAGGACACAGGGAATGGCTTCCCACTGCCAGAGGGCAGGGATGGATGAGATACTGGGAAGGAATTCCTGTCTGTGAGGGTGGGGAGGGGCTGGGATGGAATTCCCAGAGAAGCTGTGGCTGCCCCATCCCTGGGAGTGCCCAAGGCCAGGCTGGAGCCTCCTGGGATAGTGGGAGGTGTCCCTGCCCATGGCAGGGTTGGGACTGGATGGGCTTTGAGGTCCTTTCCCACCCACCCCAGCCTGGCATTCCAGGATTCCAGGGAGCTCCTGTCACACCCACGCCGCGTCTGGAGCGGCAGGAACGTCCCCCCATCCCTGCTCACCCTCTCCTGGGGGTCCCAGTGCAGCTTCTGCACCAGGTCGGCTCCGTAGAGGCCACTGTAGAGCAGCACCGAGGACACAAACACTGCGGGGGGTCAAGGAAGGGCAAGGCCAGGCAAGAGCCCCCTGGAGCTTTAGGCCCGGCTTTGGGCCCGGCTGAGCCTGGCAGGGCCCTGCCTGCTGCCCACGAGGCTCCTCCGTGTGAGGAGTGGGGTTGGTGCCACGGGCTCTTCACCTCCTGGACCTGGAGCTCATCCCAGCCACTAATGAATTACTGTCCCAGCCATTAATTAATTCCTGTCACATCCAAGGGTTAACTTGGCCCTCCACCCACTCCCCTTGTTCTCTGGGAGCTGCACCTTGTTATCCCTCCCTGATCCCACGTCATCCCTCCCTGATCCCGGTGTCCTCAAGGGAGCACCGGAGCTGTGGCCAGCTGGCAGCACTTCCTGAGCACTTGGAATACTTTCAGAGCTGTTTTCCAGGCTAAGGGAGCCCAGACACCTGGGCCTCCCAACCACGTGGAATTCTTGCCTCGTGGGTCACGGGCTGGAATTCTGTGTCAGCTTTCCTTTCTGAGTCAGAATCCAGCACACTCGACATTCCCAGCTGGAATACAAGATCCCTCACACTCGACATTCCCAGCTGGAATACAGACTCCAGCACACTCGACATTCCCAGCTGGAATACACAATCCAGCACACTGCACATTCCCAGATGGAATACAGGATCCAGCACACTCTCATTCCAAGCCTTTCAGCTGGGAGGGTTAAATTAGTTTGGATCCCAACCCTGTGGAGTTCCCATGTGCCAGTGCCCCATCCCAGGGTGAGGATGAAGGATGAAGGATGAAGGATGAAGGATACTGCTCCCGATGCTGCAGGAGCTCCAGAGGAGCACGGCCAGGCGGGCCCGGAAGATTCCCTTGCCGTGGAATTGCGGCTGCATCAGGAAGGACAGGATGGTCTGCACCAGCATGTAAACGGCTCCCACTCCAAAGGTCAGGCAGGCTCCCAGCACGTGGATGTAGTACAGGATGCATTTCTGGGAAAAGGAGGCACCTCCTGCTTTTCTGTGAACCCCCAGAAACACTGTCCTCTGGAAAACTTTGGAACTTGTCAGTAAACATGTCAGTAAACACGTGAGAACACCCTGCCCCCCAGGCTGTTCTCACATTCCCAGCTAAGCAGCGGATTTGCCCTGGAGTTGGAGTTTCCAGCCCTTGGAATCGCTGCTTTTGGGAGGCTCTCGTGGTGAAATTCCAGGCCAGAGCTGGGCCTTAAATACAGGGATCTGGGGGAGCTGTTGGTGTTAATAACGGACAGAAATGCAGGAATTGGGGCAGGGAATAACTACAAAAATATCCAGGTTTTTTAACAGTTTCCAGGTGGGAATTGGACCCAAAATCCCCCAGTTTGCTCCCAAGGTAAATAAGGGGTAACTAAAAAAAAAATCCATTTTTTTAAACAGTTTTCTGGTGGGAATTTGACCCCCAAACCCCCAATTTTCCATGAAAAATTTCCCAGGGATTTCAGAGCAAGGTGAGGAAAGCCCAAACCTGGAAGTTTGCAATGATGCAGAGGCCGAAGCAGCTTATCCAGCCCAAGGCGAGGCCGATCCTGTTGAGCCTGAGGATCCTGGAATTCTCTGGGATCAGGGCACACACCTGTTTGTAGCGGACGTACATCGTGGCCACCCCTGCAGGGACAACAGTGACATTCCCAGGGTCCTTTTTCCACTGGGAAGGCACTGAGTGACACAAGGAATTCCTTAAAATACAGGGATTTTTTTTATGGATCACAGGAGTAGGGAAGCTGAGGGGCTGGAATGACACAGCAGCAAGTAATTCAAATACATCGATTTTCCTGAGATTTTCTCCATTTAACAACCTCCCCCCCCCCGGCTGTTTTTTCCCTCCTTCCAGGTAAATAACTGCCTGGAATTCGCATTTTTATTGCTTTTACTCATCTTGTTGGTTTTTTTAATTCCTTTTCTGCCCTTCTGGAAGCTGCAATTCCCATGCTGGGTTCCTGGATAACCCCCCTGGCCCCTGATTTCCTCTACAGGGAGATTTATTGCCAATGTTTGATTTTTGCCCAAGAATTCAGGGCCCATCAATGACCTGAGGGGCAAATCAAATTGTCTGAAGCTTTTCCTACTCACCCAGGAAGGTGGAAACATTCAACATGATCCCAAACAAGCATCTTTCAGGTGGAATCGTCCCCGTGTCGCTGGAAAAGAGAAATTCCAGGGATGGGGCAACTTCTGGGAATTCCATCCCAGCCCCTCCCAGCCAGGAATTCCTTCCCAATATCCCATCCAACCCTCTGGCAGTGGGAAACCATTCTCTGTGTCCTGTCCCTCCAGCCCTTGTCCCCAGTCCCTCTCCAGCTCTCCTGGAGCCCCTTTAGGCCCTGGAAGGGGCTCCAAGGTGTCCCTGGAGCCTTCCCTTCTCCAGGGGAACATTCCCAGCTCTCCCAGCCTGGCTGCAGACCAGAGGGGCTCCAGAATCCTGGAATCCCAGGATGGTTTGGGTTGGAGGGACCTTAAATCCCATCCAGTCCCACCCCTCCCACTATCCCAGGCTGCTCCAACCTGGCCTCGGGCACTTCCAGGGATGGGGCATCCCCTGGGAATTCCATCCCAACCCCTCCCCACCCTCGCAGTCAGGAATTCCTTCCCAATATCCCGTCCAACCCTCTCCCAGTCCAACACATCCTCTATCTCTCTATAACAACTCCAACCAGGAGCCCCAAACCGGAGCTGTCGGGGACAAACTGGTCGGAGTCTGGAGCTGGGATGAATTCCCAGGGCTGGGACAGAGGGACATCACTGACCTGATGTGGGGACATCCCCTCACGGACCTGATGTGGGGACGTCACTGACTCATGGTAGGGACGTCACTGACCTGATGTAGGGCACCAGGGGGTCCACATGGTGCAGCACAGTGGCAGTGATGTAGGAGAGCACGAAGGAGGCTGCTGACCACACCACCAGGGCCACGGGCAGCAGCGACAGGCCCTGCTGGAACCACCACATGGCCGGGCACGGGGACAGACACAGCGCTCTGAGGAGGGTGGGAAAGGGGGGTGAGAGTCCCCAAGGGGTGGTGAGAGTTCTTGAAGGTCTAGTGAGATTTTTCAAAGGTCTACTAAGAGCTCTCCAAGGTTTACTGGGAGTTCTCCAAGGTTTACTGAGATTTTTCGAAGATTTACTGAGAGTTCTTAAAGGGTTAGTGACATTTTTCAGAGGTTTACTGAGAGTTTTCAAGGGTTTACTAACAGTTCTCAAAGGTTTACTTCGAAGGTTTACTCAAATAGTTCTCCAAGTTTAATAAGAATTCCCAAAGGTTTTCTGAGATCCTCAAAGGTTTATCAGGATTTCTCAAGGGTTTACTGAGAGTTCCCAAAGCTTTACTGAGATTCTCAAAGGGTTTCTAGGATTTCTCAGGGGTTTTAGTATTTCTCAGGGGTTTTAGGATTTCTCAGGGGTTTTTAGGATTTTTCAAGGGTTTATTGAGAGTTCCCAAAGATTTACTCAGATTCTCAAAGGGTTTCTAGGATTTCTCAGGGGTTTTAGTATTTCTCAGGGGTTTTAGGATTTCTCAGGGGTTTTTAGGATTTTTCAAGGGTTTATTGAGAGTTCCCAAAGATTTACTCAGATTCTCAAAGGGTTTCTAGGATTTCTCAGGGGTTTTAGTATTTCTCAGGGGTTTTAGGATTTCTCGGGGTTTTTAGGATTTCTTAAGGGGTTTTAGGATTTTTAGGGGTTTTCTGAGATTTCTCAGGGGTTTCTAGGATTTCTCTGAGGTTTTAGTATTTCTCAGGGGTTTTAGAATTTCTCTGGAGTCTCCTGAGATTTCTCAGGGGTTTTAGGATTTCTCCAGGGTTTTTCCCTCCCTGATGCAGCTGCTCCATATCCAGCAGTTCAATGTTTCCCTCATCCCTCTCCTGCAAACCCCAAGTGAACGTTTGTCTTCCCAGCACAGAAATAAGAACAAATAATCAAAATGACACCTGGAAATGGTAATTCTGAAACCCTTGGAGGGTCATTAGAAACCTGCGGTGCCACTTTTCAGCACAGCTCGGATTTGGGGCTGCCAGAACAGGGTCGGGGGTTCACTGTGAATAAATGAGGCCATTTTCCTCTTCCCCTGTGCTGTGACAGCCCCAGGGAGGTGACAGAGGATGTGGGACACTGGGACTGACGGAGGATCCATCAGCAGCTCTCAGTAAACCCTTGAAAACTCTCAGCAAACCTCTGAAAAAACTTACTAACCCTTTAAGAACCCTCAGTAAACCCTTGAGAACTCTCAGTAAACCTTTGGGAACTCTAAGCAAACACTGGAGAAATCCTATTAAACCTTTAAGAACTCTTAGTAAACATCTGAGAACTCTTAATAAACCCTTGAGAATCACAGTAAACCTTTGGGAACATCAGTAAACCTTTGAGAAATCTCAGTAAACACTTGAGAAATCCTATGAAACCTTTTAGAAATCTTAGTAAACCTCTGAAAAATCTCACTAACCCTTCAAGAACTCGTAGTAAACCTTTGAGGATCTCAGTAAACCTTTGAGAACTGTCAGTAAACATTTGAGAACTCTCACTAAACCTTCAAGAACTCTTAATAAACCTTTGAGAATTTCAGTAAACCTTTGGGAACTCCCAGTAAACCTTTGAAAAATCTCACCAACCCTTCAAGAACTCCCAGTAAACCTTGGAAAAGTCTTAGTCAACATTTGAGAACTCTTAATAAACTATTGGGAACTGTCAGTAAACCTTTGGGAATCTCAGTAAACCCTCAGGCAGACACAGAGGAAATGACCCCAAATTCCTTTAATCCCTGCCCTCCCGTAGTCCCTGCCAGGCTGCAGGATTTGACATCTGTTACAGAATCCTGGAATGTTTTGGGGTGGAGGGACCTTAAATTCCATCCAGTTCCAACCCTGCCATGGGCAGGGACACCTTCCATAGATCAGGTTGCTCCAACCTGCCCTTGGACACTTCCAGGGATGGGGCAGCCACAGCTTCTCTGGGAATTCCATCCCAGCCCCTCCCCACCCTCACAGACAGGAATTCCTTCCCAATATCTCATCCATCCCTGCCCTCTGGCAGTGGGAAGCCATTCCCTGTGTCCTGTCCCTCCAGCCCTTGTCCCCAGTCCCTCTCCAGCTCTCCTGGAGCCCCTTTAGGCCCTGGAAGGGGCTCCAAGGTGTCCCTGGAGCCTTCCCTTCTCCAGGGGCACATTCCCAGCTCTCCCAGCCTGGCTCCAGAGCAGAGGGGCTCCAGAATCCTGGAATCCCAGGCTGGTTTGGGTGGGAAGGGAATCCTGGAATCCCAGGCTGGTTTGGGGGGGAAGGCACCTCAAAGCCCATCTCATTCTATGGGCAGGGACACTTCCCCTATCCCGGGCTGCTCTTGCTCCATTTCTTACCCATTTTTCAGCTAAACAGAAAGGCTGCCCTCTGGTGTTCACTTTAATGCAGTAAAATAGTAATGAATGCAACTTCCCAATCCCACCTTTTGTAATGAATTCCCAGGGAATTGGGAAGAGAAATGCAGGTTTTACCCATTTTGTGACACATCTTGTATTCCTGGGCATGTCATTCCCACCTCCAGTCTGATGCCCAAATTACACTCTTCCTTTCACATTTAAATGTTCCCAGTGCCTTGATTTTATTTCTGAGCTCCCAGATCCCAAACCAATCCTTTTCCACGTACCTGAGGACAAGGACACCCAAGGAAACGCCACTTAAGGGGAATCCAAGGTCATCTTGGTGCCGAAGCTCCACCTTTCCGCTTCATTGTCCTGAATCTCTGAGGCATAAAGGAAAATGATCGAGGTGTGAGGCATTTTTATTCCTTTTACTCACCTTATTTGTTCTTCTGAGCACCTCCTGTCAGTCACTGCTGCTGCCTGGACGCGGCACTGGAGGGTTGGATTGGCACGTCCTGTGTTCCAAGAGGTGTAAGGAGTGAAGCTTTGGGTGGGGGGGTGGTAGAAACACAAAGATTTTGATTTGTAGGAGCTGTCTGCACCAAGGTTTAACTGAGAGTGAGGAGCTTCCCAGGAAAACCAGACACATGCAGCTGTTTGGATGGATTAGGAGCAGTGCCTGGGATGGCAGGTGCAGTGCATTAGAAATGGGCACCCCAAGTGCTGCTGGTGCCACGGGGCAGGACTGGTGCTGGAGCACCAATCATGATTCATGGAATCATGGAATCCTTGAGGTGGGAAAAGCCCTTGGAGGTCACCGGGTTCGCCCAGCACTGCCGTGGTCACCACTGATCTGCATTCCCAGGGAACATCCACAGGTTTTCTGAACACTTCCAGGGATGTGACTCCAGCCCTGCTCTGGGCAGCTGTGCCAGGGCTGGGCAGCCCTTTCCAGGAAGAATTTTTCCCAATATCTGACCTGAACCTCCCCCGGTGCAACTTGAGGCCATTTCCTCTCATCCTGTCCCTGTGTTCAACAGGGAGAAGGAAAACACCTCAAACCCTTTTTTTGTCATGAGCTCCTTTGCCAGCATATTCTACAACAGTGACCAGCCTCAATTTTCCACAGAACTGTGACTTTCCCAAACATTCATCCTGCTCTCCAGGCACTCTGGTGTCCTAAGGGGTTGTTAAGCTCCAGGTTGGGTATCACAGATCGTTTCCATCATCAAGAGCAAGTGAAGAAAGTGTTTGGAAAGCAAAGGAATTTGAACCCTCTCAGAGGTGTTTCCCCCAGTCCAGGAGCAGCCACATCCTGGGATAGAAACTCCAAATGGAAATGGAAGGTGAGGGAGGCCTTTAAGGGCAGGAAGTTCATGTCAGCTGGGATGATAAGGCTGAAAGGATGGTTGAATTATGTGGGAAAAGGGAAATTCCTGCACTGTCCATCTGCCTCTTCCCTGCTCCCTCAGGAGACAGGGAGGGACAAAGCCCCACCAAAGGACAATCCCTTCTCTCTCCAGCGACTTTTCCAGCAGCAGGAAAGAGGGAAGGAGGACAGAGCAAAGTGTCAGTGCTTTCCTGAGCCAGCACGAGCCAGAGCACTCTGAGTCCCTGTCAGGTCACCCTGATAAGCAGCGGTTGAAGGTCACTGGTCCCCAAACACAGCAGGAAGTGTCACCTCTGCTGTCCCATCCCATGGCAGTGACAGTGGGACAGCAGACTCAGATTTCATCCTGAGCTGCCATGAAATCTTTAGGATATGGGGGGGGTGGGGGAGCAGCTTCCAGGGGGTCCCCACACCCCTTTACCCAGCCTGGAGCCAACCCAGGCAGTGCCAGGCACAGGACAGGGTGACACAGGGCTGTCCCCAGGCCTGCTGGGACTCTCGGACTCCAGGATATTCCAGAGCTCCAGGCCAGGGATGAGCCCACGGGAGCTGCCAGTGCCACCTGCCCCAGAGAGCAGCTGGAAACACCTCCAGGGAGAGATTCCCAGGGGACAGCTGGGAATGGGGGCACTGCAGGGGGACAGGGGTGTGGGAGGGGGACAGAGAGAGGGACAAGGGACCAGGATGGAGGGAAGGTCCATGGTAGGGGTAAAGGAGAGCGGGGGGGAGGGCAGAGAGTGAAGGGGCTCAGGTG
>VXAY01000243.1:62046-76859 GCA_013399855.1 Oxyruncus cristatus | reverse complement strand
CCCCTCCCTCAGTAAAATATTCTCATGAAAAGTGAGAAATTTGAATTCCTTGAAATATCCTGGGACGATGATGATAATAACAATAACCTATTATTAAATTATTAAATTAAATTATTATATTAAGCAACATTATTATTCTATTATCCAATACCATAATAATTATTAAATATTATTATAGTAGTATTACTAATAGCTAGGAGGATGTTATTATTTTAATCATATTTAACATTATTATTTATGTATCCTGATATGTTTATTTAATATTTAATAATAATAATACCAGAGTTGACGGGGCATTCCCAGGATCTCTGGAGCTGCTGTGACTCTTGTCCCTTCTCTGACTGTAGAACTCAGAGTCAGAGGCTGGAATTGTGTGGTCCCAGGGCTGGAAACAAGCCCAGCATGCCCAGAAACACCTCCTGGAGTGACTCCCCATCCCTGGGAGTGTCCCAGGCTGGGCTGGATAAACCTGGAGCAGCCTGGGATGGTGGGAGGGGTCCCTGCCCAGGTCCCTCCAACCCAAACCACTCTGTAATTTCAGGATTCTGGAGCCCCTCTGGTCTGCAGCCAGGCTGGGAGAGCTGGGAATGTGCCCCTGGAGAAGGGAAGGCTCCAGGGACACCTTGGAGCCCCTTCCAGGGCCTAAAGGGGCTCCAGGAGAGCTGGAGAGGGACTGGGGACAAGGGCTGGAGGGACAGGACACAGGGAATGGCTTCCCACTGCCAGAGGGTTGGATGGGATATTGGGAAGGAATTCCTGTCTGTGGGAGGGGCTGGGATGGAATTCCCAGGGGATGCCCCATCCCTGGGAGTGTCCAAGGCCAGGCTGGATAAACCCGGAGCCTAAACCCAGGGCAGGCCTGGGATGATCTCAGAGGTCTTTCCCAGCCTGGATGAGCTCGGAGGTCCCTCCAGGCCAGGCCAGTCTGCAATTCCATGGGTGTTCCTACAGAACTGAGGATTAAATTAATGACAACCACTCCGCTGCTGTCCCGGAGCCCTGGGCATGTCCCATGCCGTGGGAATGCCGAGGAGCGGGATGCGAGTGTCGGCTCTCCCGGCAGGTGCTGTCCCTGCTGGACCTGCTCCGGTACTGCGTCAGCGTCTGCTCCCAGATCGCCGCCCACCTCCGCATCCACGTGTTCCGCATCCAGGGCTGCCCCTCCCACTCCAACCACCACTAGGAGACCAGGACTCGCCAGGAAAACCGGGAAAGGGTTGCTTTGCTACATGACCAGGTGGCGTGGGAGACTCGAGGCACAGCGACGAGAACCAAGTAATTTATAATCGTAATCAATGTTGTCTAACTCTGACTCTTCGATATCAGTAACACTCCCTGAATAGTCTCCTGCCTTGGGAGAGGGAATTCCACGTAGTCAGCTCTCCGTGTAGTCAGCTCTGTTGGTTCCAAGCCTGGGAAAAGCATGCAGGGATGATGCTCTGTCTTTGTAATTGCCCTGATTCCAAATTAACCTCTCTGCGGTGAATGGACCCCGCACCGAGTTTCTAACGTAGTGTCATTGCAGCCGCTCTCGCTTTGGGTTTTAACCTCATCACCTCCTAGTGACATCTCCTTTAGTGTCCACTCGAAATTTACTTTACTAAAGACCTGAGCTGGTTAAAACCAGCAAACAACCCAGAGATATCTCACTGGCTTGCGTGGCTGAAGCAGTGCCAGGTTGGAGCCCAGGCTGGGCTGGGTTTATTTTTGTTTTGCTTGTGCATTTGGAAAACAAACAAACAAACAAAGCAAAAAGAAAAAAAAAAGGCAGGTTTTTTGTGCTGGAAAGAAAAAAGGACGTGTTGAACAGGGTTCTGCAGGCAAAGGGGTGCCCGGCATGCAAAGTAGTGTGGTATCTTTGTCTCAATTAATTTTATTTTTTTAAATAAACGTTATCTAAAAAAAAAAGAAAACAACTTTATTTCGAAGCAATTTTTCTTCAGTGGAAAAAGACTATAAAGAAGAAAGAGAGAAAGAAAGAAAATTTTACTGTTTACTTTTTTATGTATAAAAACTTAAGGCAAAATTTCCTTTCTGCTCTTAATAAAGAAGAATTCTGAGGGCAACAGTTGGCCTGAGATGTGTGTGTTGCTCTGTCCTGCTCGGACTTGGGATTTCCAGAGCAGTTCTCCAATGTTTTCCTGTGGATCATGTTGTCATTTCCAGGATCTCCAGGAGCTTCTGATTTTTTTTTTTCCCCTGTTTTAATACCGTGGTTTTTGTTTTAATACCATTTTAAATGTGGTGAAACTGCACCAGGGACACTTAGGTTGGGTCTAATACGGGGTTTAATTGCTCGTTAATGAAGTTCACAGGGATTGAGGGGAAGTTCAGCCCCTAAGCTTGGTGTCCAGGGCAGGATCTGCCATGGACAGTCAAGGAGCTGAGTTTTGGGGATAGAGCTGCTGGGGAATACTGGGAATGTGTGGAATCCCACCCTGGAGCATCCCACGGAAGGTGGAATGCGGCACCCAGAGCCACAGCAGAGCCCGAGGACAAGGACCTGTCTGGGGTAAGGAATTAAGCTCAGCTCAGGTTCAAAACAACGAAAACCAACCCCAAAAAAGCCCCACCCAAAGAGCAGTTGCTTAACCCCCCCCCGGCCCAGGAAGGGGTGACGTGGATTTCCTGAGATACCCCAGAGACCCGAAACGGGCTCAGGAAGCGCCGAGAAAACTCCGTTCCTTCGCTCGCTGGAGGGATTTCAAAGCCCTTGTGCCCAGGACAGGCTGGCCTGGCTCCTTCCAGGGATGTGGGGCTGGGGAGAACACGGGAATGGGGCTCTGGATGGGATGTGTGTGAGGATACAGCCGGCCGGCCCTGCCCGGGCTGGTCCCTCAGCTGAGCCTTGCACAGGGATAGGCCCTGCCTGGCGATTCCTGTGCTTGGAGCTGTCCTGGTCCCTCCCTGCAGGGTCACCCCATGCCAAAGGGACTTGGAGGACGTGGGGAATGAGGATCAGGCTCAGGATAGGGGGCTTGTCTTGGCTCCCCCTCCTCACCCTTGAGCTCCAGGTTTTTCTCCCTGGGAGCAGCTGGTTCGTGGCCAGAGCTCTTTGGGGACCTGTGCTGGGGGTCCCCTCGGGGTCCCTGCCGGGCTGGGCCCGACGGAGGGTTTGGGTCCTGCATCCTGGGGCAGCTCCTGGGATCCTGGACATGTCCCAGTGCTGGGAGCCTCTCAGTGCTGGGCTGTGCCTGGCATCCCAGTTTTAGCTGTAACTGGAACTCTCAGAGCTCATTTATTGGGTGTAACTGAGCTGGGGCTGGGGCTGACCCAGATAATTCAGTGTCTTTTCGAGGGCTGAGCAAGGAAAGTCTGCAGGGGGAGGGTTTGAGGGGGCCCCTCACAAACCACGTTTCCTTTCCCAGCACCAAGTGGGTGCAAAAAGTCTGCCTGGAAAGTCCCTCCCCGGGGTTCACATGGTATCCTCCACCCAGAATCCTTCCAGTTGGATCATCAGGCCCAGCCTTTGACCAGACACCTCAAACTGATGGAAAGCAATTTGTGCTCTCAGTCCTCAGGTCTTTGGGGTGAAGCTGCTCCAAGTGATTTGTCCCCGATCCTCGATGCTGGAGAAGAACCAAAGCCTTCAAAGGGGTTGTTTGGGACTTGAACTTCCCTGAAGGAAATGCAAGAGGGCACCTTTCCCTGAGCTTTTCACTCCCTGGAAGTTTGGGTGCCCCCAGGCAGGAAAAGATACCCGTTTCCCTGCTGGTTTCAGGGGTACCAGGGAATAGATGCTGCATTCCCAGCCATGGCTCTGGGGCTGGTACAGTCCCTGGAATCAATGATGGGATAAATAAACAGCCTTTCCCCCTGGATGTGCCGGCACAGTCTGTGCCCAGAGGTCGTGCAGGATGTGCCTGTGGGGCTGGGAAGGGGAGGAGGGATTTGGGGCTCAGCCTGATGGGCTTTTTCACTCTCCTTTGTGCCCAGAAGAGGCTCAGGAGGAAGAACTTCAGCAGCAGCACCTGAGCACACCCTTCTGAACAAACCCAGCCTGTTCTGCCCAGTCTTCTGCCTCTAAAACTGGGAAAACAAGCTGGGAACTCGCCCTTGGTGTTGGAGGGGTGCCTCTCTGAGAGCTGCTGAAGGAGTTGCTTGTTGTGATAAGGAGTTGACACAGAAAGAGGCAGCTCAGGACACCTCCAGGCTTCTGTCTGTGCCACCACTTTTGTTCCACACAATATTATTCCCTTCCTTCCGTCCTGCCCTGACTGTCCCAGGTGCCTCCAGTGCCGCTGGGGGAGTTTGGAGTGGAGCTGCAGAGGAGTTTGTCATTCCCAGAGTGCAGAGGTGAGGACTGGAGGAGGCTCAGGGGAGGTGGGAGCTGGGGAAATGGGGAGCACTCAGCTCGGGAAGGGTAAATCCAGGCAGGAATGTTTGCTGGCACTGGCACAGGGTGACACATGCCATGGCAGGAAACTTATCTCCCCCAGGGCAGGGACTGAATCCCAAATCAGGGGCTGCTGGAGCTGTTTGGGTGGTGTGAGTTGGCCACGGCTCCGCTGGGAACTGTGTAAACAATCCAGCTGAACAAAACAGCACTTTCCAGTCCAGGGAAACATTTCTTGGCGCTGTTTTACTGCCTGTAGAGGCTCAGATTAGGTGGTGGGTGAATCTGGAGCGGGAAGGAGGATTTAAAAATACCCTGGGAGTTCTACTGAGCTGCTGCAATCTGAACCCGTCCCTGCTCCCAAAAAACCCACCTGAGTTTTCCCCAGCAAACTCTGCTCCCACCTACAAGCAGGTGGTTGAAGAGGGGCAGAGTTCAGAGAGAGGAATCAGGGATTTTATTTGGTGTCTGCCCCTCCAGCACAGGGTTTCCTTCCTTCCCTGATCCAGGTCCGTGGTGATGATGTGTCAGGCAATACTTGGTCTGTCCCTCACTCTGGGCATTAAAGGGGGGTGTTAAAGCCCCTCCCAAAATGCCAGAACTTAAAGGGAGTTTATAAAAAAGAGGGAGAGGGACTTTGTGCATGAGCAGTGACAGGGCAGGGGGGTAAAGGAGGGCAGGGTTAGGTGGGATACTGGGAAGGAATCCTTCCCTGGGACGGTGGGTAGGGGCTGGGCTGGGATTCCCAGAGAAGCTGCCCCAAGGCCAGGAAGTGCCCAAGGCCAGGTTGGAGCAGCCTGGGATGGTGGGAGGTGTCCCTGCCCATGGCAGGGGTGGGACTGGATGGGATTTAAGGCCTGTCCAACCCAAATCATGCTGGGATTCAATGATTCTAAAGCCTCCCCAGCCCCTGCTCACTGTGTTTACCCCTTGCCGGCAGCTGGAGCACTGACTGCTTGGGAAAAAGAATATATATATTTTAATTTCAGGCTCGGGTTCTGTGTGTCTGTTTTCAGCAGCTGAGGGATAACCCTCTGTTACGTTTTTTCTCAGCAGGAATTAAGCAACTCCCCCCAGTCCAGTCCCTCAGGTGATTCCTAATTCTTTTATAAAGAACCACTCCCCAAACAAGTCCCTCTTCCCAGGTTTCTCAAGGAGATGGTTTTTGGCTTCACAATCCAAGGGTTTAGCGTCTCCTCACAGTGGTGATGAACAAGCAGGAGGAGCAGGGAGCAAGTGGCCTTTTCCAAAGGGATTATTCCTGACAGGTGCCCTTGACTTTCCACACCATTTTCTGCTGTCAGTTGAACTTCTAAGCATAAAAACATTTTAAAAAAAACCCCAAACCACAGAGAAACCCACTAACCATGAATTCCCTGCAGTTAACCCTGTGCCACTCTCTCTGCCCGTGAGGGGGAACTTACGGAGCCACCAAAGACACCAAAACCCCCCTTTTTTCCTAACCAATCATTGCTGTTCCTCCTCCAAACACAGGTGGGGGCTGAACAAAAATCAGCACTTTCCTTCCAGCAGGACTGGAGCCTTTCCTGCTGTTTGTTCCCCCTGCCCAGCTGAGTTTCTGCTCTGAAAAACTCTGAAATAACCGACCTTCCCCTCTGGGGCGTTTTGGTCGATGGGGCCCAGCTCTGAAAACCAAACCTGGTGTAGTTTTAGTGTTGGTGTCAAATCCCTCCCTGGGGATTCCGGGACCACTGCAAACGCTGGGTTGAACTGGATTTGAAGCCAGGCCAGAGGAGGCACCAAGGGACCAGAGGGTTGGGAATGTTAAGAAGGGAAGGCTCCAGGGAGACCTTGGAGCCCCTTCTGGGGGGGGCTGGAGAGCCCCCCCTAAAGGTGCTCCAGGGGAGCTGGAGAGGGACTTGGACAAGGGCTGAAGGGACAGGACACAGGGAATGGCTTCCCACTGCCAGAGGGCAGGGATGGATGGGATATTGGGAAGAAATTCCTGTCTGTGAGGGTGGGGAGGCCTTGGAATGGATTTTCCAGAGGATGCCCCATCCCTGGGATTGTCCAAGGCCAGGCTGGATAAACTCGGAGCCATCTGGGATAGTGGGAGGTGTCCCATGTAGGAACAGGATGAGCTTTAAGGCCCCTTCCAACCCAACCCATTCCATATTCCATAATATTGTTGATGTTTCGACGGTTGGTGTAACATCCCAGAGAGGAGGAGGAAGCTCTGCTTTCATCCCTTGCTGGGAGCAGCACCTTGCATTGGTTTCTCTGGGAATGACCCTGTCACTGCTGCAGCCAGAGCACCTTTCCCTGCTGCAACCTTTATTCCCACTGGGAAAGGAGAACCATCCTTTGGCCCTAAATCTGTTGCAGGAATCACTTTTCAGGGAGGAACTGCAAGGGTTGAAAAGAAGTTGGGATCAAAACCAGAACCAAGGGGGGGTAACAAGACATTTTACTCCAGGATTGAACAAACCCCTCCTCCTTCCCCCAAGCTGTTCATCAGCTCTTTCTCCCCCAGCCCTGTGGCCTTCACAGTTTTGCTCTAGCACAAATAAATAACCTGGCAAAAGAGTGTTTTGGTTTCTTTAGAAAACTCAACTTGGCTCTAAATGGCAGCAGTACAAGAGAGGAAACCACTAAACCCACCACCTGCTCTTGCTGGGGTTGAACAACGAGCTGGGCGTGATGGAAAATCAAATTAAACAGTTGTTAATAACAGAAGCCTCAGAAATCGTTCAAGGGGACGTTCCTTATTTACAAACCCTTGGCTGGGGTTAATGAGAAATGACTCTTATTTCCTGCTTGTCCTGTTTTTCCCTCTAATGATCCCCCTACAGCCCTTGTCGTGGCTCTGTGTGATGGGGACAAGGGCTGAGCCTTTGGCAGTCACAGTCAGTGCCTGGAGTGAGCACATCCAGGAGGGAGATCCCAGCCTGTGCTTTCTCTGCGTTTTCCAGTGCAATGGTGCCCTGAGGATAAAAGGGGGGAGCTGCTGTTTGGTGCTGCCCAGGAGTCCCAGGAACCACTGGACAGACCCAGCTGAGTCCAGGCTGCTCAGTCCTTGGACAGGGCACACATCCAGCGGTGCCAATCCCAGTCCTGCCCTTGGGATGCCAGGCTGGGCCTCAGGAGTCCCTTCGGTGCTTCCTCTGTTCGTGGTACTCCGTGATTCTCTGCTGGAAATAGGCTGGGGAGGAGAAGAGGGTCCTTGGTGAGGTGCTGGGCGGTAGGGTGGGGGCACAGGGCTGCGCAGCCCCAGCTCTAGGAGGTTTGTGTGTCCCCTGGGAACTGAACTGGGCTGGGATATGGAAAACTGCAGCCAGAGAGGCCCAGGGGAAATGGGGAAGGGAAGGGAAGTGTCCAAGGCCAGGCTGGACAGGGCTGGGAGCAACCCAGGCTGGTGGGAGGTGACTCTGCCCGTGGCAGGGGTGGAACGGGATGAACTTGAAGGTCCTTCCAACCCAAACCAGTCTGGGATTCCAGGATTCTGGAGCCCCTTGAGGCCATTGAGAGCAAACAGGAGCTGCTGCTGCCCTGAGCATCCCCAGCCTCAGCGTCCCCTCATTATCCCTTCAGTGTCCCCTCATTATCCCCTCATTATCCCTTCAGTGTCCCCTCATTATCCCCTCAGTGTCCCCTAAGTATCTTCTCAGTGTCCTCTCAATATCCCCTCACTGTCCCCTCAGTATCCCCTCAGTGTCCCCTCAGCGTTCCCTCATTATCTCCTCAGTGTCCCCTCATTATCTCTCCAGAATCCCCTCTGTGTCCCCTCAGTGTCCCCCCAGTGCCCCCCTTGCTGGGCAGGCACAGCTCTGTCCCCAGACCTCGTCACCAGGCTTGGCAGAGCTCACCCGGCCGGGGAGAGGAGGTGGGAGGGTCCTGTTACCTTCCGGGGGGATCCTGCTCCTCTCCGCTTCCTCAATGAACAGGGAGAACATGTTTGTCTTCACAAACTTCTTCAGGAACCTGCGGCAGCTCTTGGAGCTCACGGCCTTGCAGAAGGACCGTTCCTGGAAGGTGCCGGAGCCGCTCCTGCCCCACTTGATGTGGGAGGGGTAGTGACCAACCAGCCGGACAAAGAAGTGCACGAAGGCCTCGGACACGAGGGCGTTCACCTGCTCAGAGGCTGCAGAGGACAGGGAGAGGTGGGACCTCTGAACACACACAGGGGGTTGGGTTGGGATCTGAGCTGGAAGGGACCCACCAGGATCATCGAGTCCAACCCTCCGCCCTGCACGGGACCATCCCTGAGAGCCCCACCCTGTGCCCCAGAGGCTCACCTCGAGCTCTGGCAGCCTTGGGGCTGTGCCACTGCCCTGGGAGCCTGTTCAGTGCCAAACTTGACCTTAAAGGTCTTTTCCAGCCTAAATGGTTCTCTAGTTCCATGATCAGTTGGGGTTCACCCCCCACCAGCTCCCCCAACAAGCAGCTCCCGGGGCAGCACAGCGGGCCCAGCCCTGAACTCCTGCCAGAATCAGGAGCTGCCGGATGCAGGACCTGGGAGTGCAAACAGGAACCGGCTCTTTGGGGTGTTGGTTTGGGGCTGTGATGGGATCGTTCTCCTCCAAGCTGGATGGGGAGAGCAACAGGAAAACCCACACAGGGATGGCCCGAATTTGCCCCGTGACTCTCTGGGAGCTGAGCCGGGGAGGGGCTCTGTGTCCCCTCCAGCCTGGGGACAGCACTGGGAAAACCATGCCAGGGAAGCATCACCTCACTGAATCACAGAATCAGAGAACCACAGAATGCCAGGATATGCTGAGTTGGAAGGGAGCCACAAGGATCATCCAGTCCAACCCTCAGCCCTGCACAGGCCCATCCCCAAGAGTCACACCCTGTGCCCCAGAGGATCATCCAAAACCCTCCTGGAGCTCTGGCAGCCTCGGTGCTGTGCCCACTGCCCTGGGGAGCCTGGTCAGTGCCCAACCACCCTCTGGGGGAAGAACCTTTTCCTGAGATCCAACCTAAACCTGCCCTGACACAACTCCAGGCCATTCCCTGGGTCCTGTCCCTGGTCCCCCCAGAGCAGAGCTCAGTCCTGCCCCTCCTCTGGCCCTCCCCAGGAAGGTGGAACTGCAGTGAGGTCTCCCCTCAGTCTCCTCCAGCTGAACACACCAAGTGCCCTCAGCCCCTCAAGGCCCTTCCCCATTTTCGTTGCCTCCTTTGGACACTCTTTAAGAGCTGAATATATAATTGGATGATATTTTAACCTGCTCTGTGTCTGCATTCCAAGGAATTACTTGCTCCAAGCCCCCCCTGCCAGTGAACAAGCACCAGACTCATTCTGCTGAGGGAGCCCCGGCTGTTGTTCCTTTCCAAATACTTTATCTTGGCCAAGATTCATTTTTCCAGCAGAATTTGCTGTTCCTGCTCACAGGTTTCACTAGACAGAGGAAAAGCCAAGGGATTTCCCTCCTGTGGTTGCATTTTGTTGCAAATAGGGGCAGGAACATCCCAGGCTGCGTTCCTTTGGGAGCATCCCTGGGCTGAGGGCCCTGGGGCAGCTCAGGCCTGTGTTTACTGGGAATCAAGACATGTCCTTACTGAGCACATTGTTGTTGTAGTTGTGCTTGGTCAGAGCCATCAGCATCTCATTCTGCAGCTTCACAGGCAGGATCTGTTCCTCATCACCCACCTGGAAGGACAGGGAGCCATGGAGTGCCTGGCACTGCTGGGATCCCCAGATCCCCAGGTGGCTGTGGGTTGGTACAGCCCACCAAGTGGGGCTTTGGAAGCTCATTAATTAATTAATTAATTATCACTGCAAGGTCCAGTGGTGATGCTGGGGCTGGGATGGACCCTCCTGCTCCAGCTCACAACAAGCTGGAATGTCACAGGACATTCCCCCTGGTGGGGATGCTGAGGTGGCTCTGCCCCCAGAATCACAGAAACACAGAATCCCAGGATGGTTTTGGTTGGGAGGGACCTTAAAGCCCATCCAGTCCCACCTCTGCCATGGGCAGGGAGACCTCCCACTATCCCAGGTGGCTCCAACCTGGCCTTGGACACTTTCAGGGATGGGGCAGCCACAGCTTCTCTGGGAATTCCATCCCAGCCCCTCTCCACCCTCCCAAAGGAGAATTCCCTCCCAATATCCCATCCAACCCTCCCTCTGGCAGTGGGAAGCCATTTAAAAGTTGGAAGCTGCCAGGTGTCCAACACCAAGGGAGAAAGGCCTTTCCCAGGCCACCCCCAGCCCCACCCAGGGGGGACCTACCGCCCGGATGATCTTCCCTTGGCAGAGATCGACCATCAGGGCCTGGAAGAGAGCAGGGAGGGAGCAGGTTTAGCCCTGCCAAGGCATCCAACATCCTCCCCCTGTTTAGGAAATGAGCCTGGGGTGTGTGCAGGATGGTGGCAGGAGAGGGATCAGCCCCTCTGTGCCAGAGTGCCCCGGGCAGGGGGTCCAGGGCAGCCCCCCAGGGCCAGTGTTTGCTGCAGCTTTGGTGCCTCGGCCCCTTCTCTGCCTCCTCCAGCTTGGGATGATCCCAACACCAGCTCCCTGAGCCCCAGGGCTGCTGCTCCTGGGGTGACAAGCAGCAGCCAGGGGGACGTGGGGGTGTTGCCCCCGGTGCCAACGGGAGGGGACAAGGAGGACACTCCGATTTCCCAGTTCCCATTTCCCAATTTCCAGCCTCCCTGGCTGGGAAAAGGGCACAGCCAGAGCCTCTAGCCCTGGGGCCAGCCCAAGCCAGGGTCACAGACTGACCGATGGCCCCATCCACTCGCAGGGGTGAAATACCTCCTCCATGGGCTGCTCCAGGACCCGCTCCAGGTGCCGCATCTGGATGCCCACCATGAAGGGCGTGGGGCAGCAGACGGTGTCCAGGAGGCACTCGGGGACCACGGGGATGTAGGTGTGTGCCCAGGTGAAGGGGTACAGGAGAGCAGCCACCGCGTGGATACACTGGGACAGGACACTGGGGACAGGGAGCCACAGGGGTGGGATCACGGGATTGCAGGATATTCCAAGTTGGAAGAGCCCCCAAGGGTGAGCAGGTCCAACTCCTGATGAAAGGCCCACACAGGTGTCAAACCCACCACCTGGGCAAGGTTGGCACCAGGTTCTGACCAGCTGGGCTCATCCAGGGAGGAAAAGGGATGTCACTGCTGAGTGGGAACATCCCACCCCAAGCTCCTTCCAGGGGTTTTGGTGGGTTTTTGAATACCAAAGAGCTCAGGGCTCACCTGAGCTCCTGTGCCAGGAAGATGAGCCTCCGCTCCAGCACGGCGGAGGCAAAGATGTTCAGGATGAGGTGGGGGCTGAGCCGCTGGAGCAGAGCCTGGAATTCCACGTGCTCCAGGTGGGCGTCCACGGGCCGGGTGAGCTCGATGAGCTGCCAAGGGAGAGCCATAAATGCAGCTTAGGAGGGGTGACATCCCCCTGCACTGCCCTGGCCCCCCAGAAGGTGACTGGGGAGCAGGTAATGCCCCAGGTTTGCAGCTTGTGTGTCCCTGCGTCAGGGACAAATCCCATCTCATCCCACCGGGAGATCTGGGCTGTGCTGAGGGCGCAGGGGGAGGCACCTGGATGTGTTCTTTGGGGTTGTTTATTTGGGATTTTTAACCCAAATGCCTCTTTTCTCCAGTGCTCCCTGGTAGGACACAGCGCCATCTCAGTGTCCCTCAGCTCATCCCAGAGCAGCAGCTTCCAGGGAAAGTGGGAGGGCTCAGGGCATCACCTTTGCTATGAAAACCACAACACCTTCCTCTAAAGCTTCTCTGGCTTGGGAATTCCCAACCAGGATGGCCCAAAAGTGAGGGATCTAACAGACACCTCTGGCCACTCAGCTGCCTCTGCCCCTGACAAGGGTCTCCCTCGCCCCCTCCTCCTGTTGAGGGCAGTGGGAGATGGTGGGCACTGAAGGGTTAACAGGACCCTCCCCTCACCCTTCAGGGGGCAAATGCCCCTTCTCCAACCTCATGGAGCATCTTCCCAGCCAGTGGAAGAGCTCTAACCAGTGTTCCACAGCCCCTTTCCAGCACAAATCCTGCACCAGCCCCCACTCTCAGCCCAGGCAGCTCCCAGTTTATCTTCCCCCTTTTCCCTGTTGTTTCCCTGATCTCCTGGCCTTGCTCCAACCCCTTCCTGGAGCCCCAGAGTGCAGCTCTTTCGAAGAACACCCTCATTCCTCCTCCCTGCTCAGTCCTGTGGCTCTCAGGACAGCCTGGCCCTGGGCCAGGGCATTGAGAAACCCTTTCACAAGAGCCTTCCTGGATGAAGAAATCCATGGCTCGGCTTCCCAGCTGCTCCAACTGTCTTCTCTCAGCCCGTCCCCGGCAGGACACAGCCCTAGGATGCCCAGCACTGAGACCTTTCCCATTTTTCCAGCCCAGCTTTGACACAGGAGAAAGGAAAAGCAAATGAAAGGTTGTGCCTGTGCCAGCCTGGGCTGGGCGTGGGTGGGATGATCCATGCCTGGATCGGGTCTCTCCACAGGGAAAGGCTGGGAATGCTGCTCTATCCCTGCCTATGAGGATAGAGCAGGGCAGGAATCAGGGCTGGGAGCTCTGGAGGGGAATGGAATAATGGAATCATGGAGTCATGGAATTATTAAGGTTAGAAAAACCCTCTAAGAGCATCGAGTCCAACAGTTGCCCCCGTTCACTGCTGCTCACAACCCCAAGTGCCACATCCACAAGTTGGATGAGCAATTCCAGGGATGGGGACTCCCCCAGTGCCCCGGGCAGCTGTGCCAGGGCCTGGCCACCCCTTCAGGGAGGAGATTTGGCACCTCTGGGCACCCCACGGACCCCCAGCACGGCCTCTTCCCTCAAGGCTGTGCCAGTGACCAGGGAGGTTCTGGGGCTGGAGGAGCTGGAGGGGCTCCATCCTCATCCTGGCTGGGTCAGCAGGGAGGTGACACCGGCATTCCCGAGGGATGAGGCTCCAGCAGCCCAACCCCCCACCCCATTCCCTCCCAGGGGGTGCCCCCATCCCTCCCCACCTCGGTGCCCGACTCGGGGATGAAGCTCTTGATGGTGACAGTTTTCCCTGGGGCCGGGAAGGGCGATTCCCGCAGGCCCTGCATGAAGGGGTAGATCACGGCCATGGAGATCTGGCGCCTCTTCTCCACCTCGTCCAGGATCTGCGGGAGGGAGGGGGAGCTGGGAATCACTGGCAGGACACAGAGCAGGGCCTGGGGCCACCACTGGACAGATGGGGCCACCACTGGGACAAAGGGGGCCACCAGCCCCCAAAACCAGCACATGCCTACCTTGGAGAAGAGCCCGAAGCAGCCCAGGCAGCTGATGATGCAGAAGACCTCGGGGAGCCGGACCCCACGGCCGGAGGGCTGGAAGGGGATGGAAAAGGGTCTGAGCATCTCCTGCCCCACTGCACCAGCTTCACCTTCTCCACAGAGACCCCACTCCCCTCCCCCAAATTATCAGCCACTCCCTGGGGGATTTTGGGAGCTGGGCCCAGATCCAAGGATGCAGCTGCTGCTGGAAAAGCTGGGGGTGCCTGATGAGGGTGATTCGGGGGCCAGAGCTGGGGGTTATTTCAGTGCAAAGTCCTCTGGCACATTCCCAAACCTTCCTCCCAGCCGGACACACGTTCTCCAAGACATCCTGCCCCACCATCCTCGGGCTAATCCTGCCTCCTGCTACAGCAGGGACCACCAGGATGAGTTCCCTGGATTTCATTTCCCTTTCCAACTGGACTATCCTGGGCCCATTTGCTCCGTCCAGACATCCCATTCCAACAGCCCGAGCTCGGCCCTGGATGATGAATGGGAAGGTTCACCAGGGGATGGAGGGATCCAGGAATTCCCCAAACCATGGCACAGGGATGTCCCTGTAGATTTATGTCCCCATCCAAACCAGCAGCCAAGGAAAACCATCCCAGCTCACAGCGGCCCCGAGCTGGTCCAACCTGAGTTCACGCTCAGCCACTGCTCTGAGGCAGCTTTGCGGGGTGGGGCTGAGGGCTCCCAGCTCCTTGGCTCCTGGATGGACACCCCTCCCTCCCGTCCTGATCCCAGGTGGGATTTGAAGCCACCCTGACTCGCTGGAGCCAAGAGAAAGGCCCAGGGAAGCTGCGGAGATCCACGGGGAATCACGGGATTGTTACGGTTGGAAAAGCCCTCCGGGAGCCCCAGCTCCAAACATCAGCCCAGCACCACCATGGCCACCCCTAAACCTTGTCCACATCCACATATTTTAGGAGCACTGGTGTTTTTCTCCATCCAGCACCTGATTGACCCCTCGGGAGAGCTCCAAAAACCCCCTTGTTGGTGTCACCACCTCTGCCCAGGGGCTTCCCGGGCCTGTCCCCAGGCTGAGCAGGGCAGAGGCTGTTGTGTCCCCCCAGGGCTGGGGGTGGGGGCTGGGGTCTCACCAGCAGCCTCCGGCAGTACCCGATTTTCCTGCTGCCATCCACGTTGGTCAGGACGAACGAGAAGGTTTCGCTGCAAGGAGAGACAACACGGTGGGGCTGGGATGGGCTGGGGCAGGATGGGCTGGGCTGGGCTGGGCTGGGCTGGGCTGGGCTGGGCTG